>CM051037.1:20765941-21193441 GCA_027627225.1 Congeria kusceri | reverse complement strand
AAACAAAACAAATCTGACCCACTTAATAAAATGTTATATGGTTTGGGCGTTTTTTTGGGGGGGTAAGTCGGGTAGCCTGAAACAAACATAATTTTTTTACGCGTTATTAAATTCTAAACACGCAGAAGCATTAACCCAATGCCGGGCCCGGCTAGCTCAGTTGGTAGAGCGCTGGACTGTCAAACCGGGGATCGTGAGTTGGAATCCCAGCCCGGCCACACAACTTGTGTGGGGATTGGTCATGAAATAATTTCTACGGCCATTCTCCCCCTACCTCTGATTCAAGTAGGGCAGTTGTCAGTTACTGGCATAAGTATGTGGACTTAGTACTGGTAAACCGCATAGATCGGCTAAGCTTGCCCAGGAAAAGTGTGAATAGGTTAACTGACCGCCGTGATATGATTTAAATACTGTTAAAACGGCGAAAAATCCAAATAAACAAAATAAACACACACAGCATTAAACCAATGCCAATAAATATTCGGTTCTGCATCAAACTTGCTGTTCACTAGATCTATACTAAATACTAAATCTAAAACTACATGTAAACTCACTCGTGATGTTAATTGACTGCGTAGACTCTCTATTCATCATTTAGACTATTTATTATTTTCATGAAAAGTTGACAGCTTTTCTTGAAAATTTGTCATATTTTTGCGAAAGGCATCTGATTATCTTATGCAAAGTATGCCACCATAGGACCAAAATACATTTAGCAAACATAAGTTATTGTTTCAGTTTAGATTTACCCTCAATACAACAGCCTATCTTGAAAACTCTTAACTGATCATAAAAGACGTGTGTGCATTTAAAGCGTATGCATTTAAACCACCAGTCCAGAAATATTATAATGAAAACATAACTTTGCAGAAATCGTTTCTAATGGACATCTTATCGATCAAAATGCAAATAAAACGCATTGAAATCGATAAAGTAAGAACGTTTTCGTAACTTTGTATCGTATCGTATAGTTGCTGTATACTGGTGCTGCCTCTGGAGTAAATCAGCATGTACATTAGTGTGTATTCCGTTCGTACCAAGCGTTTTCAAACATAGACATTATTAAATGCCTGTAAATAAGAAACGGTTTTCAGTCGAGTAAACGTCATTAACGTTTATTAGAACTAATGCCAATTTAAGATGTATTGAGTTATATTCTATGGGACTGTGGCTTTAAATGTTTCATAGCTCTGCAAGCACACGTTCTAGATTTATCATCCCATTCCTGGGTGGCTGTGTTCAACCGCGTAGGACTGTTAGATATTGCGGTGACTTATCAAAGATAACCATTTTGAAATGATGTGTCAAACAAACTCACGTGAGTATTGGTCAACAAAACGAGGCCCAATCGCAGATTTTGTGTAAACACTGAACTACAAGATATTTAAGAAATAATGTTCGATTGATTGTTGTTTATCGGCCAATAAACAACGAATTGGAATTCTGATGCGTAGCAATTTAACCACGAGGGCGTTAGTCCGGGTGGTTTAATAGTCACGCATCAGAACGACAAAGAGTTGTTTATTGGCCGATACACAACCATAATACGGAAATAATTTTGATTGATCTGACATAACAAAAATGGCAATTGTAATGAGAACTACATTTAACTATGCTCCGCTTTGAATCGGGACTGCGTTTTGCGTTGCTTATTGGGTAGTTTAACAACGATTTGTTCTTTGTCTATAGGAAAATCAGCGAGTATCATGTTAGAATATATAATAGATTATTAATCACATTATTGCAATATATATATATATGTATAAACAAAATGTATCAACATGTATCATTGGAACATTCTGTCTCACAATATCAAAACGCAAAAGTTGCAGAAAAAGATTAAGTTATAATAATATAATACAATTTGGATGGTTTAATGAGTAGAAAGTTTGTAGCATGTCTGAGAAAATTAAAACAAATGAGGCGTGTCGTCGGAAAACCGGACTTAATGCATGTGCGTAAAGTGTCGTCCCGCATTAGCCTGTGCAGTCCGCACAGGCTAATCCGGGACGGCACTTTTCGCCTACAGTGGATTTATGTTTAGAAGAGACCTCCTTGACTGCACATGCTAATCCCGGACGACACTTTACGCACATGCATTATGACTGGTTTTCTCATGACGCGCCACAAATTATTGCAATAACAGTACAATTTGGACGATTCCAGGGCCCGTATAGTTAGACTTAAGACCTAAGAATAAAGAATATTCTTGAAACTGTGCTGTTCTTAAAAAGCTGTCTATTTGATTTTAATGAAATTGTGATATATTGAAATCATCTTGTTTCTCTGTATACAACCTTAAGACCTAAGAATAATGACTTTTCTTGAAATTGTTCTGTTCTGAATAGGCTGTCTATTTGATTTTAATGAAATTGTGATATATAGAAATCATCTTGTTTCTCTGTATACAACCTTAAGACCTAAGAATAAAGACTTTTCTTGAAATTGTGCTGTTCTAAAAAAGCTGTTTTATTTTTTTTTATTTTTAAGAAACTTTGATTTATTGAAATCAAATCGTTTACCTGTTTACAACATTATGACCTATGATTAAAAAATATTCTTGAAACTGTTCTGTTCTAAACAGGCTGTTTATTTGATTTTTGTTCCATATTCACCAATACTAACTAAGGCATTCTGTATTTAAAATTATTTTTAATGGCATAAGCAATATTTGAACTGTCGTTACAATTTCGAACGAATGTAATTGTACTCATTTTTATGAGGGCAATAT
Organism: Congeria kusceri; assembly: GCA_027627225.1. Taxonomy (NCBI): domain Eukaryota; kingdom Metazoa; phylum Mollusca; class Bivalvia; order Myida; family Dreissenidae; genus Congeria; species Congeria kusceri. The sequence continues at coordinate 21,190,710 of CM051037.1, read as the reverse complement.
GACCCATCTTCAATCAGACGTAATATGCGTCAACGTCATAAAAAAACTACTGAAATATGTTTGTTTTGTAATAATCGGTTTTATCGTCTCCGTTGTTGTTGTCGTTTTTGTTATTGTTTTATTTTCTGTAGATCTTTTTGCAGCAGAACATGTATCTTAAAAGCTCAGAGCCAGATTTGAAATAAATATGGTACATACAACTGCGAGCCCTTGTACGGGCCTCCGCTTATGAACAAAACAAGAACAAATACCCGAAAATTACTTATCATAATCCTATATAAACTGACAAACCATCCCCACCATAATAACAGCAAGGCCAACACAAGCGAGCAATGCTTATATGCGGTGTAATTCTCCTGGGGACATTGATGCATGGGGCCCACGGGACTTCAGTCCCGGGGCTGAAGACTACGGAGCCCTATGATCACGTGGCAGTGCTGGACGAACACGGGATGTATACGTTGTTCTGGAGTTTCAACAGCACCCATATTACATTCGAGGCGCACGTGGAAACTAAAGGTTGGTGTTGATGCTTGTATACAATTTTACCTAAAATACACAATACACCTAACTTTAGTTTGCCTTTGTTTTTGTTGATTTATATGACGCATGAACTGTAATATGTACAACTTACATAGTACAACAATATTAAGCCGCACAAAAGGTAAAACTGACCAAATTCAGACTCTACAATAAACGGTTATCTTATTGTCTGTTTTAGCATGTTTTTACTTTAGTATAGTCCGTTTTTTCTGAACTGTCAAAACATGAATAATTTCACGGTGGTTGAATGCGTTATTTATATCCTCGGCCAGCATTCGTAATTTTCCGATAGCGTGCTTCGGGTAGAAAATACGGCATGTGATGTATGATATTTGAAGCAGGGTTTTCAATGAAGCAGTAATTTGTACCTGTAAAATAATTTAGAGGAAATAGCTTAGTGGTATTATGCTCGTCACGTCAACCTCGCTTTTGCTAGTTCGAGTCCCGTCATTGAAAAATTATTTTGAGCAAAAAGGTAATATTGTAAATGTTACATTGCGTTTTTTTAAATAATAGATTAATATTCACAGATATTTGTTATTATGTCTTTTTCTTTCCTCTTTTTTTTTATATCTTTACGTTTATTATGTTTTAATTTTCATTTAATCAATAATTTGATAACATAACATTTTAAAAACAAAATCAGATAAGCGCTTCTTCGTCTTCGTCTGCGGTATGTACAATGTGCAATGTAAAAATCTTGCGTTAAATAATAATATAAAGTATAACTCTCAGGTTTTCGAACCCGGTTCGCTCGGTTAACAACCGATGTACTTCATCTTTAAACCACTCGGCCATTCCGACTGATGGTCAGTGCAGAATTACTAATGTTATTTATCCTGTATTTTGCATATCATAAAAGGCTAATCAATACCCGTAAATACGACGTAAAACTGCGATGAAAGTCAAATTCTAAAAAATTGAACCACCGTGAAATTATTCATGTTTTGACAGTTCAGATTAGAAATGTCTTTTAAAAAGACAATTGGCGTTGACCATTAATATTGAGATATCATTGTAACCCTAAACATAATACAAGAGGGCCTAGATGATCGGTTACGTGGCTTCTCGGACCCCAGATTTTTCGATCCCCACCTATATAAGGAGACTTCTCGGACCCCAGATTTTTCGGACACCATAAGAAAACTTATCGGATCCCAAAATTAATTTGTGATTAATTCATTAATTATTAATAATTGTACAGTGAATAAACCGATCATACCGCCCCATGTTTTCACCAGTGATACATGAATAACCTAAATAATTTACGTTAACATCATTTTTATATAAATGTGTCAGCTAAATTTAACACCTTAGCAATGCACGAAAATAATTGCGAGAAATAATAAAAATTATGTTGTATCAGACGCTTATAGTTATTCTTAAATAATGTGTCATACATTCATCTTGGAACTTATCTATGCATAATACAAACACATTTCAAGGTCAGTTAATTATTTATACTGTGTATCCTAATGAAAAGCAATCTTCCGAGAACATTCAGCGCATTTGAAATAATGATGACTTCCATTTTTGATAACACAATCATGCACTTTCATTAGACTATGGCGATTGAAAATTATATAAGTTGGAATACGGTGTATTAAGTGTTTCTGTGTATAATTGTTATCGCAAATAATCAATTAATGCTACGCAAGTGATGCAAAAGTAACATGAATAACATTTCGACGTATTCCGAGTCTTATTTCGCCACATTTTATTCATTGTAAGATATCATTTTATAGGTTGATTTACATCTACTGGAGAAGTTGATAGAAATGTGCAATTCTAATTAACTCTTAACGGAACGCAACAGCAATTCAATTTCAAATTAACATGCACAGTAAGTTTATAAACATAAATTCCCCATTTATTGAAATATTCGCTCTGATGATTCTCTGGACGATAATCGATGCATGAATATTGTAACAACTATACTCCGGCAGCTAAACGCGCTATTTTTAGAATGATCGTCAGTGTGTTGAACTCGCTAAAATCAATTGTTATTTATAGAGCGTGCCTCTAGGCTAAACAAAATAGTGGATTAATTCTGGGAATGAATATATTATTCTGTTCATGACATACAATGAGAAAATATGTTCATACTTATGCTCAGTTCTAGGGTGTATATCGAGAATATGTTTATAACTTCATTTTAACCGCTTATATCAACAATTATGAACATTTTTATCTCCAAAAGTATGCAACAGTTGTTGGTATATATTAAACCATTGTTGTAAGTTTGCATTCCCTAAAATTTGAAAATTTTCCCAATTCTATTGGCATTCAATTTTCCCGCTGCATAATTATCGCAAGAAATGTAGGTCAAAGATGATCTTAGACAGCTACGCGGAGAAAAAACTGACTATACATAACCTAAGTCAGAAACATTTGGTTTGCCGGATACTGTCTATTGTTAAACCACAGTTGCTTTCAGCCAGCCAATCACAGGCAGGAATAGCCGTTTACTAAATCCCATAGTAAACGGCTATATTCTTGCCTAGGTAGCCCGCATTGCCCGTGCACTGTCTGTAATTACGGTTCATTGTAGTTGTTTTAACAAAAGGCCAACTAAATTTAGCCATGGGGTTTGTGTACTCTGTCATATGGAATTTTCGTCCCAAAATACCATTCATTTGTTTGGGATCTTAATAAAAGTGGTCGTATTGTCGAGGTACAGCAGAACACTGTGTCCGTGCATTCATATATGTCTTTGTTATTTTTTTAAACAAAACTATGAATAATGAATAGATAACGAAAAGTTCAAGTTGTTGCCTATATAATGTTTTATTTAAAACAAATTACTTAACCTCTATTTATGGGTATGAACTTATATTTCAAAATGTATTTTTAATCAATATGTCATTTCACCGGTGTAATATTTGCTGTAGGATGGGTTGGTCTTGGTATTTCCGGAAACGGGAATATGTTTCCCGGAGACGTGGCAGTCGGATGGGTAACCAACCACGGGGTGACTCACTTTGCGGTTAGTGTTTATAATATCACTTATTGTTACCGTCTTCGTAGCTTAGTGGTTAGGGCGATCACCTACGGAGCTTGAGGTCGAAGGTTCCAGTCACGCACAGGGCTTGTATGCCCAGCAGCTAGTTAAATCGAAGGGTAACGATTGCTTTCCTGCCAAGCGCCCGGTATATAGGACAGGGATCGGGAGTAATGATGTTCATCAGTAAAGGTGTCTCATAAGTCAAAACTGGCTGGCCCTTAATGGCGATGAGTGACACTATAATAAACGAACAGTTTACTTGTATAACTTGTATAACTTGTATAACTGATTGTGTTGGGTTTGGTTGGCTATATGGTGACGACTTGGGGTCACGTATTTGTCTGTATTTACAAAAAATGATTACATCAAACAGTTACATTTATGTAACGTTGGCGGCTATATCATTTCACAATAGGGGCTGTCGATTTAGCGGTGTTTCCAACAACACTTATATAACACTTATAACATAATGGGTTACAAACTTAACATGATTTAAGCGTTTCCGTCGAGAATTTGTATTGCATACAGTATGATGATGCAACCGTAATAGAGGTAACCCACATTAAACCGTATGTTATCAAAACATTTTGAACAAAAACTTGAGTCATATGATTTGTGTACAAAATAACACATTTAAAAAAATGTATATATATATAATTCAGTACATGTAATACACAATGTGGTTCGATTTGGAACAAAGCATAAGTCCGTGTAAAAGTAAACATCCCATAACTACACACGAAGAAATCATAAAATTCTAATATGGTAGTTGTCAAAAGTCCATATGACCCCTAATTGAATCCTGCTTGTCCCAGGATCGCCATACCACCGGCCATCGCATGCCGGAAGTTGACAAGTCGCAGGACTGGTTCCTACTTCACGCGGAGGAAACGAGCGCTGGTACCCTGCTGAAAATGGTCCGGAAACTGCAGACGTGCGATACAGCAGACGACATCGACATCAACGTAACTATGGCTACTTTAGTGTTACTAAACTTTGCAAAAATGTCCAAAATTACCGCTTTTGTGTAACTGTCTTAAAAACTTTTTTGTTTACAAATAAATGATGTTCAAGCTGTGTCTTCTGAAGAAAAATAATGATTGGTTCACGTAAATAGTGCATGTACTGACGAATGTTTTTTATCCCATCTTCACGCTGTCATTGACGAAATAACACCCCGTGGAATAAACTTAGCTGTATTCTACACTATGGAAATATACTTGTCGCGTGCACGGACAACGTTTTAAGGTAGAAAGCCCCTACTGGGACTTTTTTCAGACCTTGACTTTCTTATTATCTTTGATCATTAAATATTTTATGAGACTTAACTGTGAAATATAAACAACAAAATCTAACCACAGTTTTGACAAAAAATGCGATTTTTGTTATAACCCCTCATTTTTCTACTTCAACCAAAAATGTTGATGGGGTACACTTACAAAAATGACTGACATATTGTCAAAATGTGTTTTATTTATTCCAGAACAGCTATAATTTATACGTAAAGATGTATCTTATGAAAAAGTATAACAAACATAAGTATTAAAGTTGACCAACAATACTTATGACATTAAATTTGGCTAAGCATATGGTAAAAAACAACAGATTTTATTACAGTAAACAGTTACGCCTAACACCAATTTTTGTATTTTTTTCAAACTTTTATTTCATAGTATGTCAAAATCAATAATACCAAAATATAATATAGCCTTATCTTAGAGGAAAAGGGTATAAATTGACATAGGTTCACCACAAAAATCTCAAGGTATAACATTTGGAGTGAAGCAACCCTATGTTATTAAAAATAAAATGAAAATTATGAAAAATGAGACAAGTAAAAAACCAAATATTTTCCTTCTATGTTAAAATATTTTTGTCTCTTTTAATTATAATCTAATAGCAGTATCGATATTAAATTATTTTTGCATTAATGTTAAAGGAATATTGTTTTGTGTAAACATTTTAAATACGAATGTAACTAGCTGATGTTCACATGTCTTGGTTAGCAAATTCAGAAAAATAATAAACATTTTTTTATAAAAAAAAATTCAATTGATATTTTCATTACATTGGGTTAACAAGAGCTTAAAAAAACTGGCAAATCTTTGTGATAACTTCATCAAGACTCTTCTTGGAGCTTGTGACTATTGGTAAAATGTCACTGTTTTGGAATAATAAGGTATTTCAGACCATTCTCATCATTTCGCCGAAACATAATTTTCATTTGTTTTTTACAGCGGTAGATTTCGTCAAAATTCCTCAGTGGAACAGGTCCAAGTTTACACAATGAACAGTATTTTAAATTATCCAACAGAACGACAAACTTGATCATCCGACATCCCGCTCTCCACCCATCTTGACTGTCTATTTTTCCAAGTTTTTGGTGTGAAATGAATGTTATTTCACAGCAAGGAGCACGTATCTCCTTCAAGCAGATATGTTTTTATAAACGAGTAATATTATGCTCATTAATACCAATACTTCTTGGACGTTTATTTATAACTAGTTTAACTTTAGTGTAATGAAATACAACAGACACATCGCGAAAAGGTCATGATTAATTGTGAACAGAAATTCCCAACAATGACGTCATTTGAAGGTATTTCCCATGCCAGAGTACCTTGTTTTCTTCAAACTACATTTTTACTTTCATCTTTAAACACAAATAAGCATTTATTTCACACATTTAATTGAAAATGACTGAATATTCTAAAAGTAATGTTTATTTCGCGAAAATAATTTCTTTTTCGGATCAGATCGATTAAATTTACGGTTAGTGGCGAATGGGCGGAAGTTAACCGATATTTCGTGAGTATTTCCGAAGTCATTAGGATCTTTCTACCTTAACGTTACAGCCGCATTGTTTACTTTTGCCGATTGCATTTTCTGGTAAATCATTTGAACATTGTTTACATACATTGTATTTAAAAACAGAAACATGTTTTCCGAAACAATCATATTTAAATGTGCAGTCACACATGTGCTTCGATTTAGAGTTTTTGAAAACTAGCAGAAAGATCTTGGTCGTTTATTGTGTATTGATTATTTATTAAGCATAAATTGTAAAGATCAGTTACGAAGTTTATCTTGCTCGGCTCCCCAAGGCTCGCGCTTCCGGTGTTCTAAGCCTCGCAAGATAAACTTCTCTATATTCAACACTAACCTAGTATTCTCTATTTAGCATATTGCTTTTGCTTTACGTACGTTAACGTAGCTGTTGTTGTTGATTTTTTTTTCAGCAGACGGTTTATTGATCTAAACGCTGATCAAGACAATGTATTAATACTTAAATATTATTATGTTATAACCTCGAGAGCGTTTGATTATAATTTTTCATTTTGTGTTTCATACGCTATGCGTTCTGTTTTGTTGTTCAAAAGACTTGTCAATGGAAACCATTTAAATGGGCGGTTTCTTAGTTTTTGGTTGGACAAACATTTCTCTAAAACTGGAATTTTAAAGCAAGAAATTGTAGAATCCATCCAAACTGTTTGTCTGCTTTGCTGTCTTGGGCACAAAACATAATTATTTTGATATTTATTAGGCCTTTTTAAGTAAAAAAAGTACCAGTGTCTATCAGGTAGCAAACGTTTCTCGAAAAATAACATTTATTCGTCAAAAGTTGAATTTTGCACAAGCAATGTGCTTTTCAAACGTTGAAAGATAAACGATAAATGTTTAATATAACCAAAATAAATCAATTTTAGAACAAAAAATTATCATCAAAATCTGTGAAACTGTCCATTTATTATAAGATATCAAACGCGGGGGTATAGTAATTAGCTTGATTGTTCGGGTGAAGAAAATTTGCATTACATAAATTTCAGTTTATTCAAGCTAACGTTTCCTTTCTATAGACAACTTTCAGTATAATGTCCTAATATTTACCTTTGGTTGGGTTATTTTCCTCGTTACGCCAAGTCTTCTCACGCTGCCAGTGTTTGATTATTGTACATTTTTATGTCGCTCGTTTCAGAATGGTACCAACCGAGTTATCTTCGCTTTCCACGCGGAGGACCCGCAGAATGACCACAACATCATATACCACGGAACCAACCGGGGAACCAAGAGCCTCTTCCTGCTCAACCCCGACAAGGGGGACGGGAACATACGGGAGACGAAGATTAAACACTTTGACTTTCTCAACCTGAACGTAAGGTACTTTCGATATATGCATTTAATTCAATGTATTTCTTATGCACGTGTACACAATGTGCTTTAAACCACGATATTTCAAAGGCGTGTGTAAACAATGTTATCTAAACCACGATATTTCATAGACATGTGTAAACAATGTGATATGAATTACCATATTTTATAGGCATGTGTAAGTAACGTGATTTGAAACAATGTGATTTAAACCACGATATTTCATAGGCATGTGTAACAATGTGATTTGAATCACGATATCTTATAGCAATGTGTAAGCAATGTGATAACGATTCGAACCACCATATTTCATAGTCAAGTGTAAATGTGATTTAAACCACAATATTTTATAGGCATAAGTAAATAATGTGATTTAAATCACAATATTTCATAGACATGTGTAAACCATGTGATTTAAACCACGATATTTCATAGGCATGTCTAAACAATGTGATTCAAACCATGATATGTCATAGGCATGTGTAAACGATTTGATTTAAACCAGGATATTTCATAGGCATGTGTAAACAATGTAATTTAAACCGCGATATTTCATAGGCATGTGATTTAAGCCACGCATTTTAAACAGCTATGGGTAGATTAACAATATTGTTTACAGTACATAATTTATTTCGGTAAAAATCATTTACAAATATTTAGATAATTACACAACAGATTCTCATGTTTGGCATATACATGTAATTCTTTTGCCTATTAAAACAAACACATGGATATTTTGAAAACATGGTCTCGCTCCGTTCCAGTTATAATTACATGTTCTTTAATGTGTATTGCTTTTTATTTGAAAACCCACCAAAGATATTCTATTTCAGTACATGGTTCCCAATGACACCACTACCTACTACTGCCGTGCCTTTATCATGCCTCCACTCGGAAAACACCACATGATTAAGGTAGGAACTACTTTTTCGGAACTAAAGTTTCCTTACTAAATATATAATTTATGCTACTCATGGGGAAAATGAACCACTTACTTACTAATTATAGAGTTTATGTTACTCTGGGATCACAAGAAAAGTAGTCCATGCACAATGTAACATATATGTTCAGCTGAGTTTTGTATTAAGCAAGACAAACCTTGAAAGCGAAGAAATATATAAGTTTTTTATACCATGAAAGCGAAGCAGTATGAGTTTTTAAACGCTTATGTACATGCATTGCGCAAATATTAACTATTGCTGACATTCAGCTGCACCTATTTATAATTATATTTTAGTTCGAGCCTATTATCTCGCCTGGCAACGAAAAGCACGTGCACCACTTCTTGTTGTCGAGGTGCAAGGTCGACAATCCTAGTAACCTTGACGGCAAGTCGGGTTTATGTTACCAACAGAAGGTTATCCCCGAATGCCAAGATTACATATTGGCTTGGGCAATAGGTGGAGAGGTATGCAAAATAGCGCAAATGTAAACAACTAACAGTGATCTCCTCTGATACGCCATAATACACACACCCACGTTCCCGACGCGCATATAACAGATACATACCTACGGACCGCGAAGGCGAAAACACGAAATTAATAGCGCGACAACGCGATATTTTTCATCGTGTTTCGCGCCAGAACATCGTGTTTTCGCGTCAAAACATCGTGTTTTCGCGATTTCGCCTGAGGATGAACGCGAAATCACGATGGCCCTAACGGAATACCGTACTGAAAGGAGTTTGTACTGGTATTTAGTATTGAAGTCATTAAAAAGAATGTTTTCACATGCCCACGTTTTGAAACTCTAGCAATCCAATCTACACTTTGTTTCCAAAGATATTTGAAAGTATATACTATTCTCTTTACTCTTAGCGATTAGCTTATCAAATGCTTTCTAGCGCATTTACACAATCTCATTAAAATCATCTCCAGTCTGACGCTACTATGTTATTCGCTGACTGGATCTGATGACTCCGCATTAGATGACCTTTGTAGGAACCAATCAAACTGTTGCCTTCAAAATCTTTCGGCATAAATTCATATATAAACCACAAATACTATGCACGAAATTAATGTGAATTTTGGATGTTTACTCGCATAACGTACCACTATATCCCTTGTTATCCACGTGATAATTAACTGCTAATGATTTATTCCCGAATCTCAGCTGAAAATGCATCACTTTTCAAAACCGTGGCCAAACATCGCTATGCAAAAGGCAATTTCATTGGACGCAGCAGGGCTGATGTTTTATTGTTCGGAAGGTCATTTGAATGTGACATGTTATACGATGTCTTCAGATCCTAACAATATTAGGATTTGATTTTAATGAGATTGCGCATATTCTATGCATGAAAACAAGTTCAAGGCTGAATGCGCGCGCATACTGCAAACTGATGAATAATAATGAGCTGCATACTTATATACAAAGACATGTGTGTATGCGATATGTTCGAAGTCTATCAGCCTATGATCATTTTGTTACATGAACGTGTTCAAGTAAAAACATTTCGCAGTATGCCCATGCATTGATCTTTTTTCCGAAGTCATTTTACTTCCCTGATGACGTCGGATTCTCGGTCGGAGCGCCAGAAGATCCGGTCTACTACCGAATGGAGACCCACTATGACAACCCTAATGCAAGGGATGATATTCTCGATAACTCAGGTACCACTTATAAGATATTCTTGTTTGTTTTGTGTGGTAATATCTGCGACAATAGAACACCTGACAATAACACCTCAAAATAGGACACGATGACGTTATACGGACGTTACGTTTTAATTTTATGCCACAACATTTAGCTGTCATTTAAGTCTTATATTTTAAAAGCGACTTATTTCACGATGGTCGTATTTCTCGGTCCCAAAATTAAATACTGCGCGCTAATTATTTAGTTAATTGTGCATTATTTACGACCGAACGCTAGTTACGAAGAAAATAAAACTAATAATATTGGTTCATATTGCATATTTATTAAAAATTACATAAAACGCATATTTAATACCGCGCAAATAAACATTTTGAGCGAGATTTAAACAAAATTAAATGAATTTACAGTAGGTCAACTTTTGAAAAACAGAACGAGCTACCCCTTCAGAATTTCCTGTTGCCCGTAGTCCATTTCTTATGCATTTTAATGTATAAAATATGGTTTCGGATATATTATACGAATACACTTGTTTATGAGTGTTTGTTTACTATGATACTTTTATATAAAACCCAAAGGCATCCGTATCACGATTACCCCGGAGCTGCGACCCATCGAGGCAGGGATGTTAGAGATGGGTCATGCAGTCCACTTCTTACAGGTTATACCCCCGGGTCAGACCAACTTCATAACCAGGGGCCATTGTCGAGATGTCTGCACGAGGCTGGTCAGTGTCCTCAACCATTTGAAGATTGATAGATTTCGGAGAGCACAGACAATGCTTTATTCTATCCGAAAGATGTATTTTTCTAGCGTAACAATTTTATTCTACGTTAAAGATGGCTTATTCTAGCTTAAAGATGACTTAGTTTAGCGTAAAGATATCTTATTCTAACTAAAGATGCATTATTCTCGCTCAACAGTGTTTTATTCTAGCTTAAAGATGCATACTTTTAGCTTAACTATCTCATATTCTAGCTTTTAGAAGTCTTACTCTAAGCTTAACAATGTCGTATTCTGACTAAACGATGTCTTATTTTAGCTCATAGAAATCTTGATCTGGCTTAACACCGTCTTATTCTGGTTAAACGTACAGTGTCTTAATTTTGCTTTAAATCTGTATGCTGGCTTAACAACATCTTATTCTGGCTTAATAATTTTAGCTGAACAACGTCTTAATCTTGCTTAACAATGTCTTATTTTAGCTGAACAGCATCTTATTCTGGCTTAACAATTTCTAATTTAAGCTTACCAACTTCTTATTCTGGCTTAATAATGTCTCATTTGAGATTAACATCATATTATTATGGCTTAACAATGTCTTATTTTAGCTTAACAACATCTTATTCTGGCTTAACAATGTCTGATTCTGGCTTAACAACATCTTATTCTGGCTTAACAATGTCTCATTTTAGCTTAACAACATTTTATTCTGGCTTAACAATGTCTTATTTGAACTTAACAACGTCTTATTCTGGCTTAACAATGTCTTATCTTAGGTTACCAGCATCTTATTCTGGCTTAACAATGTCTGATCGTAGCTTAATAACGTCTTTATTCTGGCTTAACGATGTCTTATCTTAGCTGAACAACGTCTTATTCTGGCTTAACGATGTCTTATTTTAGCTTAACAGCATCTTATTCTGGCTTAACAATGTTTTATTGTTTTAATTTAACAACATCAAATTCTGGCTTAACAATGTCTTATTTTAGCTTAACAACATATTATTCAGGCTTAACAATGTCTTATTTTAGCTTAACAACATATTATTCTGGCTTAACAATGTCTTATCTTAGCTTAACAACATCTAATTCTGGCTTAACAATGTCTTATCTTAGCTTAACGAACATTCCATTATGGCTTAACACTGTCTGATCTTAGCTTAACAACATCTCATTCTGGCTTAACAATGTCTTATCTTAGCTTAACAACATCTAATTCTGGCTTAACAATGTCTTATCTTGGCTTAACAACATTCTATTATGGCTTAACACTCTATGATCTTAGCTTAACAACATCTAATTCTGGCTTAACAATGTCTGATCTTAGCTTAACAACATTCTATTATGGCTTAACACTGTCTGATCTTAGCTTAACAACATCTAATTCTGGCTTAACAATGTCTGATCTTAGCTTAACAACATCTAATTCTGGCTTAACAATGTTTTATTTAAGCTTATCGACATATTATTCTGGCTTAATAATGTCGTATCTTAGCTTAACAACATTCTATTATGGCGTAACACTGTATGATCTTAGCATAACATTATCTAATTCTGGCTTAACAATGTCTTATCTTAGCTTAACAACATTCTATTATGGCTTAACACGGTCTGATCTTAGCTTAACAACATCTAATTCTGGCTTAACAATGTCTGATCTTAGCTTAACAACATCTAATTCTGGCTTAACAATGTCTGATCTTAGCTTAACAATCTTAGCTTAACAACATCTAGTTCTGGCTTAACAATGTTTTATTTTAGCTTAACAACATATTATTGTGGCTTAACAATGTCTTATTTTAGCTTAACAACATCTAATTCTGGCTTAACGATGTCTTATTTTACCTCAACAACATATTATTCTGGCTTAACAATGTTTTATTTTTTTTTAATTTAACAACATCAAATTCTGGATTAACAATGTCTTATTTTAGCTTAAAACATATTATTCTGGCTTAACAATGTCTTATTTTAGCTTAACAACATATTATTCTGGCTTAACAATGTTTTATTTTAGCTTAACAACATCTTATTCTGGCTTGACAATGTTTTATTTTAGCTTAACAACATATTATTCTGGCTTAGCAATGTCTTATTTTACCTTAACAACATATTATTCTGGCTTAACAATGTCTTATTTTAGCTTAACAACATTCTATTCTGGCTTAACAATGTATGATCTTAGCTTAACAACATCTAATTCTGGCTTAACAATGTCTTATTTGAGCTAAACGACATCAAATTATGGCTTAACAATGTTTAATTTTAGCTTAACAACACCTAATTCTGGCTTAACACTGTCTTATCTTAGCTTAACAACATTCTATTCTGGCTTAACACTGTCTTATCTTAGCTTAAAAACATCTAATTTTGACTTAACAATGTCTGATCTTAGCTTAAAAACATCTAATGTTGACTTAACAATGTCTGATCTTCGCTTAACAACATCTAATTCTGGCTTAACAATGTTTTCTTTTAGCTTAACAACATATTATTCTGGCTTATCAATGTCTTATTTTAGCTTAACAACATCTTATTCCGGCTTAACAATGTCTGGTTTTAGCTTAACAACGTCTTATTCTGGCTTAACAATATCTGATTTTTGCTTAACAACGTCTTATTTTGGCTTAACAATGTCTTATTTTAGCTTAACAGCATCTTATTCTGGCTTAACAATGTCTCATTTTAGCTTAACAACATTTTATTCTGGCTTAACAATGTCTTATTTGAACTTAACAACGTCTTATTCTGGCTTAACAATGTCTTATCTTAGGTTACCAGCATCTTATTCTGGCTTAACAATGTCTGATCGTATCTTAATAACGTCTTTATTCTGGCTTAACGATGTCTTATCTTAGCTGAACAACGTCTTATTCTGGCTTAACGATGTCTTATTTTAGCTTAACAGCATCTTATTCTGGCTTAACAATGTTTTATTGTTTTAATTTAACAACATCAAATTCTGGCTTAACAATGTCTTATTTTAGCTTAACAACATATTATTCAGGCTTAACAATGTCTTATTTTAGCTTAACAACATATTATTCTGGCTTAACAATGTCTTATCTTAGCTTAACAACATCTAATTCTGGCTTAACAATGTCTTATCTTAGCTTAACGAACATTCCATTATGGCTTAACACTGTCTGATCTTAGCTTAACAACATCTCATTCTGGCTTAACAATGTCTTATCTTAGCTTAACAACATCTAATTCTGGCTTAACAATGTCTTATCTTGGCTTAACAACATTCTATTATGGCTTAACACTCTATGATCTTAGCTTAACAACATCTAATTCTGGCTTAACAATGTCTGATCTTAGCTTAACAACATTCTATTATGGCTTAACACTGTCTGATCTTAGCTTAACAACATCTAATTCTGGCTTAACAATGTCTGATCTTAGCTTAACAACATCTAATTCTGGCTTAACAATGTTTTATTTAAGCTTATCGACATATTATTCTGGCTTAATAATGTCGTATCTTAGCTTAACAACATTCTATTATGGCGTAACACTGTATGATCTTAGCTTAACATTATCTAATTCTGGCTTAACAATGTCTTATCTTAGCTTAACAACATTCTATTATGGCTTAACACGGTCTGATCTTAGCTTAACAACATCTAATTCTGGCTTAACAATGTCTGATCTTAGCTTAACAACATCTAATTCTGGCTTAACAATGTCTGATCTTAGCTTAACAATCTTAGCTTAACAACATCTAGTTCTGGCTTAACAATGTTTTATTTTAGCTTAACAACATATTATTGTGGCTTAACAATGTCTTATTTTAGCTTAACAACATCTAATTCTGGCTTAACGATGTCTTATTTTACCTCAACAACATATTATTCTGGCTTAACAATGTTTTATTTTTTTTTAATTTAACAACATCAAATTCTGGATTAACAATGTCTTATTTTAGCTTAAAACATATTATTCTGGCTTAACAATGTCTTATTTTAGCTTAACAACATATTATTCTGGCTTAACAATGTTTTATTTTAGCTTAACAACATCTTATTCTGGCTTGACAATGTTTTATTTTAGCTTAACAACATATTATTCTGGCTTAGCAATGTCTTATTTTACCTTAACAACATATTATTCTGGCTTAACAATGTCTTATTTTAGCTTAACAACATTCTATTCTGGCTTAACAATGTATGATCTTAGCTTAACAACATCTAATTCTGGCTTAACAATGTCTTATTTGAGCTAAACGACATCAAATTATGGCTTAACAATGTTTAATTTTAGCTTAACAACACCTAATTCTGGCTTAACACTGTCTTATCTTAGCTTAACAACATTCTATTCTGGCTTAACACTGTCTTATCTTAGCTTAAAAACATCTAATTTTGACTTAACAATGTCTGATCTTAGCTTAAAAACATCTAATGTTGACTTAACAATGTCTGATCTTCGCTTAACAACATCTAATTCTGGCTTAACAATGTTTTCTTTTAGCTTAACAACATATTATTCTGGCTTATCAATGTCTTATTTTAGCTTAACAACATCTTATTCCGGCTTAACAATGTCTGGTTTTAGCTTAACAACGTCTTATTCTGGCTTAACAATATCTGATTTTTGCTTAACAACGTCTTATTTTGGCTTAACAATGTCTTATTTTAGCTTAACAGCATCTTATTTTGGCTTAACAATGTCTGACTTTAGCTTAATAACGTCTTTATTGTGGCTTAACGATGTATTATGTAAGCTGAACAACGTCTTATTCGGTCTTAACGTTGTCTTATTTTAGATTAACAATATCTAATTCTGGCTTAACAATGTCTATCTTAGCTTAACAATGTCTTATCTTAGCTTAACAATGTCTTATGTTAGCTTAACAACATCAAATTCTGGCTTAACAATTTCTTATTTTCGCTTAACAACGTCTTATTTTAGCTTAACAACGTCTTATTTCAGCTTAACAATATGTTATTCTGGCTTAACAATGTCTGATTTTAGCTTAACAACATCTTATTCTTGCTTAACAATGTCTGATTTTAGCTTAACAACGTCTTATTCTGGCTTAACAATGTCTGATTTTAGCTTAACAACCTCTTATTCTGGCTTAACAATGTCTGGTTTTAGTTTAACAACATCTTATCCTGGCTTAACAATGTCTGATTTTAGCAAAACAACATCTTATTCTGGCTTAACAATGTCTGATTTGTACTTAATAGCGTCTTTATTCAGGCTTAACAATGTCTTATTTCAGCTTATTCTGGCGTAACAACGTCTTATTCTGGCTTAACAATGTCTTATTTTTAGTTAAAATGTCATATTACAGCTTAAAGTCGTCTTATTCGAGCTTTAATATGTCTTATTCTACCTTAACAACGTCTTTTTTTTAGCTTAGTCTAGCTTACAAAGAAGCTTATTATAGATTAACAATGTTTTATTCTTGCTTAACAATGTTTTATTCTAGCTTAACAGCGTCATATTGTAGTTATTCTAACTTAACGATTTCTTGTTCTTTTTCATAGTTAGGGCCCTTATAGTAATCACCCTGTCTGTCCGTCTGTCCGTCTATCCGTCCGTCTGTCCGTCCGTCCGTCCACATTTTTCCTGTTTTTTTTTCATAACTTCAAAACCGTTTCAGCTCTTAATTTGAAACTGGGTGGATAGATCTCATTAAGGAAAAGTGCAGTGCACAAGAACCATTAATCTGCACTTCATGGGTTCTGGAGTTTTCAGGCGGAGTCAACTTTTGGTTTCAGCTCTCTAACTTGAGAACGAATTGAAATATTTTAATGAAACTTCATCCATAGATACCTTATATCGAGACTTGGCTTGGGATTACATAGGGGGTCTATGGGGTCAATGTCAAGGTCACCGTTACAAAAAATAGAAAAACGGTTTCCGCTCAATTACTCGAGAACGAATTGAGCTGTTGTAATTCAACTTCATACATAGATACCTTTTATTAAGACATCGCTTGGGATTGCATAGTGGGTGGGTGGGATCAAGGTCAAGGTCACCGTTACTAAAAATAGAAAAACGGTTTCTTCTCAATTACTCAATAACAGATCGAGCTATTGTAATGAATATAGAGGAAAATTCCTTGTGAATGCAACTCCTCCAACTGTTTCCAGCATACTTTCTTGAAACTTGTTGTTAAGGGTAACGTGTAGTTGTGTGAAAAGATGGGGATTTAAAAAAAATTCTCCAGTCGCAAGTTATGGCCCTTTGATAAGTTTTACTCTATGGAATGTATAGGGAACATTTCTTGTGAACGCAACTCCTCCTACAGTATGCAACAGATTTTCTTGAAACTTGTCTTCATTGTTGAGGGTAACGTGTAGTTGTGCATAAAGATGGTGACTGAAATTTTTTATAAAAAAAAGCACATTTTTTTATTTGCTGGCCCCCACCATCATACATGCTATAAATCGGGGCCCGTTGTCACCCCAGTGACAAAGTTCTGGTTTTATTTATTTGTAGGGCATGGCACAGGCGAACGTCACTGAGATCAAGATATTCGGCGTCCTCCAGCACTCTCATCTCGCTGGAGTCGAAATCACCACACGTCATTTCCGGAACGGGCAGGAACTTCCGCCGATAATCACCGACCCGAATTACGACTTCAACTTTCAGGACCTTCGGAAATTACCGGAAGAGATCGCCGTTCATCCGGTAGATAATGATATTTGTGTTTTACTTTAGACTTATTTTATTCCCAATGTAAGGACATACACAGGAAACCTTTTTTCTAAACAGTACATTTTGGAAAAAAGGATTTTTTCACCCGCATATTTAGGTATATATTTTTTAATTATTTTGACTTAATATATTTACGCTGTGATATTACTTTAAATGCTTGTTGCCGATTACTCGATAATTTCGTAATTTTATGATGGGTTTGAATAGCAGTGTCCCATTTTGTCAGTATTTCTTTGTCAACACTATTTTAATATTTTCAGGGTGACAGTTTCCGAGTAGACTGTCACTATAACACCGTTGGGAAAACAGAGCCAGTTCTGGTAAAATGCAATTTTATTTAAAGGAACTTGTTCACAGATTTATATAGTCGCCGCTTTGTCCGTCCATCCCAATTCTAATTTCACTGTAATTGAGTTTGTCTGGGTGTGAAACGAATGTCCCCGATGATTTCATCCATCATACACCATGTCCGTCCGTCTTTCCGTCCGGACGTCCTTTCGTCCTTCCGTCCGTCCGATACTTCGTTTCTGCGCGAGATCTCAGGAACTAATGAACCGAATTTGATGAAACTTTATATGCAGCATCCCTACAGGTGGACATGCGCATATTGTCAGGTCGTTCCGGTCCGATGATTTTTCAGTGAGTTATTGCCCCTTGATTAGAAATAGGACATTTTCATAGGAAATTTTCGTTTCCTACGAGATCTCAGGAACTAATAACCCGAATTCAATGAAACTTAATACGCAGCTTCCCTACCAAGGGAACATGCGCATGTTGTCAGGTCGTTCCGGTCTGATGAATTTTCAGGGAGATTTTGCCCTTTTTATATTAAAAATAACACATTTTAATGGAATATTTTCGTTTCCGCGAGAGATCTCATGAACTAACAACTCGAATTCAATGAAACTTTATTTGCAGCATTCCTACCAAAGGGACATGCGCCAATTGTCACGTCGTTCTGGTCTGGTGATTTTTCAGGCAGTAATTGCCCTTTGATTATTAATTGGCTTATTTTGCTTGTGCGCACTATAAATTGGCCATGGATGGAGGGATCTTAGAATTACTTGCCAAAAATGTTTGCTGTAATGAGCTGGTGTGTACCGCTCATGAATCAGGTCAAAAGGTCAGGATCACACCCAGGGGTCAAAAGGCAAAATTGACACTTTGCTTGTCTGTGCTTTAACTTGACATGGATTTTAAAAACTACCTGGCACAAATGTTAACTTTCATGAGACAACATGAAGTGCATATAAACCAGATCCATACGTCAAAGGCCATGGTCACACTTTGATGTCAAAGGTCAAAGTCAGCTTTTTGCTTGTGCTGACTATAACTTGGTCATATGTTGAGTTATTTATTTTCCAATTAAATGGCACAAACGTTTGCCTAAATGAGACATGTTACAAGCACGAATTAGATACGTAGGTCAAAGGAAAATGTCATACTTAATAGTCAAAGTCAAAATTAACATTTTGCTTTCAATTGATTTTAAGACTTTACACGAATGTTAGCCTCAACATGACAACGTGTCTGCGTATGAATCAGGTTTAAGATCAAGGCCACATTTAGAAGTCAAAGCGGCATCGTGGAGCATCCATCGGTTCTACCGATATTCTCGTGTTTTTTTTATGTATGTCATAATATGTTTTAACTTGACAGATTAAAGCATCGGAACTAAAGAGCTCAAGTATAATAGGAAAAACAGTTGCTTCCATCGGGATTCGAACCTGTAACCTCAGGATCCAAAGTTTAACGCCTTAACCACTCGGTTTAACGCCTTAACCACTCGGTTATTTAACGCCTTAACCACTCGGTTATTTCAACTGATGATTACTCATTAGAGAAACGGTATTTACAGTATATTTCTATGCCCGTAGTGTTATTTCGCTCCTTTATATACACTTTTATTTTATTTTAGGACTCTGTGACAAAAAGTTGGAAAATTGTCAATTCGTCAATCTGCTAACAGGTCCATTTAAAGTTATTCTAATAATATAATTAACGGTTTTCGTATTATTGATTCCTTATAACCATTAAAAACGGTTAACCTTCATATGATGTCACTATACAATTGCTTTACAAACTTTTGTTTATATAGTTAAAGGGATTAATAATTGATAAATCAGTTCATGTATATAGCCATGTTGAACAATACATTATACTTCTTTGAGATCAAGTAGTTATACCATTTCTATATATATTTTATCCATATAGCAAAAGGAACTATACATGGTTCTTCGTAATCAAGTAGTTAAACCATTTCTTTAGACATTTTATCTATATATATATTAAAGGGAACTATAAATGATTCCTAGTAATCAAGTAGTTACACCATATCATTACACATTTTATCCATACAGCAAATGGAACTATAAATGATACCTCTTAATCAAGTAGCTATGACATTTATTTAAACATTTTATCTATATAGTAACTATATAGTAAAGGGGACTATAAATAATACCTCGTAGTCAAGTAGTTATGCCATTTCTTTATACATTTTGTCCATATAGCAACGGGAAGTATTAATGATACCTCGAATGCAAGTAGTTATACCATTTCTTTATACATTTTATCCATATATCAAAGGGAACTATTACTGATACCTCGTTATCAAGTAGTTATACCATTTCTATACACATTGTATTCATATAGCAAAGGGAACTATAAATGATACCTCGTAATCAAGTAGTTATACCATTTCTATACACATTTTATCCATATAGCACAGGGCAAAGGGAACAATCAATGATACCTCGTAATCAAGTAGCTATACCATTTCTATACACATTGTATCCATACAGTAAAAGGCAACTATGAATGTTACCTCGTAATCAAGTAGTTATACCATTTCTTTATACAGTTTTTCCATATAGTAAAAGGGAACTATAAATGATACATCGTAATCAAGTAGTTATACCATTTCTATACACATGGTATCCGTATAGTAAAAGGGAACTATATATGATACATCGTAATCAAGTGGTTGTACCATTTCTATACACATTTAATCCGTATAGTAAAAGGGAACTATATATGATACATCGTAATCAATTAGTCATACCATTTCTATACACATTTTATACGTATAGTAAAAGGGAACTATATATGATACATCGTAATCAAGTAGTCATACCATTTCTATATACATGTTATCCGTATAGTAAAAGGGAACTATATATGATACATCATAATCAAGTAGTCATACCATTTCTATATACGTGTTATCCGTGTAGTAAAAGGGAACTATAAATGATACCTCCTTTGCAATCGAGTAGTTATACGAGGGTTGTTACGGAAGTTCGCAGAAAATGTCATTAATTTTCGTTTGAATATGAATATTGAAACACAGCATTCACCGTTAGAAAGCTCAAAAAGCTTATAAAAATATGAACAAACATGCACGTCATTACAACTTAAAACGTGTCACTGATCGTTGTCCGGCCCACGGTCCACCTTTACAACGTCATGCGTTGTCGAACTTTAATGAAACGCGCACCTTCTCGACGAAACCGCCATTGATCGCTACACACTTCCTGTGTCTGTACAGCCACTTGTCGTAGGTTTCTACATACCACGCAGTATTGAAAGTAGAAACTACGGTCTGTGATGCCACTTGCAGTTGTGTAGCGGTTGCAAACCGCTGTTCGCGAAGTTGCGACTTCAGTTCAGGAAACACACAGAAGTCCATCGTCGCAAGGTCGGGACTGTACGGCGGGTGTTCCAGCAACTCGAAGCCTAGCAAGGATATATCCAGGAGTGTGGAGTGTGCCCTGTGTACCGGTGCATTGTCCTGGTGAAGGATGATTCGGTCGTGGTCTGGGTCAGGAGCGCGAATCAAATCCCGCCTAAGGACCTGTAACGGAAATCAACGAATATTTTTACTTTCAGATCACATTATTAAAAAAAATATTTTATAAACATGAACAATTATTATGCCTCATTATAATAAGCTAAAAGCATTTTTATAAACTTACCTGTGAGTAATAAGCTGCATTGACTGTCCGACCCTCTCGAACTCTGTGCTGCAGAATCATCCCGCGCCGGTCCATACAGAAGATAAATATCTCCTTTTTACAGCTTGTTTGAACCCTGGCTTTCTTTTGTGGAGGTGTGAGCGGGATTTTCCACACGGCAGACTGGGACTTTTCCGGGTCAAAATAATAAAGCCAAGTTTCGTCGGTAGTTATTATTATGTCGAGAAATTCTTCACCCTTGGCACGCAACCTCTGCAGGAACGTTAACGAACATTTCACGCGACGTTGCTTTTCCTCTTCCGTAAGCAGGCGCGGTACCGAGCGCGCACTAACTGTTGACATGCCAAAGTCTGAAGTTAAAACTTTGTGAGCAGTGGAGCAATAAACATTCAGCATCTCTGCAATTTCCCGCACGGTCGCACGTCTGTTACTGTAAATGGTATCCTCACCTGGTTTTTGATCGAGGTAATCACAACCGATGGTCGCCCAGGTCTTTTAGCATCTTCTTTAGACTTTTTGCCATTTCGAAAACGCGCATGCCAATTATATACGAACGTTTTTCCGCATGCTGGAACTGTGTTAGATTTTTTTTTTTATCCACTTCACAGTTTCTGCCGGCGATTTTCCGAGTCCAACACAAAACTTCACAATACTGCGTAACTCGACATCGCCTGTCGACGTCATGTCGTTTAAGGTTTCCAAACAACAGCGTCCACACAAATGGTTTTATCCTGCTACTAACCCAAACAGTGACCTAATAAAGCGGTGACCGTATAAACTTGTTGATATCCGGCAGTAGATCACGTGACTGTGATATACCGTCAATAGGTATTCGTACGCGCCGGATAACAACATTGTCGAGAATGACACAGCATAAAGTCTACTTACCAGAATTTTTCATCGATACAAACTTTGTGTTGTCTAGTTTAACAGAGTTAACAAGAAATGAGTTGTTTGTCCTCACATTCCATTTAACTGGTTAACAACAACTTCCTTCCAGTTCCATTCCATTTCAACACACTTGAATCTGATGCAAGCGGTTTATTCTTTGTAGATAGACTTTCTTTGGTCAACCAACAGAGCATATTCATCAAAGAAATAACCTTTTATATAAATTTCCGATGAAAAGAAATGAAAAATAGTTATCAAAATTTTAACGTAGAACTAAACACCCACAACTATCCTCCACCCACAACTATCCGAGTAAATCGTAGAAAATTGAAAAGGGATCAATCTCACCGTTTCCATTCGAGGCAAATATTCCATACACTTTTTTATCTGAATGCTCTTGCATAATATACTCCATCCAAAACACAGAAACACTAAATATTTATTCCGATTTCATGTATTTTAAACTGCAGAACACTCGCGTTCTCGTTTGACTACATTGTGTAAACTTACAACTCAAAATGAATGACGTAATTGGTGTGACGTAATTTAACTCTTAAAAAAACCAATATAATCTGGTTTAAAACAAAAACAAATTTACTACGTCATTTTCGTGTCCTACTGACATCAGCAAATAAGATTTATTAATATTTTACTTTTGCTTTTTGAAAAAGGTGATTAAGAAATAGAGAACTATTTTTTCCGGGTAGTACGCATTCAAGGACTTACACTAAATAGCGCTAGTAAGGGCAGGTATTTATGTAAAAATAAAGTAAAATATGGCGCGGGGCGGATACGTAAAGGTGTGTTACTATGGATATGAATAATGCGTTAGTGAAAATAACTCTAGTTAATCGATTGTATTCGATGTGTTGGGCATATATAAAGGTGCATTACGTTGAATGCTCAATTAAATATACGCACTATAATTACTGGACTATTCAGCGAACTTTCCGAACAACCCTCTCGTACATGTACCATTCCTGTGCTCAAACTATAAATGGTATAACTCGTTTGCAATCAAAAAGTTATACGATTGCGTTACACATTTTCTTTATCGTATAGTCAAGGGGAACAATAAAATGTACGTAGTCAAAGGGGTCTATTAGTAATATAATACATTATGTACAGTGCGATGCAGCGGTCATACAGTCCAATTTGCTTCTGGTATTCTACTATAATACATACTGTAAGGGGAGACTTAAACTCGGAAATGACCGACATGCTCCGAAGTATTCCGAATCCTCTTGAAAACACATGCTTAAAATGACTGCCGCATATGAGACACTAAATTCCTCACAGTGGCCTCTCTGCTACGTTGATTAATCTCCCAAAATCCCAAAAGTTGAAGACACTGTGACGAGTTTGGGCAGTTTTGATAGGGACTGCACAATTTTGTACGATAATTATAATGTAAAACCAATTGATTATAAAGATTTCAGTATAGTTTTTAAATAATGCTTCTCTGCGCACTGAACTATTTTTATACATGTTTATACGTCGTCTAGACGAGTCAGATCGATTGATGACGCATGCGCCGTTCTAACTTGCTCATTCAAAACCAAATGTAGCTGTAGGATAAACGGGCCTGTATCGACATAAAATATATACTTGCGTTTTTCAAAAAAAAGACATAGTTTTTGTCGTTGATGATTTGTTTAATGTTAATCTATAAAAATCAGTTTTAAGATATGACCGATGTGCACAAAATTATCATATTACAATATTGTATTGTCTACGGTAGGGCGGTCTGGCCACCACCAACGAGATGTGTTTATCATTTGCCTACTACTACCCGAAGACACCGCTGGCCAACTGCATGTCGTCTTCGAACTATGGCATTGTTGGTGATCAGGCTGACATGAGGGTACTGCGTATTGCTTTATCAATACATACACCGTTAGGGCTCTTAATGTAACATAGTTACATAAGTTAAATCTTTATTGTGGTTTTAAAAACACAATCGTGTATTATATTAACTTTATTATGCAACAATTTGTTTTAGTTTCGAGATGTTCGGTCATTTTTACACCGAAGACAAAGACACCTCACTAAAATGCCCAGTGGGACGATATATTATTTATTAGACTGTTGGCATAAGCCAACTGTTTTTAGTTGTATATAGTATATAGGGCGATTTCGAGAGATTGAATCGCATTATCGACTTTTTACTTTGCAGGCTACGAAGCACTAACAATCGATACTCCGAAATTTATACGCTCCATCGGCTATTTCGGACCCGTCAGGATAAGTCGACTCGTTGACGGTATTTAGTAGTGCTATTTCGAGAGATTGAATCGCGGAACCTACTTTTTACTTTGCAGGCTACGAAGCACTAACAATCGATTTTCCGCAATTTATACGCTCCATCGGCCATTTCGGACCGTTCAGGATTAGTCGACACGTTGACTCTTATGAATATTATTGCGTTTGCATTAAAGTATTTTGCCTACAAACCTATTTATCTTTCAATATGTTGACAGTAGGGAGTATAACAATGAGTAGTTCGATTTGTCCCGCGTGTACATATGGACATTTGGTAAACGTATTCTATCGTGTTGGGTCCATATTCATCAATCTGTTCTTAGACTTACGAATAAAGAATAGTCTTTTAAAACTATAGACAATTACTTGAGCGTAAGCAAAAATGCCGAGTACTAATATCGCTTATGTCGTTGATAAATCATTTTAAAAGAACGAATGTTCATTGCGTATGTGTACAATTTTACAATTTTACAGAGTAAGATTCAAATTAACAGCGTTCTATGAATAGAGCGGTTTTAATATTATCTTTATTCTTACGTCTTAGGTCTAAGAGAGAGTTGAGCCGTATACACCAACCGATTCTTAGACTTAAGAATCAAGAATAGACTTAGACTAAAGAAATTATACGTGTGCGTTCGAACATACGGCTGGTACCATTGTTGCTTACGTCATTAATTAATCATTCTAAAAAAAGAATGCTAATATTAGCGTTTGTTAAAACCAAGTGAAATTCAAATTAACAGCCTTTCTAGAACAAAGCGGTTTCAAGAATTGTCTTTATTGTTAAGTCTTAAGTCTAAGAATGGGTTGGTGAATAAGGACCTTGGTGATTACGGGCGCGGGACCCGTTTTAATAAACATCGTAGGGCATATTTACATTACGATACAATTTTCGAAAATGCTACGCACGAACATCTATGATTACTTTATTTCAATTAATTTCATTGGTATCTTTCACATGTCCTTTACTTCAGGAACATACTGATAACAAATGTCTATTTTTTTAAACTTCAAAATTCAGTCGTAACTTAAACTTGTCGTAAGATCTTTGATAAGACAGGACCCTACTTAGACAACCGTTGAACTTCGTAATTCGAAATTGTAACGTTATTCTCACCCGACAGGTTTGGCAGATGATCCAGGACGCAGACTGGTCCAACAAAACCGTGGTAGACTGGTTCACACAGCAGCAAACAACCGGAACAGGATACGCATGGTGCGGCGGCGACAATCTCAAGGTAACCATTACATGCTTGTAGAGTCCCAACACGCGATATACAATAATTATATTGTGATAAATCTACAAAGTGTAAGTACCTAAACTTTTCATAAAAAATATGACAGTGCACCGGTACAACTGGATAGATTTCGCATATTGGTAACATTCGGATGCTAAATGTATCCACGTTAGTTGGGACTTGAATTCGTGCTTAGGTCTACCCACGAAATCCACGAAAATTCGTGACCCACGAATAATAATAGTTTTACAGTACGCGTCACGCGTTTAAGTTATATTGTTATATGTACGAGGAATCGTTCTATTTCTCATACCACTATGCTGATATCGGCTTGATACAATATATATTTTTTGTATATCAGGTCACTATCGTTTATATCAGTCAATGTTTGGAGGTACGTTATATTATTCGGAATCAACTATAAAGTTAAGAGTTTCAGTAAAAATGAATCAGATTCAACAAAAGAAACAATTTGATACCAAGAACGTATATAGTTTATTATTTTTAATCGTCATAAATCACAAAAACGTTATTTTTTTAAATATTCACATAAACCCGCACTTTAGTAGTGAGATGACGTCATCTATGGAATACAATAAATCATCCATACAAATTTATTTCAATACATTCATAATAAATGCACTAACAGCCACAACAACGCATCAGTTTATGTTGAACCAAAAAGATTATTACAAAAAATTGAACACACTATAGTCAAATACTGTCAATATTGACACGATCTTGGAAATGTAAATTTCAATACACAATTACAAAATGGCGTCTCCAAACAATTCGGCGTTATGTGTTCTCCGATGAAACTGATCTTTACAATCCATTTCAGTTCGCATTTTCAGTATTTTATGAATGATCATGCGTGTAATCTATGTATTCGTATTGAAAACAGTTCACTTATCATTACGAAATGTTAATAATAAGGTATTATCCAGTCAAGTTTTAGAAATCCATAACTACATGTACGTGAACGTGTAAAAGTCGGCTCAGCAAAATCAGCGCCGCCCTTAGTTTTTAAATATATAAAAATCAGCTCGTTTGGTGATATTTTACGAAAAATGTGGTATGATAAATAGAAAAACAGGTTACTGCCTGGTCTTGTGTAATATATCAGGTTCGGCACGAATAATATAACGGCGAGGCTTGCCGAGCCGTTATATTATTCTAAGCCTCACCTGATATATTACATAAGACCAGGCAGTAACCTGTTATTCTCTATGCACAACTTTAAGAAGTTTGAACACAAAATAAAAAATATTCAGAACTATTCCTGGAATTTAAATAACGCACCTCCTATAACTAAGACGTCTGAATTTTTTCGCAAATTTTCGCAAAATTCCAATCATAACAAATATATAAAACGAAAGTGCTGCCTCGACCTGGGGTCGAACCTAAGACATCTTGATCAAAAGACTGTAACGCTAATGCCAGACTGATTTATATATTTCAACAAAATATATTGTAAAAGAAATCAACAGAAATAAAATGGGATAGCTGCTCAAACCTTGAAAGGTCATTAAGGTAACAGTCGTTAAAAATTGGATAACTTATTCGTGTACAAAAAGGTATTACAACTTAAAGATGTGAGTTTATTGAATATTAATTGTAATACTGAAGTAAATTTATAATATATTTGTACTGGTTCTTTCTTAGCGTGAAACAGTATATGATTATTTCATATGCACATTGGCAACAATCAAAACTCTAGTTCTGATGATTTTGGAACGGTTGCACGAGGCCGATCAAAATGTTTATGTTTATTTTATTTTCAACATTTGGATTGTATAACATTATATCATGCGTTGTTATAAGTGTTGTTGTTACTATCGTTGTTGTTGTTGTTATTGTTGTTGTCGTTGTTTTAGATTCCGGACAACTTTGATTACACGTTTACAGCCACGCTACCACCGCACGATTACGTCGAGCCCAGCAAGTGCCCGTAACAAACGAACGATTCTGATTGGACAATCACTAATCAACATACATCATGACGTAGCACTTTGTTCTTGATATCACATAATAAGTTACTTGTTGGTGCAATGTTAATTATATCTTCGACATGTCTTGGGTTTATATATTGTCACAAATGTTTCTAGTGAAAGAGTTTACAAACAAAACAGCTTAGTATTCCAGCAAGTACTTGTGCCTGTTAAATAATGTTAAATATTAAAGAAAACATTGAACGAACAGTTGCTTAAAGTGTTGAACTTTTACAGCCATTTACTGATAATACACGTTTCATTGTATATATTACAAATACTTTCCTGAAAGAAATCGGATTGTTTCGACCGATGCACACAATTACATGGGCAATTGTGACGTCATAACTGCATGCGCATAATTATAACAAAATACGATGACGTGTAAAAGTTAGAAAAATTCTTAAAATGACGGTAGCAGTTTACATAACGCGTTTGAAATATCACTAAATTTTAAATTTCAAAAAAGCATCTATCAAGGAAAAGAAACACAAAACAATATTACATTCTCAATTCCTATGCGACGAAAGCAGCTCTTTATCGATAATTCGTGTAATCTGTGTTTTACAGCTTAACATTTTATTGCACGTGTTACTATCAATTGGGTAGTTCCGGGTCACTAACGACAAAACCGCTCTCTTCATTTTAAATTTACATGCAATCACGCAAACCTAAACTTGTATACTTAGGAAGACATATATCTCAGCTTTAATATGCATGTTTGAAACATTTGGTAGCATTAAGCATTGTTGTTAAATATTTTGTTGAACTGTATGCACTGATAGCAGGGGTTCCGAATCAATTACGTGTGTTCAGGGTCACTTAACACTTCTACTATAGTTTCCTTTAAGGTTTGTTTTACAAACATTTTTAACTGTCCTTCTGACTTAGTAATTGTCAAACAACACCACTAGGAAGATACATTCATTTCTGGAAACCGGACAACAAATAATCCCAACATAATAGTTAGGGCATATTGACGATTTTCCCACGTTTGTCATCTTCGTTATATTTCGTGTAGGATGCGGGTCAATATATGACCAGGTACCAAGCCATATAGCTTACATGACAATTCAGACGTTAGACTGTAACAATAAAATCATCTTATAATTTATCAGCGTTTGTCAATGCCGTTGACTTATAAAATTATACATAAAAGTACCAGCTAAAAGAAT
Organism: Congeria kusceri; assembly: GCA_027627225.1. Classification (NCBI taxonomy): domain Eukaryota; kingdom Metazoa; phylum Mollusca; class Bivalvia; order Myida; family Dreissenidae; genus Congeria; species Congeria kusceri. Next base: position 21,161,484 of record CM051037.1, on the reverse strand, counting down.
TAAAATAATCCGTGAAATAAATGAAATATGTACATAAACAATCCAAACTGCATTCACGTACGCAATGTGTTAATTGTACGTAGTTTTTAAACATACATGTATCACCAGTAACAACCAGATCAACAATTAATATCGATCATACGTACATTGCTATAATTATCAACCTTACGAATATAAGAGTAACAAAACGCATCATGATCGCATAAGATATACAGGTAGCACCATTCCAATGGTAACATCAACACTCTGAAACACATACATACTACAGCGAAATGATGATATGTCATATGCAAACATAAAGCTGAATGGTACTCTAGACTATTATTTGGAGGACAATATAGATTATTGTATATAAAAGTATAAACAACATTCTAAATATGGAACTCACGGTCTGTGCTGCAGTATTTAACAGTCTAACAGCTTTTGAATACATATAATACATATAATATACACATATACTATACTTGCTTACATCGATCAACTGTAATAATGATATTAATGAGATAAACTATCTGAAAACATTAAAACATTGAAGGGTCTTCTTTGTTCGCCCAATGGCTAGCACCAGTCTTCAGTTTGAAATACCACGAAAAGCTCTTATGTTATTTATTACTAATAGAAGGGTAAATCAAACCTATGAGAAGCATACCTATAATATACCCTTATTTGTGTAACAAATAAATCATATTAGTCAATAAATAATTGTCTTACATGGTGCATGAGTCTACTGACCCAATAAACCCATGGAGATATTCCAAAAAACATATACACAAGAAATTGCTTGACATATCCCCCGTAAACAACGATGACCGTTCAAGTGACCCGGAACACCCCAATACACATGTGTTGATATGACTGTTGTTTTCTGCAGTAATTTGCAAAGCAGGTGTTTTCTTATGTATAAATTACACAGAATATACATTTATTTACAAATTGATACCATAAATGTGCCCATTCACAGGACATTTTCGATGAATAAAACGTAGCATAATTCCTGCAACCGCTGTTTAGGTAGATATTTTAACATGTATTACTCACAAAAACCCCGTTTCGGTTCATGCGTCAGCATACACAGTTGAAACTTCGGTGATTTACTGCAAATGTATTGCTGTTCAAATACCAGTTAATAAAAGTCGAAATGATTTAGATTCAGATTTAGATTTTATTTACAGTAAATCCAGAAGGCCAAGGCCCATAAATTATAATACACGTTTATATAAAAAAAAAATATACTAGACATATTAATACATACAATAGATATATAATAATAATGATACAGTGCACAGGCACACTATTAATTAGTACAGATATTATTATATTACGATTACAAAGAAATAGTGTAACATTTCGATACTTAGTTACCCAAGTAAATACGTTTGAACGAGATTCACACACGCACGCACGCACAAAAGTTATAAAATAATTTTAAAGTGCACAGGCTCTCTAGCAATTCATACGGACATTCTTATATTACGTTTGCAAAGAACTAATTAAACATATCGATACACACCCAAGTAAATACATTTGAGAGAGATTCCCAAAACATAAGCTATAGATGCAGAATACAGGCACTATTTGCCAAAGAGGCTAATTATTACTGAGTGTGGGCATTAGTATTTAGCGATTGCAAAATAATAATAATAACAATAATAACAGTAATAGTTATACGTATCGATACACAAGCAAATACGTGTGAATGAGATTCCATATTGATGAATATGGGTGTCAAATCACAGTATAACAATTGCAAAGAACGAAAGTTACAAAACGTACAGAAAAAGAATAAAACGTTGAACAATATTAACACAGAATATGCATTTATTCCCTTACAATAACATCTATATGACTAGAACATAGGTGATATAAGGGTGCAACACATGAAAGCTCAAATCACAAAATACAGGTGGTAAATCCCTTGTATTATTATCGTTGTTAAATTAAGGAATAAACAACGCAAAAAGTAGTCTCGATTCTAAACACAGCGTACTAAAATGAGGCGCGTTGTGGGAAAACCGGACTTAATGCATGTGCGTAAAGTGTCGTCCCGGATCAGCCTGTGCAGTCAGCACAGGGTAGTCCGGGACGGCACTTTACGCTTTTATGGTATTTTTGTTTCAATGAAGTGTCTACTAAACATAAATCCACTGCAGGCGGAAAGTGCCGTCCCGGATCAGCCGGATCAGCTTGTGCGGACTGCATATGCTGATCCGGGACGACGCTTTACGCACATGCATTAAACCCGGTTTTCCCACAACGCGCCTTAAATGTAGTTCTCGTTACAATCGCAAAAATATGTGTCAGATCATGATATAATCAAAATAGTTTTCGCATGATCGTTGTTTATCGGCCAATAAGCAACTTTTTGTCGTTCTGATACGTGGCTATTAAATCGGACTAACGCCTTTGCGGTTTTCTGTGCGGAAGCTGCTGGCTCGCATAGAGTCATCAGTAGCAGATCCGTGGTCTAGTGGTAACGCTCTGGCCTCACAACCCATGGGGTCGCATGTTCGAGCCCCCGCCAGACCCTAACCGACTAACTCGTCTTTCGCATGAGACGTTAAACCGAGGTGCAGTGTACTAGGTGCTTCACACAGGCCACTAAAAGACCCAGGCTTGTCTATGGAACGGGGCGTCTCCTGTATCATGCACTATTCCCCGTAACCCAACTAACAAGTATTGTGTGGGCGATGGCCATATGGGACGAAATCCCGGTGCACTTTACAAAACTGGACTACACACACGCGCGCGCACGCACGCACGCACACGCGCATGCACACACACGCACACACACACACACACACCAGTAGCACATAGATGAGTGCAGTTGTATTGTTATCTCCAGGTGCCGGATTTGATCCCCAACACTGACACGAAGTGACGATAGGACCTTACGACGAGATTTGAGTGACAATGTGTTCCGTCATTCAGAAAGACGGACGTGTCTTGTAAAACATTCGTATACTTCAGCGGTGTTGTTGGAGTTTAACCTAAGTAGGCGTGGTTATAAAGCCCATAGCGTAAAAGCTTATTACATAAATTATTATATAACTTATATAAAAAGTACGAGTGTTCGGTTTTGAATACCCACGTGATAAGACAATTTTCTTTTAAATTAAGAACTTATATTCAACATTTTGGTAATTGTCTCAAACGGAGATAAGTTTAGCTGTTTCGGGTAAATATTCGTAAATAAAACCATTTTGAATTTCGTAGCTAATCTAGAGAGTGAGACTGTGTTTTGTTTGGATCTATAGTGCTAAATGTACTCATACGATTTAATTACTTGTAAATAAATAATACATGTTTAACACAGACATTGATTGCCTGCAGGTGATCTAACATGGAAGAACCCTCGATCGAATTTTCGCCCACTATAATGTACAAGTATACGTTCACATACATGTACGTTATCCAGTATATAGCATAACTCGGGAGTATCATTTGCAGGCGCGGTACAGGATGATTTGAATAAGAAATGGGGGGGGGGGCATATGGACCGGGGGTGGGGGAGGCGAGAAACTGCAGTACCTACCAACCGATACAGATGTAAATTTAAGATATATTTTTCGATTTATCGTTGTTCATCAGCCAATAAACAACGATTTGGAGTTCTGATGCGTAGGAATTAAATCACGAGAGCGTTAGCCCGAGTGGTTTAAAAGCACTCATCAGAACGAAAAAGAGTTGTTTATTGGCCGATAAACAACGATAATGCGAAACTTATTTCGAATCTAACATGATCTGACAAATATTCTTTGCAATTGCAATGAGAACTACATTTTACTATGCTGCGCTCAGAATCTACGAACTACTTTTTGCGTTGTTTATCTGGCAGTTTAACAACGATAAATGTGTTCTTTGTCTATAGAAAAATAGCGAGTATCATGTTAGAATATATATTTTGCAAACAAATTACAAGTTAATTGCGTGATATATTATTATTATTATTATTGTTGTTCAGTGGGTTTTTTCGAAGAAATTCTATGCGTGTTCTAGGTTTCCGAGTAACATACTCTTGTAAGAAAACTAATAAACTTATGTCATTCTTCGCTTAAAGACAATGTCTACGTAATTTTAAGTTATTTAAGAGATTTAAAAACTCGAATCAAAGACAATTTTACGGAGGGTTGGGGGGGGGGGGGGGGGGTTGAGGGCGTACGACGTTTCCTCCAACTCTAAAGCCGCCCTTGGTTTGAGAATTCTGTTTGGTCTTATCTGACAGTTCGTCCATTAAGATCGTTTCCTTTCGTTAGACAGTCACGCTATCGACTAGAATACTAAAGTAGAAACAACTGGAGCGAAATCCTCGTATACAATACCAAGATAAAGGTGAGGACCAGTTCGTTTTTATTCGTTGATAAATAATATATAAGGATTGTTAATAAACACGAATAATCAAATAGAACCAATTGGTTAATGGGAGTAGCAGTTCTCGTGTGTTATTACTCCCGAGCGTTATTGTTGTTTGAGCTCCTAATACACCACGCTAAATTGGTAATTGTTGTTGCTCTGTCAGCGTCATTTATTTTCGCGACTACCGTAAAATATAGCACCTGATCGGACAAACAAACCAACGAGTCTCTGTGTACTTTGTTACCTACAATAAACATAAAAATGCACAAAAGATTGACCATAATAGTATGAAAAATAATCGACACGTGTTAAAGCGGCATGGATACTGATATTTACTGGAACAAGTCAAACTGGTGCGCGGAAATTGAAGTAAACTTGCTGTTCACTAGATCTATACAAATCTAAAACTACATGTAAACTCACTCGTGATGTTAATTGACTGCGTAGACTCTCTATTCATCATTTAGACTATTTATTATTTTCATGAAAAGTTGACAGCTTTTCTTGAAATTTTGTCATATTTTTGCGAAAGGCATCTGCTTATCTTATGCAAAGTATGCCACCATAGGACCAAAATACATTTAGCAAACATAAGTTATTGTTTCAGTTTAGATTTACCCTCAATACAACAGCCTATCTTGAAAACTCTTAACTGATCATGAAACACGTGTGTGCATTTAAAGCGTATGCATTTAAACCACCAGTCCAGAAATATTATAATGAAAATAAAACTTTGCAGAAATCGTTTCTAATGGACATCTTATCGATCAAAATGCAAATAAAACGCATTGAAATCGATAAAGTAAGAACGTTTTCGTAACTTTGTATCTTATCGTTTAGTTGCTGTATACGCGATAGCTGGTGATGCCTCTGGAGTAAATCAGCATGTACATTAGTGTGTATTCCGTTCGTACCAAGCGTTTTTAAACATAGACATTATTAAATGCCTGAACATAAGAAACGGTTTTCAGTCGAGTAAACGTCATTAACGTTTATTAGAACTAATGCCAATTTAAGATGTATTGAGTTATATTATATGGGACGGTGGCTTTAAATGTTTCATAGCTCTGCAAGCATCCCATGCCTGGGTGGCTGTGTTCAACCGCGTAGGACTGTTAGATATTGCGGTGACTTATCAAAGATAACCATTTTGAAATGATGTGTCAAACAAACTCACGTGAGTATTGGTCAACAAAACGAGGCCCAATCGCAGATTTGTGTAAACACTGAACTACAAGATATTTAAGAAATAATGTTCGATTGATTGTTGTTTATCGGCCAATAAACAACGAATTGGAGTTCTGATGCGTAGCAATTTAACCACGAGGGCGTTAGTCCGGGTGGTTTAATAGTCACGCATCAGAACGACAAAGAGTTGTTTGTTGGCCGATAAACAACCATAATACGAAAATAATTTTGATTGATCTGACATAACAAAAATGGCAATTGTAATGAGAACTACATTTAAATATGCTCCGCTTTGAATCGGGACTGCGTTTTGCGTTGCTTATTGGGTAGTTTAACAACGATTTGTTCTTTGTCTATAGGAAAATCAGCGAGTATCATGTTAGAATATATAATAGATTATTAATCACATTATTGCACTATATATATATATGTATAAACAAAATGTATCAACATGTATCATTGGAACATTCTGTCTCACAATATCAAAACGCAATAGTTGCAGACAAAGATTAAGTTATAATAATATAATACAATTTGGATGGTTTAATGAGTAGACAGTTTGTAGCATGTCTGAGAAAATTAAAACAAATGAGGCGTGTCGTCGGAAAACCGGACTTAATGCATGTGCGTAAAGTGTCGTCCCGGATTAGCCTGTGCAGTCCGCACAGGCTAATCCGGGACGGCACTTTCCGCCTACAGTGGATTTATGTTTAGAAGAGACCTCCTTGACTGCACATGCTAATGCCGGACGACACTTTACGCACATGCATTATGATCGGTTTTCTCATGACGCGCCACAAATTATTGCAATAACAGTAAAATTTGGACGATTCCAGGGCCCGTATAGTTAGACTTAAGACCTAAGAATAAAGAATATTCTTGAAACTGTGCTGTTCTTAAAAAGCTGTCTATTTGGTTTTAATGAAATTGTGATATATAGAAATCATCTTGTTTCTCTGTATACAACCTTAAGACCTAAGAATAAAGACTTTTCTTGAAATTGTGCTGTTCTAAAAAAGCTGTTTTATTTTTTTTTATTTTTAAGAAACTTTGATTTATTGAAATCAAATCGTTTACCTGTTTACAACATTATGACCTAGGATTAAAAAATATTCTTGAAACTGTTCTGTTCTAAACAGGCTGTTTATTTGATATTTGTTCCATATTCACCAATACTAACTAAGGCATTCTGTATTTAAAATTATTTTTAATGGCATAAGCAATATTTGAACTGTCGTTACAATTTCGAACGAATGTAATTATACTCATTTTTATGAGGGCAATATGACCCATCTTCAATCAGACGTAATATGCGTCAACGTCATAGAAAACTACTGAAATATGTTTGTTTTGTAATAATCGGTTTTATCGTCTCCGTTGTTGTTGTCGTTTTTGTTATAGTTTTATTTTCTGTAGATCTTTTTGCAGCAGAACATGTATCTTAAAAGCTCAGAGCCAGATTTGAAATAAATATGGTACGTACAACTGCGAGCCCTTGTACGGGCCTCCGCTTATGAACAAAACGAGAACAAATACCCGAAAATGTACTTATCATAATCCTATATAAACTGACACACCATCCCCACCATAATAACAGCAAGGCCAACACAAACGAGCAATGCTTATATGCGCTGTAATTCTCCTGGGGACATTGATGCATGGGGCCCACGGGGCTTCAGTCCCGGGGCTGAAGACTACGGAGCCCTATGATCACGTGGCAGTGCTGGACGAACACGGGATGTATACGTTGTTCTGGAGTTTCAACAGCACCCATATTACATTCGAGGCGCACGTGGAAACTAAAGGTTGGTGTTGATGCTTGTATACAATTTACCTAAAATACACAATACACCTAACTTTAGTTTGCCTTTGTTTTTGTTGATTTATATGACGCATGAACTGTAATATGTACAACTTACATAGTACAACAATATTAAGCCGCACAAAAGGTGAAAATGACCAAATTCAGACTCTACAAGTAACGGTTATCGTATTGTCTGTTTTAGCATGTGTTTACTTTAGTATAGTCCGTTTATTTCTGAACTGTCAAAACATGAATAATTTCACGGTGGTTGAATGCGTTATTTATATCCTCGGCCAGCATTCGTAATTGTCCGATAGCGTGCTTCGGGTAGAAAATACGGCATGTGATGTATGATATTTGAAGCAGGGTTTTCAATGAAGAAGTAATTTGTACCTGTAAAATAATTTAGAGGAAATAGCTTAGTGGTATTATGCTCGTCACGTCAACCTAGCTTTTGCTAGTTCGAGTCCCGTCATTACAAAATTATTTTGAGCAAAAAGGTAATATTGTAAATGTTACATTGCGTTTTTTTAAATAATAGATTAATATTCACAGATATTTGTTATTATGTCTTTTTCTTTCCTCTTTTTTTTCTATCTTTACGTTTATTATGTTTTAATTTTCATTTAACCAATAGTTTGATAACATAACATTTTAAAAACAAAATCAGATAAGCGCTTCTTCGTCTTCGTCTGCGGTATGTACAAATGTGCAATGTAAAAATCTTGCGTTAAATAATAATATAAAGTATAACTCTCAGGTTTTCGAAACCGGTTCGCTCGGTTAACAACCGATGTACTTCATCTTTAAACCACTCTGTCATTCCGACTGATGGTCAGTGCAGAATTACTAATGTTATTTATCCTGTATTTTGCATATCATAAAAGGCTAATCAATACCCGTAAATACGACGTAAAACTGCGATGAAAGTCAAATTCTAAAAAATTCAACCACCGTGAAATTATTCATGTTTTGACAGTTCAGATTAGAAATGTCTTTTTAAAAGACAATTGGCGTTGACCATTAATATTGAGATATCATTGTAACCCTAAACATAATACAAGAGGGCCTAGATGATCGGTTACGCGGCTTCTCGGACCCCAGATTTTTCGATCCCCACCTATATAAGGAGACTTCTCGGACCCCAGATTTTTCGGACACCATAAGAAAACTTATCGGATCCCAAAATTAATTTGTGATTAATTCACTAATTATTAATAATTGTACAGTGAATAAACCGATCATACCGCCCCATGTTTTCACCAGTGATACATGAATAACCTAAATAATTTACGTTAACATCATTTTTATATAAATGTGTCAGCTAAATTTAACACATTAACAATGCACGAAAATAATTGCGGGAAATAATAAAAATTATGTTGTATCAGACGCTTATAGTTATTCTTAAATAATGTGTCATACATTCATCTTGGAACTTATCTATGCATAATACAAACACATTTCAAGGTCAGTTAATTATTTATACTGTGTATCCTAATGAAAAGCAATCTTCCGAGAACATTCAGCGCATTTGAAATAATGATGACTTCCATTTTTGATAACACAATCATGCACTTTCATTAGACTATGGCGATTGAAAATTATATAAGTTGGAATATGGTGTATTAAGTGTTTCTGTGTATAATTGTTATCGCAAATAATCAATTAATGCTACGCAAGTGATGCAAAAGTAACATGAATAACATTTCGACGTATTACGAGACTTATTTCGCCACATTTTATTCATTGAAAGATATCTTTTTATAGGTTGATTTACATCTACTGGAGAAGTTGATAGAAATGTTCAATTCTAATTAATTCTTAACAGAACTCAACAGCAATTCAATTTCAGATTAACATGCACAGTAAGTTTATAAACATAAATTCCCCATTTATTGAAATATTCGCTCTGATGATTCTCTGGACGATAATCGATGCATGTATATTGTAACAACTATACTCTGGCAGCTAAACGCGCTATTTTTAGAACGATCGTCAGTGTGTTGAACTCGCTAAAATCAATTGTTATTTATAGGGCGTGCCTCTAGGCTAAACAAAATAGTGGATTAATTCTGGGAATGAATATATTATTCTGTTCATGACATACAATGAGAAAATATGTTCATACTTATGCTCAGTTCTAGGGTGTATATCGAGAATATGTTTATAACTTCATTTTAACCGCTTATGTCAACAATTGTGAACATTTTTATCTCCAAAAGTATGCAACAGTTGTTGGTATATATTAAACCATTGTTGTAAGTTTGCATTCCCTAAAATTTGAATATTTGCCCAATTCTATTGGCATTCAATTTTCCCGCTGCATAATTATCGCAAGAAATGTAGGTCAAAGGTGATCTTAGACAGCTACGCGGAGAGAAAACTGACTATACATAACCTAAGTCAGAAACATTTGGTTTGCCGGATACTGTCTATTGTTAGACCACAGTTGCTTTCAGCCAGCCAATCACAGGCAGGAATAGCCGTTTACTAAATCCCATAGTAAACGGCTATATTCTTGCCTAGGTAGCCCGCATTGCCCGTGCACTGTCTGTAATTACGGTTCATTGTAGTTGTTTTAACAAAAGGCCAACTAAATTTAGCCATGGGGTTTGTGTACTCTGTCATATGGAATTTTCGTCCCAAAATATCATTCATTTGTTTGGGATCTTAATAAAAGTGGTCGTATTGTCGAGGTACAGCAGAACACTGTGTCCGTGCATTCATATATGTCTTTGTTATTTTTTTTAAACAAAACTATGAATAATGAATAGATAACGAAAAGTTCAAGTTGTTGTCTATATAATGTTTTATTTAAAACAAATTACTTAACCTCTATTTATGGGTATGAACTTATATTTCAAAATGTATTTTTAATCCATATGTCATTTCATCGGTGTAATATTTGCTGTAGGATGGGTTGGTCTTGGTATTTCCGGAAACGGGAATATGTTTCCCGGAGACGTGGCAGTCGGATGGGTAACCAACCACGGGGTGACTCACTTTGCGGTTAGTGTTTATAATATCACATATTGTTACCGTCTTCGTAGCTTAATGGTTAGGGCGATCACCTACGGAGCGGGAGGTCGAAGGTTCCAGTCACGCACAGGGCTTGTCTGCCCAGCAGCTAGTTAAATCGAAGGGTAACGATTGCTTTCCTGCCAAGCGCCCGGTATATAGGACAGGGATCGGGAGTAAAGATGTTCATCAGTAAAGGTGTCTCATAAGTCAACACTGGCTGGCCCTTGATGGCGATGAGCGACACTATAATAAACTATAATAAACGAACATTTTACTTGTATAACTGATTGTGTTGTCTGTGGTTGGCTATATGGTGACAACTTTGGGTCACGCATTTGTCTGTATTTACAAAAAATGATTACACCAAACAGTTACATTTATGTAACGTTGGCGGCTATATCATTTCACAATAGGGGCTGTCGATTTAGCGGTGTTTCCAACAACACTTATATAACACTTATAACATTATGGGTTACAAACTTAACATGATGTAAGCGTTTCCGTCGAGAATTTGTATTGCATACAGTATGATGATGCAACCGTAATAGAGGTGACCCACATTAAACCGTATGTTATCAAAACATTTTGAACAAAAACTTGATTCATATGATTTGTATACAAAATAACACATTTAAAAAAATGTATATATATATAATTCAGTACATGTAATACACAATGTGGTTCGATTTGGAACAAATCATAAGTCCGTGTAAAAGTAAACATCCCATAACTACACACGAAGAAATCATAAAATTCTAATATGGTAGTTGTCAAAAGTCCATATGACCCCTAATTGAATCCTGCTTGTCCCAGGATCGCCATACCACCGGTCATCGCATGCCGGAAGTGGACAAGTCGCAGGACTGGTTCCTACTTCACGCGGAGGAAACGAGCGCTGGTACCGTGCTGAAAATGGTCCGGAAACTGCAGACGTGCGATACAGCAGACGACATCGACATCAACGTAACTATGGCTACTTTAGTGTTACTAAACTTTGCAAAACTGTCCAAAATTACCGCTTTTGTGTAACTGTCTTATAAACTTTTTTTTACAAATAAATGATTTTCAAGCTGTGTCTTCTGAAGAAAAATAATGATTGGTTCACGTAAATAGTGCATGTACTGACGAATGTTTTTTATCCCATCTTCACGCTGTCATTGACGAAATAACACCCCGTGGAATAAACTTAGCTGTATTCTACACTATGGAAATATACTTGTCGCGTGCACGGACAACGTTTTAAGGTAGAAAGCCCCTACTGGGACTTTTTTCAGACCTTGACTTTCTTATTATCTTTGATCATTAAATATTTTATGAGACTTAACTGTGAAATATAAACAACAAAATCTAACCACACGTTTTTGACAAAAAATGCGATTTTTGTTATAACCCCTCATTTTTCTACTTCAACCAAAAATGTTGATGGGGTACACTTACAAAAATGACTGACATATTGTCAAAATGTGTGTTATTTATTCCAGAACAGCTATAATTTATACGTAAAGATGTATCTTATGAAAAAGTATAACAAACATAAGTATTAAAGTTGACCAACAATACTTATGACATTAAATTTGGCTAAGCATATGGTAAAAAACAACAGATTTTATTACAGTAAACAGTTACGCCTAACACCAATTTTTGTATTTTTTTCAAACTTTTATTTCATAGTATGTCAAAATCAATAATACCAAAATATAATATAACCTTATCTTAGAGGAAAAGGGTATAAATTGACATAGGTTCACCACAAAAATCTCAAGGTATAACATTTGGAGTAAAGCAACCCAATGTTATTAAAAAAAATAAAAAAAAATATGAAAAATAAGACAAGTAAAAAACCAAATATTTTCCTTCTATGTTAAAATATTTTTGTCTCTTCTAATTATAATCTAATAGCAGTATCGATATTAAATTATTTTTGCATTAATGTTAAAGGAATATTGTTTTGTGTAAACATTTAAAATACGAATGTAACTAGCTGATGTTCACATGTCTTGGTTACCAAATTCAGAAAAATAATAAACATTTTTTTATAAAAAAAATTCAATTGACATTTTCATTACATTGGGTTAACAAGAGCTTAAAAAAACTGGCAAATCTTTGTGATAACTTCATCAAGACTCTTCTTGGAGCTTGTGACTATTGGTAAAATGTCACTGTTTTGGAATAATAAGGTGTCTCTTAGACCATTCTCATCATTTCGCCGAAACATAATTTTGATTTGTTTTTTACAGCGGTAGATTTCGTCAAAATTCCTCAGTGGAACAGGTCCAAGTTTACACAATGAACAGTATTTTAAATTATCCAACAGAACGACAAACTTGATCATCCGACATCCCGCTCTCCACCCATCTTGACTGTCTATTTTTCCAAGTTTTTGGTGTGAAATGAATGTTATTTCACAGCAAGGAGCACGTATCTCCTTCAAGCAGATATGTTTTTATAAACGAGTAATATTATGCTCATTAATACCAATACTTCTTGGACGTTTATTTATAACTAGTTTAACTTTAGTGTAATGAAATACAACAGACACATCGCGAAAATGTCATGATTAATTGTGAACAGAAATTCCCAACAATGACGTCATTTGAAGGTATTTCCCATGCCAGAGTACCTTGTTTTCTTCAAACTACATTTTTACTTTCATCTTTAAACACAAATAAGCATTTATTTCACACATTTAATTGAAAATGACTGAATATTCTAAAAGTAATGTTTATTTCGCGAAAATAATTTCTTTTTCGGATCAGATCGATTAAATTTACGGTTAGTGGCGAATGAGCCGAAGTTAACCGATATTTCTTAAGTATTTCCGAAGTCATTAGGATCTTTCTACCTTAACGTTACAGCCGCATTGTTTACTTTTGCCGATTGCATTTTCTGGTAAATCATTTGAACATTGTTTACATACATTGTATTTAAAAACCGAAACATGTTTTCCGAAACAATCATATTTAAATGTGCAGTCACACATGTGCTTCGATTTAGAGTTTTTGAAAACTAGCAGAAAGATCTTGGTCGTTTATTGTGTATTGATTATTTATTAAGCATAAATTGTAAAGATTATTACGCAGTTGTGTCATTGTTGACTTTAAATGTCCTTTTCATTGTGAAAGTTACTAATCGATTATTTTTGTACTTATAACCCAAGCATATACAATAAAACTTGTTAAAAAATTTGTACTTATAACCCAAGCATATACAATAAAACTTGTTAAATCCTAATTTTTGTTGATTGTATTTCAAGAATATTGGGACTACTTCTTTATTACAATTCCTACATTTTGTATTCGGTACTAGTAAAAGCAGCTGTACTACCAGTTTATATGAATTCCTCAGTTTGTTATACATTTGTTTTCATAAAGTTTTGAAGAAAAATTGATGGGATAAATAGAATACTAGGATGAGTGTTGAATATGGAGAAGTTTATCTTGCTCGGCTCCCCAAGGCTCGCGCTTCCGGTGTTCTAAGCCTCGCAAGATAAACTTCTCTATATTCAACACTAACCTAGTATTATCTATTTAGCATATTGCTTTTGCTTTACGTACGTTAACGTAGCTGTTGTTGTTGATTTTTTTTTCAGCAGACGGTTTATTGATCTAAACGCTGATCAAGACAATGTATTAATACTTAAATATTATTATGTTATAACCTCGAGAGCGTTTTATTATAATTTTTCATTTTGTGTTTCATACGCTATGCGTTCTGTTTTGTTGTTCAAAAGACTTGTCAATGGAAACCATTTAAATGGGCGGTTTCTTAGTTTTTGGTTGGACAAACATTTCTCTAAAACTGGAATTTTAAAGCAAGAAATTGTAGAATCCATCCAAACTGTTTGTCTGCTTTGCTGTCTTGGGCACAAAACATAATTATTTTGATATTTATTAGGCCTTTTTAAGTAAAAAAAGTACCAGTGTCTATCAGGTAGCAAACGTTTGTCGAAAAATAACATTTATTCGTCAAAAGTTGAATTTTGCACAAGCAATGTGCTTTTCAAACGTTGAAAGATTAACGATAATGGTTTAATATAACCAAAATAAATCAATTTTAGAAAAAAAAATTATGATCAAAATCTGTGAAACTGTCCATTTATTATAAGATATCAAACGCGGGGGTATAGTAATTAGCTTGATTGTTCGGGTGAAGAAAATTTGCATTACATAAATTTCAGTTTATTCAAGCTAACGTTTCCTTTCTATAGACAACTTTCAGTATAATGTCCTAATACTTACCTTTGGTTGGGTTATTTTCCTCGTTACGCCAAGTCTTCTCACGCTGCCAGTACTTTGATTATTGTACATTTTTACGTCGCTCGTTTCAGAATGGTACCAACCGAGTTATCTTCGCTTTCCACGCGGAGGACCCGCAGAATGACCACAACATCATATACCACGGAACCAACCGGGGAACCAAGAGCCTCTTCCTGCTCAACCCCGACAAGGGGGACGGGAACATACGGGAGACGAAGATTAAACACTTTGACTTTCTCAACCTGAACGTAATGTACTTTCGATATAATGCATTTAATTCAATGTATTTCTTATGCACGTGTACACAATGTGCTTTAAACCACGATATTTCAAAGGCGTGTGTAAACAATGTTATCTAAACCACGATATTTCATAGACATGTGTAAACAATGTGATATGAATTACCATATTTTATAGGCATGTGTAAGTAACGTGATTTGAAACAATGTGATTTAAACCACGATATTTCATAGGCATGTGTAACAATGTGATTTGAATCACGATATTTTATAGCAATGTGTAAGCAATGTGATAACGATTCGAACCACGATATTTCATAGTCATGTGTAAATGTGATTTAAACCACAATATTTTATAGGCATAAGTAAATAATGTGATTTAAACCACAATATTTCATAGACATGTGTAAACCATGTGATTTAAACCACGATATTTCATAGGCATGTGTAAACAATGTGATTCAAACCATGATATGTCATAGGCATGTGTAAACGATTAGATTTAAACCAGGATATTTCATAGGCATGTGTAAACAATGTAATTTAAACCGCGATATTTCATAGGCATGTGATTTAAGCCACGCATTTTAAACAGCTATGGGTAGATTAACAATATTGTTTACAGTACATAATTTATTTCGGTAAAAATCATTAAAAAATATTTAGATAATTACACAACAAGTTCTCATGTTTGGCATATACATGTAATTCTTTTGCCTATTAAAACGAACACATGGATATTTTGAAAACATGGTCTCGCTCCGTTCCAGTTATAATTACATGTTCTTTAATGTGTATTGCTTTTTATTTGAAAACCCACCAAAGATATTCTATTTCAGTACATGGTTCCCAATGACACCACTACCTACTACTGCCGTGCCTTTATCATGCCTCCAATCGGAAAACACCACATGATTAAGGTAGGAACTACTTTTTAGGAACTAAATTTTCCTTACTAAATATATCATTTATGCTACTCATGGGGAAAATGAACCACTTACTTACTAATTATAGAGTTTATGTTACTCTGGGATCACAAGAAAAGTAGTCCATGCAAAATGTAACATATATGTTCAGCTGAGTTTTGTATTAAGCAAGACAAACCTTGAAAGCGAAGAAATATATAAGTTTTTTATACCATGAAGGCGAAGCAGTATGAGTTTTTAAACGCTTATGTACATGCATTGCGGAAATATTAACTATTGCGGACATTCAGCTGCACCTATTTTATAATTATATTTTAGTTCGAGCCTATTATCTCGCCTGGCAACGAAAAGCACGTGCACCACTTCTTGTTGTCGAGGTGCAAGGTCGACAATCCTAGTAACCTTGACGGCAAGTCGGGTTTATGTTACCAACAGAAGGTTATCCCCGAATGCCAAGATTACATATCGGCTTGGGCAACAGGTGGAGAGGTATGCAAAATAGCGCAAATGTAAACACCTAACAGTGATCTCCTCTGATACGCCATAATACACACACCCACGTTCCCGATGCGCATATAACAGATACATACCTACGGACCGCTCAGTCGAAAACACGAAAACACGATATTTATAGCGCGACAATGCGATATGTTTTCATCGTGTTTTGGCGTCAAAAACATCGTGTTTTCGCGCCAGAACATCGTGTTTTCGCGTCAAAACATCGTGTTTTCGCGATTTCGCCCTGAGGATGACAACGCGATTACCGTACTGAAAGGAGTTTGTACTGGTATTTAGTATTGAAGTCATTAAAAAGAATGTTTTCACATGCCCACGTTTTGAAACTCTAGCAATCCAATCTACACTTTGTTTCCAAAGATATTTGAAAGTATATACTATTCTCTTTACTCTTAGCGATTAGCTTATCAAATGCTTTCTAGCGCATTTTTTCAATCTCATTAAAATCATCTCCAGTCTGACGCTACTATGTTATCCGCTAACTGGATCTGATGACTTCGCATTAGATGACCTTTCTAGGAGCCAATCAAACTGTGGCCTTAAAAATCTTTCGGTATAACTTCATATATAAACCACAAATACTATGCACGAAATTAATGTGAATTTTGGATGTTTACTCGCATAACGTACCACTATATCCATTGTTATCCCCGTGAAAATTAACTGCAAATGATTTATTCCCGAATATCTGCTGAAAATGCATAACTTTTCAAAAACCGTGGCCAAACATCGCTATGCAAAAGGCAATTTCATTGGACGCAGCAGGGCTGATGTTTGATTGTTCGAAAGGTCGATTGAACGTGACCTGTTATACGATGTCTTCCGATCCTAACAATATTAGGATTTGATTTTAATGAGATTGCGCATATTCTATGCATGTAAACAAGTTCAAGGCTGAATGCGCGCGCATACTGCAAACTGATGAGTAAGAATGAGCTGCATACTTATCTACAAAGACATGTGTGTATGAGATATTTTCGAAGTCTATCAACCTATGATCATTTTGTTACATGAACGTGTTCAAGTAAAAACATTTCGCAGTATGCCCATGCATTGATCTTTTTTCCGAAGTCATTTTACTTCCCTGATGACGTCGGATTCTCGGTCGGCGCGCCAGAAGATCCGGTCTACTACCGAATGGAGACCCACTATGACAACCCTAATGCAAGGGATGATATTCTCGATAACTCAGGTACCACTTATAAGATATTCTTGTTTGTTTTGTGTGGTAATATCTGCGACAATAGAACACCTGACAATAACACCTCAAAATAGGACACGATGACGTTATACGGACGTTACGTTTTAATTTTATGCCACAACATTTAGCTGTCATTTAAGTCTTATATTTTAAAAGCGACTTATTTCACGATGGTCGTATTTCTCGGTCCCAAAATTAAATACTGCGCGCTAATTATTTAGTTAATTGTGCATTATTTACGACCGAACGCTAGTTACGAAGAAAAGAAAACTAATAATATTGGTTCATATTGCATATTCATTAAAAATTACATAAAACGCATATTTAATACCGCGCAAATAAACATTTTAAAATAATAATGAGTGAGATTTAAACAAAATTAAATGAATTTACAGTAGGTCAACTTTTATAAAACAGAACGAGCTACCCCTTCAGAATGTTGCCCGTAGTCCATTTCTTATGCATTTTAATGTATAAAATATGGTTTCGGATATATTATTCGAATACACATGTTTATGAGTGTTTGTTTACTATGATACTTTTATATAAAACCCAAAGGCATCCGTATCACGATTACCCCGGAGCTGCGACCCATCGAGGCAGGGATGTTAGAGATGGGTCATGCAGTCCACTTCGTACAGGTTATACCCCCGGGTCAGACCAACTTCATAACCAGGGGCCATTGTCGAGATGTCTGCACGAGGCTGGTCAGTGTTCTCAACCATTTGAAGATTGATAGATTTCGGAGAGCACAGACAATGCTTTATTCTATCCGAAAGATGTCTTTTTCTAGCGTAACAATTTTATTCTACGTTAAAGATGGCTTATTCTAGCTTAAAGATGACTTAGTTTAGCGTAAAAATATCTTATTCTAACTAAAGATGCATTATTCTCGCTTAACAGTGTTTTATTCTAGCTTAAAGATGCATACTTTAAGCTTAACTATCTCATATTCTAGCTTTTAGAAGTCTTACTCTAAGCTTAACAATGTCGTATTCTGATTAAACGATGTGTTATTTTAGCTCATAGAAATCTTGCTCTGGCTTAACAACGTCTTATTCTGGTTAAACGTACAGTGTCTTAATTTAGCTTTAAATCTCTATGCTGGCTTAACAACATCTTATTCTGGCTTAATAATTTTAGCTTAACAACGTCTTAATCTTGCTTAACAATGTCTTATTTTAGCTTAACAGAATCTTATTCTGGCTTAACAATTTCTAATTTAAGCTTAACAACTTCTTATTCTGGCTTAAGAATGTCTCATTTGAGATTAACATCATATTATTATGGCTTAACAATGTCTTATTTTAGCTCAACAAAATCTTATTCTGGCTTAACAATGTCTGATTCTGGCTTAACAACATCTTATTCTTGCTTAACACTGTCTCATTTTAGCTTAACAACATTTTATTCTGGCTTAACAATGTCTTATTTGAGCTTAACAACATCTTATTCTGGCTTAACAATGTCTTATTTTAGCTTAACAACATCATATTATGGCTTAACAATGTCTGATCGTAGCTTAATAACGTCTTTATTCTGGCTTAACGATGTCTTATCTTAGCTGAACAACGTCTTATTCAGGCTTAACGATGTCTTAATTTAGCTTAACAACATATTATTCTGGCTTAACAATGTCTTATTTTAGCTTAACAACATCTTATTCTGGCTTAACAATGTTTTATTTTTTTTTAAATTTAACAACATCAAATTCTGGCTTAACAATGTTTTATTTTAGCTTAACAACATATTATTCTGGCTGAACAATGTTTTATTTTAGCTTAACAACATATTATTCTGGCTTCACAATGTCTTATTTTAGCTTAACAAAATCAAATTCTGGCTTAACAATGTCTTATTTTAGCTTAACAACATATTATTCTGGCTTAACAATGTTTTATTTTAGCTTAAGAACATTCTATTCTGGCTTAACAATGTCTTATCTTAGCTTAACAACATCTAATTCTGGCTTAACAATGTCTTATTTTAGCTAAACTACATCAAATTATGGCTAAACAATGTTTAATTTTAGCCTAACAACATCTAATTCTGGCTTAACAATGACTAATCTTAGCTTAACAACATTCTATTCTGGCTTAAAACTGTCTTATCGTAGCTTAAAAACATCTAATTTTGACTTAACAATGTCTGATCTTAGCTTAACAACATTTAATTCTGGCTTAACAATGTTTTATTTTAGCTTAACAACATATTATTCTGGCTTATCAATCTCTTATTTTAGTTTAACAACATCTTATTCTGGCTTAACAATGTCTGGTTTTAGCTTAGCAACGTCTTATTCTGGCTTAACAATATCTTATTTTAGCTTAACAACGTCTTATTTTGGTTTAACAATGTCTTATGTTAGCTTAACAGCATCTTATTCTGGCTTAACAATGTCTGATCTTAGCTTAATAACGTCGTTATTCTGGCTTAACGATGTCTTATGTAAGCTGAACAACGTCTTATTCTGGCTTAACGTTGTCTTATTTTAGATTAACAACATCTAATTCTGGCTTAACAATGTCTTATCTTAGATTAACAAAGTCTTATCTTAGCTTAACAATGTCCAATCTTGGCTTAACAACATCAAATTCTGGCTTAACAATGTCTTATTTTAGCTTAGCAGCATCTTATTCTGGCTTAACAATGTCTGATCTTAGCTTAATAACGTCTTTATTCTGGCTTAACGATGTCTTATGTAAGCTGAACAACGTCTTATTCTGGCTTAACGTTGTCTTATTATAGCTTAACAACATCTAATTCTGGCTTAACAATGTCTTATCTTAGCTTAACTATGTCTTAGCTTAACAACATCAAATTCTGGCTTAACAATGTCTTATCTTAGCTTAACAATGTCTTAGCTTAACAACATCTAATTCTGGCTTAACAATGTCTTATTTTAGCTAAACTACATCAAATTATGGCTTAACAATGTTTAATTTTAGCCTAACAACATCTAATTCTGGCTTAACAATGTCTTATCTTAGCTTAACAACATTCTATTCTGGCTTAAAACTGTCTTATCGTAGCTTAAAAACATCTAATTTTGACTTAACAATGTCTGATCTTAGCTTAACAACATTTAATTCTGGCTTAACAATGTTTTATTTTAGCTTAACAACATATTATTCTGGCTTATCAATCTCTTATTTTAGTTTAACAACATCTTATTCTGGCTTAACAATGTCTGGTTTTAGCTTAGCAACGTCTTATTCTGGCTTAACACTGTCTGATTTTAGCTTAACAACATCTTATTCTTGCTTAACAATGTCTGATTTTAGCTTAACAACGTCTTATTCTGGCTTAACAATGTCTTATTTTAGCTTATCAATATCTTATTCTGGCTTAACAATGTCTGGTTTAGCTTAACAACATCTTCTCCTGGCTTAACAATGTCTGATTTTAGCTTAACAATGTCTTATTCTGGCTTAACAATGTCTTATTTTAGCTTAACAACATCTTATTCTGGCTTAACAATGTCTGATTTTAGCAAAACAACATCTTATTCTGGCTTAACAATGTCTGATTGTTACTTAATAGCGTCTTATTTCAGCTTATTCTGGCGTAACAACGTCTTATTCTGGCTTAACAATGTCTTATTGCTAAAATGTCATATTACAGTTTAAAGTCGTTTTATTCGAGCTTTAATATGTCTTATTCTAGCTTAACAACGTCTTTTTTTTAGCTTAGTCTAGCTTACAAAGAAGCTTATTATAGATTAACAATGTTTTATTCTTGCTTAACAATGTTTTATTCTAGCTTAACAGCGTCATATTGTAGTTATTCTAACTTAACGATTTCTGGTTCTTTTTCATAGTTAGGGCCCCTATAGTAATCACCCTGTCTGTCCGTCTGTCCGTTTATCCGTCCGTCTGTCCGTCCGTCCGTCCACATTTTTCTTGTTTTTCTTTCATAACTTCAAAACCGTTTCAGCTCTTAATTTGAAACTGGGCGGATAGATCTCATTAAGGAAAAGTGCAGTGCACAAGAACCATTAATCTGCACTTCATGGTTCTGGAATTTTCAGGCGGAGTCAACTTTTGGTTTCAGCTCTCTAACTTGAGAACGAATTGAAATATTTTAATGAAACTTCATCCATAGATACCTTAAATCGAGACCTGGCTTGGGATTACATAGGGGGTCTATGGGGTCAATGTCAAGGTCACCGTTACAAAAAATAGATAAACGGTTTCCGCTCAATTACTCGAGAACGAATTGAGCTGTTTTAATTTAACTTCATACATAGATACCTTTTATTACGACATCGCTTGGGATTGCATAGGGGTTAAGGTGGGATCAAGGTCAAGGTTACCGTTACTAAAAATAGAAAAACGGTTTCTTCTAAATTACTCAATAACAGATCGAGCTAATTGTAATGAATATAGAGGAAAATTCCTTGTGAATGCAACTCCTCCAACTGTTTCCAGCATACTTTCTTGAAACTTGTTGTTACGGGTAACGTGTAGTTGTGTGTAAAGATGGGGATTTAAAAAAAAATCTCCAGTCGCAAGTTATGGCCCTTTGATAAGTTTTACTCTATGGAATGTATAGGGAACATTTCTTGTGAACGCAACGCCTCCTACTGTATGCAACGGATTTTCTTGAAACTTGTCTTCATTGTTGAGGGTAACGTGTAGTTGTGCATAAAGATGGTGATTGAAATTTTTTATGAAAAAGAGCACATTTTTTTATTTGCTGGCCCCCACCATCAAACATGCTATAGTTCGGGGCCCGTTGTCACCCCTGTGACAAAGTTCTGGTTTTATTTATTTGTAGGGCATGGCACAGGCGAACGTCACTGAGATCAAGATATTCGGCGTCAACCAGCACTCTCATCTCGCTGGCGTCGAAATCACCACACGTCATTTCCGGAACGGGCAGGAACTTCCGCCGATAATCACCGACCCGAATTACGACTTCAACTTTCAGGACCTTCGGAAATTACCGGAAGAGATCGCCGTTCATCCGGTAGATAATGATATTTGTGTTTTACTTTAGACTTATTTTATTCCCAATGTAAGGACATACACCTGAAACCTTTTTTCTAAACAGTACATGTTAGAAAAAAGGATTTTTTCACCCGCATATTTAGGTATATATATATTTTTTTTTTGACTTAATATATTTACGCTGTGATATTACTTTAAATGCTAGTTGCCGATTACTCGATAATTTCGTAATTTTATGATGGCTTTGAATAGCAGTGTCCCATTTTGTCAGTATTTCCTTGTCAACACTACTTTAATATTTTCAGGGTGACAGTTTCCGAGTAGACTGTCACTATAACACCGTTGGGAAAACAGAGCCAGTTCTGGTAAAATGCATTTTTATTTAAAAGAACTCGTTCACAGATTTATATAGTCGCCGCTTTGTCCGTCCATCCCAATTCTAATTTCACTGTAATTGAGTTTGTCCGGGTGTGAAACGAATTTCCCCGATGATTTCATCCATCATAATCCATGTCCGTCCGTCCGTCTTTCCGTCCGGACGTCCTTTCGTCCGTCCGATACTTCGTTTCTGCGCGAGATCTCAGGAACTAATGACCCGAATTTGATGAAACTTTATATGCAGCATCCCTATAGGGTGGACATGCGCATATTTTCAGGTCGTTCCGGTCCGATGATTTTTCAGTGAGTTATTGCCCCTTGATTAGAAATAGGACATTTTCATCGGAAATTTTCGTTTCCTCGCGAGATCTCAGGAACTAATAACCCGAATTCAATGAAACTTAATACGCTGCTTCCATACCAAGGGAACATGCGCATATTGTCAGGTCGTTCCGGTCTGATGAATTTTCAGGGAGTTTTTGCCCTTTTAATGTTGAAAATAACACATTTTAATGAATATTTTCGTTTCCGCAAGAGATCTCATGAACTAACAACTCGAATTCAATGAAACTTTATTTGCAGCATTCCTACCAAAGGGACATGCGCCAATTATCACGTCGTTCTGGTCTGGTGATTTTTCAGGTAGTAATTGCCCTTTGATTATTAATTGGCTTATTTTGCTTGTGCGCACTATAACTTGGCCATGGATGGAGGGATCTTAGAATTACTTGCCAAAAATGTTTGCTGTAATGAGCTAGTGTGTACCGCTCATGAATCAGGTCAAATGGTCAGGATCACACCCAGGAGTCAAAAGGATTGACACTTTGCTTGCCTGTGCTTTAACTTGACATGGATTTTAAAAACTACCTGGCACAAATGTTAACCTTCATGAGGCAACATGAAGTGCATATAAACCAGATCCATTCGTCAAAGGTCATGGCCACACTTTGAGGTCAAAGGTCAAAGTCAGCTTTTTGCTTGTGCTGACTATAACTTGGTCATATATTGAGTTATTTATTTTCCAATTAAATGGCACAAACGTTTGCCTAAATGAGACATGTTACAATTAGAATTAGATACGTAGGTCAAAGGAAAATGTCATACTTAATAGTCAAGTCAAATTAACCTTTTGCTTTCAATTGATTTTAAAACTTTACACGAATGTTAGCCTCATCATGAGACAACGTGTCTGCGTATGAATCAGGTTTAAGATCAAGGCCACATTTAGAAGTCAAAGCGGAATCGTGGAGCATCCATCGGTTACCGATATTCTCGTGTTTTTTTTATGTATGCCATGATATGTCTTAACTTGACAGATTAAAGCATCGGAACTAAAGAGCTCAAGTAGAATAGGAAAAACAGTTGCTTCCATCGGGATTCGAACCTGTAACCTCAGGATCCAAAGTTTAACGCCTTAACCACTCGGTTTAACGCCTTAACCACTCGGTTATTTAACGCCTTAACCACTCGGTTATTTAACGCCTTAACCACTCGGTTATTTCAACTGATGATTACTCATTAGAGAAACGGTATCTACAGTATATTTCTATGCCCGTAGTGTTATTTCGCTCCTTTATATACACTTTTATTTTATTTTAGGACTCTGTGACAAAAAGTTGGAAAATTGTAAATTCGTCAATCTGCTAACAGGTCCGTTTAAAGTTATTCTAATAATATAATTAACGGTTTTCGTATTATTGATTCCTTATAACCATTAAAAACGGTTAACCTTCATATGATGTCACTATACAATTGCTTTACAAACTTTTGTTTATATAGTTAAAGGGATTAATAATTGATAAATCAGTTCATGTATATAGCCATGTTGAACAATACATTATACTTCTTTGAGATCAAGTAGGTATACCATTTCTATATATATTTTATCCATATAGCAAAAGGAACTATACATGGTTCTTCGTAATCAAGTAGTTAAACCATTTCTTTAGACATTTTATCTATATACTTATAATAAAGGGAACTATAAATGATTCCTAGTAATCAAGTAGTTATACCATATCATTACACATTTTATCCATACAGCAAAGGGGACAATAAATGATACCTCTTAATCAAGTAGCTATAGCATTTATTTAAACATGTTATCTATATAGTAACTATATAGTAAAGGGGACTATAAATAATACCTCGTAGTCAAGTAGTTATACCATTTCTTTATACATTTTGTCCATATAGCAAAGGGAAGTATTAATGATACCTCGTATGCAAGTAGTTATACCATTTCTTTATACATTTTATCCATATATCAAAGGGAACTATTACTGATACCTCGTTATCAAGTAATATACCATTTCTATATACAGTGTATCCATATAGCAAAGGGAACTATAAATGATACCTCGTAATCAAGTACATGTAGTTATAAAAATTATATATACATTTTATCCATATAGCAAAGGGAACTATAAATGATACCTTGTAATCAAGTAGTTATACCATTTCTATACACATTTTATCCATATAGCAAAGGGCAAAAAAACAATCAATGATACCTCGTTATCAAGTAGTTATACCATTTCTATACACCTTTTAACCATATATCAAAGGGCGAAGGGAACTATAAATGATACCTCGTAATCAAGTAGTTATACCATTTCTATACACATTGTATCCATACAGTAAAAGGGAACTATAAATGTTACCTCGTAATCAAGTAGTTATACCATTTCTTTATACAGCTTTTCCATATAGTAAAAGGGAACTATAAATGATACCTCGTAATCAAGTAGTTATACCATTTCTATACACATGGTATCCATATAGTAAAAGGGAACTATATATGATACATCGTAATCAAGTAGTTGTACCATTTCTATACACATTTAATCCGTATAGTAAAAGGGAACTATATATGATACATCGTAATCAAGTAGTCATACCATTTTTATATACATGTTATCCGTATAGTAAAAGGGAACTATATATGATTCATCGTAATCAAGTAGTCATACCATTTCTATACACATTTTATCCGTATAGTAAAAGGGAACTATAAATGTTACCTCGTAATCAAGTAGCTATACCATTTCTTTATATAGTTTTTCCATATAGTAAAAGGGAACTATATATGATACATCGTAATCAATTAGTCATACCATTTCTATACACATTTTATACGTATAGTAACAGGGAACTATATATGATACATCGTAATCAAGTAGTCATACCATTTCTATACACATTTTATCCGTATAGTAAAAGGGAACTATATATGATACATCGTAATCAAGTAGTCATACCATTTCTATACACATTTTATCCGTATAGTAAAAGGGAGCTATATATAATACATCGTAATCAAGTAGTCATACCATTTTTATATACATGTTATCCGTATAGTAAAAGGGAACTATATATGATACATCGTAATCAAGTAGTCATACCATTTCTACATACATGTTATCCGTATAGTAAAAGGGAACTATATATGATACATCGTAATCAAGTAGTCATACCATTTCTATATACATGTTATCCGTATAGTAAAAGGGAACTATATATGATACATCGTAATCAAGTAGTCATACCATTTCTATATACGTGTTATCCGTGTAGTAAAAGGGAACTATAAATGATACCTCCCTTGCAATCGAGTAGTTATACGAGGGTTGTTAGGGTTGTTCGCGGAAAATGTCATTAATTTTCGTTTGAATAGGAATATTGAAACATAGCATTCACCGTTAGAAAGCTCAAAAAGCTTATAAAAATATGAACAAACATGCACGTCATTACAACTGAAAACGTGTCACTGATCGTTGTCCGGCCCACGGTCCACCTTTACAACGTCATGTGTTGTCGAACTTTAATGAAACGCACACCTTCTCGACGAAACCGCCATTGATCGCTACACACTTCCTGTGTCTGTACAGCCACTTGTCGTAGGTTTCTACATACCACGCAGTATTGAACGTAGAAACTACGGTCTGTGATGCCACTTGCAAACCGCTGTTCGCGAAGTTGCGACTTCAGTTCAGGAAACACACAGAAGTCCATCGGCGCACGGTCGGGACTGTACGGCGGGTGTTCCAGCAACTCGAAGCCTAGCAAGGATATATCCAGGAGTGTGGAGTGTGCCCTGTGTACCGGTGCATTGTCCTGATGAAGGGTGATTCGGTCGTGGTCTGGGGCAGGAGCGCGAATCAAATCCCGCCTAAGGACCTGTAACGGAAATCAACGAATATTTTTACCTTTAGATCACATTATTAAAAAAATTATTTTATAAACATGAACAATTATTATGCGTCATTATAATAAGCTAAAAGCATTTTTATAAACTTACCTGTGAGTAATAAGCTGCATTGACTGTCCGACCCTCTCGAACTCTGTGCTGCAGAATCATCCCGCGCCGGTCCATATAGAAGATAAATATCTCCTTTTTACAGCTTGTTTGAACCCTGGCTTTCTTTTGTGGAGGTGTGAGCGGGATTTTCCACACGGCAGACTGGGACTTTTCCGGGTCAAAATAATAAAGCCAAGTTTCGTCGGTAGTTATTATTATGTCGAGAAATTCCTCACCCTCGGCACGCAACCTCTGCAGGAACGTTAACGAGCATTTCACGCGACGTTACTTTTGCTCTTCCGTAAGCAGGCGCGGTACCGAGCGCGCGCTAACTGTTGACATGCCAAAGTCTGAAGTTAAAACTTTGTGAGCAGTGGAGCAATAAACATTTAGCATCTCTGCAATTTCCCGCACGGTCGCACGTCTGTTACTGTAAATGATATCCTTCACCTGGTTTTTGATCGAGGTATCACAACCGATGGTCGCCCAGGTCTTTTAGCATCTTCTATAGACTTTATGCATTTCGAAAACGCGCATGCCAATACATACGAACGTTTTTCCGCATGCTGGAACAGTGTTAGACTTTTTTTTTATCTACTTCACAGTTTCTGCCGGCGATTTTCCGAGTCCAACACAAAACTTCACAATACTGCGTAACTCGACATCGCCTGTCGACGTCATGTCGTTTAAGGTTTCCAAACAACAGCGTCCACACAAATGGTTTTATCCTGCTACTAACCCAAACAGTGACCTAATAAAGCGGTGACCGTATAAACTTGTTGATATCCGGCAGTAGATCACGAGACTGTGATATACCGTCAATAGGTATTCGTACGCGCCGGATAACAACATTGTCGAGAATGACACAGCATAAAGTCTACTTACCAGAGTTTTTCATCGATACAAACTTTGTGTTGTCTAGTTTAACAGAGTTAAACAACAAATGAGTTGTTTGTCCTCACATTCCATTCAACTGGTTAACAACAACTTCCTTCCAGTTCCATTCCATTTCAACACACTTGAATCTGATGCAAGCGGTTTATTCTTTGTGGATAGACGTTCTTTGGTCAACCAACAGAGCATATTCATCAAAGAAATAACCTTTTATATAAATTTCCGATGAAAAGAAATGAAAAAAATCAAAATTTTAACGTAGAATTAAACACCCACAACTATCCTCCACCCACAACTATCCGAGTAAATCGTAGAAAATTGAAAAGGGATCAATCTCACCGTTTCCATTCGAGGGAAATATTCCATACACTTTTTATCTGAATGCTCTTGCATAATATACTCCATCCAAAACACAGAAACACTAAATATTTATTCCGATTTCATGTATTTTAAACTGCAGAACACTCGCGTTCTCGTTTGACTACATTGTGTAAACTTACAACTGAAATGAATGACGTAATTGGTGCGACGTAATATAAATCTTAAAAAAACAATATAATCTGGTTTAAAACAAAAACAAATTTACTACGTCATTTTCGTGTCGTACTGACATCAGCAAATAAGATTTATTAATATTTTACTTTTGCTTTTTGAAAAAGGTGATTAAGAAATAGAGAACTATTTTTTCCGGGTAGTACGCATTCATGCAAGCGAGTTATTAGGTCGAGGCCCGTCTAGAATGTTTTTAAATTTAAAACTTTAATTAGTGTTTGGTGTTTTTAAATTTAATTGAATAGAAATCAGGATAAATAGAATACACGGTAGGTGCCGTGAAGGAGAACGTTTATCCGGTTCGGCCCGAAAACAAAAATAGGGCTCGCTAAAGCTCGCCATATTTTCATTTTCTAAGCCACACCGGATAAACTTTCTCCATCCCGGCACCAACCATGTATTCTCTATATAACTTTCTTACGGTTTCTGTTACGGAAACAAATTTCACGGAAATGACGTCAAAACGTTGCAATGTTATCACACGTTTTCGCGTGAATTTAACGTTAAGGACTCACACTAAATAGCGCTAGTAAGGGCAGGTATTTATGTAAAAATAATGTAAAATATGGCGCGGGGCGGATACGTAAAGGTGTGTTACTGTGGATATGAATAATGCGTTAGTGAAAATAACTCTAGTTAATCGATTGTATTCGATGTGTTGGGCATATATAAAGGTGCATTACGTTGAATGCTCAATTAAATATACGCACTATAATTACTGGACTATTCAGCGAACTTTCCGAACAACCCTCGTACATGTACCATTCCTGTGCTCAAACTATAAATGGTATAACCCGTTTGCAATCAAGAAGTTATACGATTGCGTTACACATTTTCTTTATCGTATAGTCAAGGGGAACAATAAAATGTACGTACTCAAAGGGGTCTATTAGTAATATAATACATTATGTACAGTGCGATGCAGCGGTCATACAGTCCATTTTGCTTCTGGTATTCTACTATAATACATATTGTAAGGGGAGACTTAAACTCGGAAATGACCGACATGCTCCGAAGTATTCCGAATCCTCTTGAAAACACATGCTTAAAATGACTGCAGCATATGAGACACTAAATTCCTCACAGTGGCCTCTCTGCTACGTTGATTAATCCCCCAAAATCAAAAACGTTGAGGACACTGTGAGGAGTTTGGGCAGTTTTGATAGGGACTGCACGATTTTGTACGAAAATTATAATGTAAAACCAGTTGATTATAAAGATTTCAGTATAGTTTTTAAATAATACTTCTCTGCGCACTGAACTATTTGTATACATGTTTATACGTCGTCTAGACGAGTCAGATCGATTGATGACGCATGCGCCGTTCTAACGTGCTCATTCAAAACCAAATGTAGCTGTAGCATAAACGGGTCTGTATCGACAGAAAATATATACTTGCGTTTTTCAAAAAAAAGACATAGTTTTTGTCGTTGATGATTTTTTTAATGTTAATCTATAAAAGTTTTAAGATATGACCGATGTGCACAAAATTATCATATTACAATATTGTATTGTCTACTGTAGGGCGGTCTGGCCACCACCAACGAGATGTGTTTATCATTCGCCTACTACTACCCGAAGACACCGCTGGCCAAGTGCATGTCGTCTTCGAACTATGGCATTGTTGGTGACCAGGCTGACATGAGGGTACTGCGTATTGCTTTATCAATACATACTTCGTTAGGGCTCTTAAGTTAAATCTTTATTGTGGTTTTAAAAACACAATCGTGTATTATATTTACTTTATTATGCTACAATTTGTTTTAGTTTCGAGATGTTCGGTCATTTTTACACCGAAGACAAAGACACCTCACTAAAATGCCCAGTGGGACGATATATTATTTATTAGACTGTTGGCATAAGCCAACTGTTTTTAGTTGTATATAGTATATAGGGCGATTTCGAGAGATTGAATCGCGTTATCGACTTTTTACTTTGCAGGCTACGAAGCACTAACAATCGATACTCCGAAATTTATACGCTCCATCGGCTATTTCGGACCCGTCAGGATTAGTCGACTCGTTGACGGTATTTAGTAGTGCTATTTCGAGAGATTGAATCGCGGGACCTATTTTGTACTTTGCAGGCTACGAAGCACTAACAATCGATACTCCGAAATTTATACGCTCCATCGGCCATTTCGGACCGTTCAGGATTAGTCGACACGTTGACTCTTATGGATATTATTGCGTTTGCATTAAAGTATTTTGCCTACAAACATATTTATCTTTCAATATGTTGACAGTAGGGAGTATAACAATGAGTAGTTCGATTTGTCCCGCGTGTACATACGGACATTTGGTAAACGTGTTCTATCGTGTTGTGTCCGTATTCATCAATCTGTTCTTAGACTTACGAATAAAGAATAGTCTTTTAAAACTAAAGACAATTACTTGAGCGTAAGCAAAAATGCCGAGTACTAATATCGCTTATGTCGTTGATAAATCATTTTAAAAGAACGAATGTTCAATGCGTATGTGTACAATTTTACAATTTTACAGAGTAAGATTCAAATTAACAGCGCTCTATGAATAGAGCGGTTGTAATATTATCTTTATTCTTACGTCTTAGGTCTAAGAGAGAGTTGAGCCGTATACACCAACCGATTCTTAGACTTAGGAATCAAGAATAGACTTAGACTAAAGAAATTATACGTGTGCGTTCGCACATACGGCTGGTACCATTGTTGCTTACGTCATTAATTAATCATTCTAAAAAAAAGAATGCTAATATTAGCGTTTGTTAAAACCAAGTGAAAATCAAATTAACAGCCTTTCTAGAACAAAGCGGCTTCAAGAATTGTCTTTATTGTTAAGTCTTAAGTCTAAGAATGGGTTGGTGAATAAGGACCTTGGTGATTACGGGCGCGGGACCGTCTTAATAAACATCGTAGGGCATATTTACATTACGATACAATTTTCGAAAATGCTAAGCACGAACATCTATGACTTTATTTCAATTAATTTCATTGGTATCTTTCACATGTCCTTTACTTCAGGAACATACTGATAACAAATATCTATTTTTTTAAACTTCAAAATTCAGTCGTAACTTAAACTTGTCGTAAGATCTTTGATAAGACAGGACCCTACTTAGACAACCGTTGAACTTCGTAATTCGAAATTGTAACGTTATTCTCACCCGACAGATCTGGCAGATGATCCAGGACGCAGACTGGTCCAACAAAACCGTGGTAGACTGGTTCACACAGCAGCAAACAACCGGAACAGGATACGCATGGTGCGGCGGCGAGAGTCTCAAGGTAACCGTTACATGCTTGTAGAGTCCCAACACGCGATATACAATAATTATATTGTGATAAATCTACAAAGTGTAAGTACCTAAACTTTTCATAAAACGTATGACAGTGCACAGGTACAACTGGATAGATTTCGCATATTGGTAACATTCGGATGCTAAATGTATCCACGTTAGTTGGGACTTGAATTCGTGCTTAGGTCTACCCACGAAATCCACGAAAATTCGTGACCCACGAATAATAATAGTTTTACAGTACGCGTCACGCGTTTAAGTTATATTGTTATATGTACGAGGAATCGTTCTATTTATAATACCACTATGCTGATATCGGCTTGATACAATATATATTTTTTTGTATATCAGGTCACTATCGTTTATATCAGTCAATGTTTGGAGGTACGTTATATTATTCGGAATCAACTATAAAGTTAAGAGTTTCAGTAAAAATGAATCAGATTCAACAAAAGAAACAATTTCATACCAAGAACGTATATAGTTTATTATTTTTAATCGTCATAAATCACAAAAACGTTATTTTTTAAATATTCACATAAACCCGCACTTTAGTAGTAAGATGACGTCATCTATGGATCACAATAAATCATCCATACACATTTATTTCAATACATTCATAATAAATGCACTAACAGTCACTACAACGCATCAGTTTATGTTGAACCAAAAAGATTATTACAAAAAATTGAACACACTATAGTCATATACTGCCAATATTGACACGATCTTGGAAATGTCAATTTCAATACACAAATTCCAAAATGGCGTCTCCAAACAATTCGGCGTTATGTGTTCTCCGATGAAACTGATCTTTGCAATCCATTTCAGTTCGCATTTTCAGTATTTTATGAATGAGCATGCGTGTAATCTATGTATTCGTATTGAAAACTGTTCACTTATCATTACGAAATGTTAATAATAAGGTATTATCCAGTCAACTTTTAGAAATCCATAACTACATGTACGTGAACGTGTAAAAGTCGGCTCAGCAAAATCAGCGCCGCCTTTAGTTTTTAAATATATAAAAATCAGCTCGTTTGGTGATATTTTACGAAAAATGTGGTATGATAACTAGAAAAACAGGTTACTGCCTGGTCTTGTGTAATATATCAGGTTCGGCACGAATAATATAACGGCGAGGCTTGCCGAGCCGTTATATTATTCTAAGCCTCACCTGATATATTACATAAGACCAGGCAGTAACCTGTTATTCTCTATGTATATGCACAACTTTAAGAAATTTGAACACAAAATAAAAAATATACAGAACTATTCCTGGAATTTAAATAACGCCCCTCGAATAACTAAGACGTCTGGATTTTTTCGCAAATTTTCGCAAAATTCCAATCACGAACAAATATACAAAACGAAAGTGCTGCCTCGACCTGGGGTCGAAGCTACGACATCTTGTTCAAACGACTGTAACGCTAATGCCAGACAGATTTATATATTTCAACAAAATATATTGTAAAAGAAATCAACAGAAATAAAATGGGATAGCTACTCAAACCTTTAAAGGTCATTAAGGTAACAGTCGTTAAAAATTGGATGAAGTTATTCGTGTACAAAAAGGTATTACAACTTAAAGATGTGAGTTTATTGAATATTAATTGTAATACTGAAGTAAATGTATAATATATTTGTACTGGTTCTTTCTTAGCTTGAAACAGAATATGGTTATTTCATATGCACATTGGCAACAATCATAACTCTAGTTCTGATGATTTTGGAACGGTTGCACGAGGCCGATCAAAATGTTTATGTTTATTTTATTTTCAACATTTGGATTTTATAACATTGTATCATGCGTTGTTATAAGTGTTGTTTTTACTATCGTTGTTGTTTTTTTTATTGTTGTTGTCGTTGTTTTAGATTCCGGACAACTTTGATTACACGTTTACAGCCACGCTACCACCGCACGATTACGTCGAGCCCAGCAATTGCCCGTAACAAACGAACGATTCTGATTGGACAATCACTAATCAACATACATCATGACGTAGCACTTTGTCGTTGATATCACATAATAAGTTACTTGTTGGTGCAATGATAATTATTCGACATGTCTTGGGTTTATATATTGTCACAAATGTTTCTAGTGAAAGAGTTTACAAACAAAACAGCTTAGTATTCCAGCAAGTACTTGTGCCTGTTATATATGTTAAATATCAAAGAAAACATTGAATGAACAGTTGCTTAAAGTGTTGAACTTTTACAGCCATTTACTGATAATACACATAAATAAATGTATACGTTTCATTGTATGTATTACAAATACTTTCCTGAAGGAAATCGGATTGTTTCGACCGATGCACACAATTACATGGGCAATTGTGACGTCATAACTGCATGCGCATAATTGTAACAAAATACGATGACGTGTAAAAGTTAAAAAAAATTCTTAAAATGACGGTAGCAGTTTACATAACGCGTTTGAAATATCACTAAATTTTAAACATAAAAAAAGCATTTATTAAGGAAAAGAAACACAAAACAATATTACATTCTCAATTCCTATGCGACGAAAGCAGCTCTTTATCGATAATTCAAGTAATCTGTGTATTACAGCTTAACATTTTATTGCACGTGTTACTATCAATTGGGTATTTCCGGGTCACTAACGACAAAACCGCTCTCTTCATTTTAAATTTACATGCAATCACGCAAACCTAAACTTGTATACTTAGGTAGACATATATCTCAGCTTTAATATGCATGTTTGAAACATTTGGTAGCATTAAGCATTGTTGTTAAATATTTTGTTGAACTGTATGCACTGATAGCGGGGGTTCCGAATCAATTACGTGTGTTCAGGGTCACTTAACACTTCTACTATAGTTTCCTTTAAGGTTTGTTTTCCAAACATTTTTAACTGTCCTTCTGACTTAGTAGTTGTCAATCAGCACCACTAGGAAGATACATTTATTTCTGGAAACCGGACAACAAATAATTACAACATAATAGTTAGGGCATATTGATGATTTTCCCACGTTTGTCATCGTCGTTATATTTCGTATAGGATGCGGGTCAATATATGACCAGGTACCAAGCCATATAGCTTACATGACAATTCAGACGTTAGACTGTAACAATTAAATCATCTTATAATTTATCAGCGTTTGTCAATGCCTTTGACTTATAAAATTATATATAAAAGTACCAGCTAAAAGAATTAAATCCGTGAAATAAATGAAATATGTACATAAACAATCCAAACTGCATTCACGTACGCAATGTGTTAATTGTACGTAGTTTCTAAACATACATGTATCACCAGTAACAACCAGATCAACAATTAATATCGATCATACGTACATTGCTATAATTATCAACCTTACGAATATAAGAGTAACAAAACGCATAATGATCGCATAAGATATACAGGTAGCACCATTCCAATGGTAACATCAACACTCTGAAACACATACATACTACAGCGAAATGATGATATGTTATATGCAAACATAAAGCCGAATGGTACTCTAGACTATTATTTGGAGGACAATATAGATTATTGTATATAAAAGTATAAACAACATTCTAAATATGGAACTCACGGTCTCTGCTGCAGTATTTAACAATCTGACAGCTTTTGAATACATATAATACATATAATATACACATATACTATACTTGCTTACATCGATCAACTGTAATAATGATATTAGTGAGATAAACTATCTGAAAACATTAAAACATTGAAGGGTCTTCTTTGTTCGCCCAATGGCTAGCACCAGTCTTCAGTTTGAAATACCACGAAAAGCTCTTATGTTATTTATTACTAATAGAAGGGTAAATCAAACCTATGAGAAGCATACCTATAATATACCCTTATTTGTGTAACAAATAAATCATATTAGTCAATAAATAATTGTCTTACATGGTGCATGAGTCTACTGACCCAATAAACCCATGGAGATATTCCAAAAAACATATACACAAGAAATTGCTTGACATATCCCCCGTAAACAACGATGACCGTTCAAGTGACCCGGAACACCCCAATACACATGTGTTGATATGACTGTTGTTTTCTGCAGTAATTTGCAAAGCAGGTGTTTTCTTATGTATAAATTACACAGAATATACATTTATTTACAAATTGATACCATAAATGTGCCCATTCACAGGACATTTTCGATGAATAAAACGTAGCATAATTCCTGCAACCGCTGTTTAGGTAGATATTTTAACATGTATTACTCACAAAAACCCCGTTTCGGTTCATGCGTCAGCATACAAAGTTGAAACTTCGGTGATTTACTGCAAATGTATTGCTGTTCAAATACCAGTTAATAAAAGTTGAAATGATTTAGATTCAGATTTAGATTTTATTTACAGTAAATCCAGAAGGCCAAGGCCCATAAATTATAATACACGTTGATATAACAAAAATATATACTAGACATATTAATACATACAATAGATATATAATAATAATGATAAAGTGCACAGGCACACTATTAATTAGTACAGATATTATTATTTTACGATTACAAAGAAATAGTATAACATTTCGATACTTAGTTACCCAAGTAAATACGTTTGAACGAGATTCACACACGCACGCACGCACACAAATTATAAAATAATTTTAAAGTGCACAGACTCTCTAGCAATTCATACGGACATTATTATATTACGTTTGCAAAGAACTAATTAAACATATCGATACACACCCAAGTAAATACATTTGAGAGAGATTCCCAAAACATAAGCTATAGATGCAGTATACAGGCACTATTTGCCAAGATGCAGTATACAGGCACTATTTGCCAAGATGCAGTATACAGGCACTATTTGCCAAGATGCAGTATACAGGCACTATTTGCCAAGATGCAGTATACAGGCACTATTTGCCAAGATGCAGTATACAGGCACTATTTGCCAAGATGCAGTATACAGGCACTATTTGCCAAAGAGGCTCATTATTACTGAGTGTGGGCATTAGTATTTAGCGATTGCAAAATAATAATAATAACAATAATAATAGTAATAGTTATACGTATCGATACACAAGCAAATACGTGTGAATGAGATTCAATATTGATGAATATGGGTGTCAAATCACAGTATAACAATTGCAAAAAAAGAAAGAAAGTACAAAACGTACAGAAAAAGAATAAAACGTTGAACAATATTAACACAGAATATGCATTTATTCCCTTACAATAACATCTATATGACTAGAACATATGTGATATAAGGGTGCAACACATGAAAGCTCAAATCACAAAATACAGGTGGTAATTCCCTTGTATTATTATCGTTGTTAAATTAAGCAATAAACAACGTAAAAAGTAGTCCCGATTCTAAACACAGCATACTAAACTGAGGCGTGTTGTGGGAAAACCGGACTTAATGCATGTGCGTAAAGTGTCGTCCCGGATCAGCCTGTGCAGTCAGCACAGGGTAGTCCGGGACGGCACTTTACGCTTTTATGGTATTTTTGTTTCCAGGAAGTCTCTACTAAACATAAATCCACTGCAGGCGGAAAGTGCCGTCCAGGATCAGCCGGATCAGCTTGTGCGGACTGCATATGCTGATCCGGGACGACGCTTTACGCACATGCATTAAACCCGGTTTTTCCCACAACGCGCCTCAAATGTAGTTCTCGTTACAATCGCAAAAATATGTGTCAGATCATGATATAATCATAATAGTTTTCGCATTATCGTTGTTTATCGGCCAATAAACAACTCTTTGTCGTTCTGATACGTGGCTATTAAATCGGACTTACGCCTTTGCGGTTTAATTCCTACGCATCAAAACTCAAAATCGTTGCTTATTGGCCGATAAACAACAATCGAAATTATGTCTTAAAAATAATATGTCTGGACGAAAATGCTTTATGTATTATGCAATGCTCGGAACCAGTCAAATCTCTGTGCGGAAGCTGCGGGCTTGCATAGAGTCATCAGTAGCAGATCCGTGGTTTAGTGGTAACGCTCTGGCCTCACAACCCATGGGGTCGCAGGTTCGAGCACCCGCCAGACCCTAACCGACTAACTCGTCTTTCGCATGAGACGTTAAACCGAGATGCAGTGTATTAGGTGCTTCACACAGGCCACTAAAAGACCCAGGTTTGTCTATGGAACGGGGCGTCTCCTGTATCATGCACTATTCCCCGTAACCCAACTAACAAGTCTTGTGGGGGCGATGGCCATATGGGAGAAAATCCCGGTGCACTTGACAAAACTGGACTACACACACGCGCACGCACGCACACGCGCATGCACACACACGCACACACACACACACACACACACCAGTAGCACAGAGATGAGTGCAGTTGTATTGTTATCTCCAGGTGCCGGATTTGATCCCCAACACTGACACGAAGTGACGAATGGACCTTACGACGAGATTTAAGTGACAATGTGTTCCGTCATTCAGAAAGACGGACGTGTCTTGTAAAACATTCGTATACTGTCAGCGGTGTTTGTTGGAGTTTAACAAAGCCCATAGCTTAACGCTTATTACATAAATTATTATATAACTTATATAAAAAGTACGAGTGTTCGGTTTTGAATACCCGCGTGATAAGGCAATTTTCTTTTAAATTAAGAACTTATATTCAACATTTTGGTAATTGTCTCAAACGGTGATAAGTTTAGCTGTTTCGGATAAATATTCGTAATAGAACCATTTTGAATTTCGTAGCTAATCTAGAGAGTGAGACTGTGTTTTGTTTGGATCTATAGTGCTAAATGTACTCATACGATTTAATTACTTGTAAATAAATAATACATGTTTAACACAGACATTGATTGCCTGCAGGTGATCTAACATGGAAGAACCCTCGATCGAATTTTCGCCTACTATAGTGTACAAGTATACGTTCACATACATGTACATTATCCAGTATATAGCATAACTCGGGAGTATGATTTGCAGGCGCGGTACAGGATGATTTGAATAAGAAATGGGGGGTGGGGGGGCATATGAACCGGGGGGGGGAGGCGAGAAAACTGCCGTACCTACCAACCGATACAGATGTAAATTTAAGATATATTTTCAATTTATCGTTGTTCATCGGCCAATAAACAACGATTTGGAGTTCTGATGCGTAGGAATTAAATCACGAGAGCGTTAGCCCAAGTGGTTTAAAAGCACTCATCAGAACGACAAAGAGTTGTTTACTGGCCGATAAACAACGATAATGCGAAACTTATTTCGAATCTAACATGATCTGACAAATATTCTTTGCAATTGCAATGAGAACTACATTTTACTATGCTGCGTTCAGAATCTACGAACTACTTTTTGCGTTGTTTATGTGGCAGTTTAACAACGATAAATGTGTTATTTGTCTATAGAAAAATAGCGAGTATCATGTTAGAATATATATTTTGCAAACAAATTACAAGTTAATTGCGTGATATATTATTATTTATTTTTTTTTTCAGTGGTTTTTTTTCGAAGAAATTCTATGCGTGTTCTAGGTTTCCGAGTAACATACTATTGTAAGAAAACTAATAAAATTATGTCATTCTTCGCTTAAAGACAATGTCTACGTAATTTTAAGTTATTTAAGAGATTTAAAAACTCGAATCAAAGACAATTTTACGGAGGGTTGGGGGGGGGGGTTGAGGGCGTACGACGTTTCCTCCAACTCTAAAGCCGCCCTTGGTTTGAGAATTCTGTTTGGTCTTATCTGACAGTTCGTCCATTAAGATCGTTTCCTTACGTTAGCCAGTCACGCTATCGACTAGAATACTAAAGTAGAAACAACTGGAGCGAAGTCCTCGTATACAATACCACGATAAAGGTGAGGACCAGTTCGTTTTTATTCGTTGATAAATAATATATTAGGATTGTTAATAAACACGAATAATCAAATAGAACCAATTGGTTATTGGGAGTAGTAGTTCTCGTGTGTTATTACTCCCGAGCGTTATTGTTGTTTGAGCTCCTAATACACCACGCTAAATTGGTAATTGTTGTTGCTCTGTCAGCGTCATTTATTTTCGCGACTACCGTAAAATATAGCAACTGATCGGACAAACAAACCAACGAGTCTCTGTGTACTTTGTTACCTACAATAAACATAAAAATGCACAAAAGATTGACCATAATAGTATGAAAAATAATCGACACGTGTTAAAGCGGCATGGATACTGATATTTACTCGAACCAGTCAAACTGGTGCGCGGAAATTGAAGTAAGCGTTTTCAAAGTTAGCACATTTGTTATTTCAACATTTCATTAATTTTGTCCCTCAAAGCTTCAGCATCGAACTATTAAAAGATAGTATTAGAAAAATATATTAGAAGTAACCATAGAATCCAAACAGGTACTCGAAACGAAATGCTGCTGTTCGGATTCGCACTGGTGGCTCTACTGATACAAAATGTAGCAAGTGACGATTGCGCATGCGCCACGACAAACGTGCACGTGCGTGACGGCGCGGGTACCGACGCACAAATACTGACGACATTGTCGGGTCATCATTGCCTTCCATATATGGGCAACAGAACGCAGGCTGATGATGGGGCGCTCTGGGTTTTAGTCGACTTTCATGGAAATGTAAGCACAAATTCCATACATTTACCTGTATACTTATAAACGATAAACTAGGTACGAAAATTCCATAAATCTACATGTATATTTATGTATGTAAAATTACGTACTCAACGACGCAATGGTCAGTTAAACAAGTCTTACTTGACTTAGTTATCAAAGTATGTTTGTCAATGTAACATTAAATATAAACATAACATCTTACAATAATTTCTTGTTACTTATTTTGTTTTTGTTGACAAAATTTATTTGGAACGTGTTCTGCTAAATGAATAAGTTTTAGTTAATGTTCTGTCTGTTGATAAAATGTATTTGCAACGTATACAACGAATACCCAAGAGTAATAACTACAATGTATACTTATCACTATCTTAGGACGAGTAGGGTCCCTTGCTATGAACAGATATCAAATACTGGATAAAACGTCCTTAAAGGTCTTAGCAAACGTCAATACGGTATTGAAGTTTTTTTAACGTTTTGTATATCCTTGTTAGAATTCATATTTAATATTTTATGTCCGTTTTCTGTGAACGATAGCATAACCTTTGAAACAAGTCGGTGTCAAGTATTGTCGATACTGGATAAAATGTAAAACTTCTACTATTATAAACAACATGTGGCCGATTGTTCAGGAAGGCTGGATCCACGAAGAATACGTCACAATCGCCAATTGCACGCCGCCCTCTGTCGGCCCCACCCACCATCCAACCACCGACCCAAACTTGCCCGGATGTCCGAAAGTAGTCCGGCGCTCGGAGTGGGGAGCGCGTGACCCGACTGACTATGCCGGGCACCTGCCAGGCACGCCCAAGTACATGTTTCTGCATCACGGGGCCTCCGCGCCGTGCTTTACGAAGAATGCGTGTATCCAGAAGGTGCAGGGTTACCAACGCTGGCACATGGACGGTAACGGTAAGCACAGTGTTACCAGCATATTGATATAATATTCACAAGCGTAATGCGAAACCTGGTTTATACTTGCCCATGCGAACAGCCTGGTTTTCATAACACCACCATCACCCCACCACCCCCACCACCACATTCACCACCATCACCACAACCACCACCATCACCAACACGATCACCGTCACCACCATGAATACCACCATCATCACCATTACTATCACCAACAACATTACACCGTCACCACCACCACCACGACCACCATAACCGCTATCACCAACATGATCACTACCATCACCAGCACCAGTGCAACCACCATCAACAACATAACATGGCCACCAGCATCACCACTGCGACCACCATCACCAGCACTACCAAGATTACTATCACCTTCACCACCATCACAGACACGATCACCACCATCATCCATCACCAGCACTACCACCACCAACAACATACCACGCCCACCACCATCAACATCACAACCATCACCATAACCAACACTAACAAAATCATCACAACCACTACCCCCACCAACATCATACCACGGCCACCATTATCACCTGATGGTGATGGTGATGGTAATGGTGTTGATACACCATTACCATCACCTGAACTACAAACATTACTATCACGACGACCACCACCAAGATCACCATCACAACCACCACACCCACCAAAACCAACAC
The DNA here is from genome assembly GCA_027627225.1 of Congeria kusceri. Classification (NCBI taxonomy): domain Eukaryota; kingdom Metazoa; phylum Mollusca; class Bivalvia; order Myida; family Dreissenidae; genus Congeria; species Congeria kusceri. The sequence goes on along the minus strand of CM051037.1, from coordinate 21,119,510 downwards.
CACCACCATCATGGCGATGGTGTTGTTGATGGCCATCAACACCACCACCAATACCATCACCATCACAACCAAAAGCATCACCACCCTCACCAGAATCCTCGCACGAATAATCGTTTAACACAGAGTTCGTTTTACACTTCACGCAGTTTGAAGCTGCTCGGTAGCTATACTAATAGAAAAAGGAAACTGGACTTTTTTATTGGGTATTTTTATTTGTTATAAGATTTAACAATGGATGAATTTGGTATCCAAATTTAGGTTATAACTGGAAGTAATAAATGATTTTAATGCTCTAACCTATTGATCAATCATTAAAAAGCAAACGTCATTCAAACGCAACATGAGATTGTAAAAAGTTGCAAGGACGACCACGATACTTGTTTGATGTTTTCAAAGATTAAACACCACCAACCAGCCTTTATTCCTAAAAATTATATTAGTTGCTTAGTAACTAGTGTAATTGCCTCTTTGACTTCTTAGAATGGCCATCCGTTTAAAACAACGGCCTGGGGAAGGCGGCGCCATTGTAGCGTTTTATCTTTGAAAACATCATCCCCAAGTATCGATGACGTCTTTACAACTTTTAAATTCAATTATGTTGCGCTTGGATGACGTTTACTTTTAAATGATCGATCAATTTTGTGGGTATAATAATTATTGATTAGTTCAATTTATAACCTAAATGTTGATACGGCACTTTCCGCCTACAGTGGATTTATGTTTAGAAGAGACTTACTTGAAACAGAAAATACCATAAAAGCGGAAAGTGCCGTTCTGGATTAGCCTGTGCAGACTGCACAGGCTAACCCGGGACGACACTTTACGCACATGCATTAAGTCCGATTTTCCCACGACACGCCTAATTTGATTTTCGCTCCAGGCTGGAACGATATCGGCTACAGTTTTGTCGTGGGTGAGGACGGCAACGCTTACGAAGCCCGGGGATGGGACACGATAGGCGCTCACACCAAGGGATATAACGATGTCGGTCTAGGTACATTATTGCTTACGTACTAACTCTATAATTATAGCAGCGCCCCGAGCCAATATCTGTCTCTTAATATCTTAGTATTTACAAGAAACACGCTGAATTCTTCATGTTTCACATGAACGTACATGTATGTATTACAACGCTGTAAAATTATGTTTAATACATCTGTTAGATATTGATTGTTAGTATTTTTCCTTAGATATAAAATATTACCTTTATAACAACACATATTGGCTTACATAAGATCAAGAACATGTATACATGGCGCAAACCCTTTCAACCTACATACATGTATAATGCTAACTGCTTTTCCAGCCATCTGCGTCATCGGTGACTTCATGGATCACGTGCCTAACGACCTGGCCCTTGCAACCGTGAAGCAGCTGATAGACTGCGGGCTGGCGAACGGAAAACTGACCCCGGACTATATTCTGCGGGGTCACAGGGACGTAGGGACCACGGCGTGCCCCGGGACCGCCTACTATAACCTGATACGCACCTGGCCGCATTATTAGAAGACGCGTATTTGAATGCTGGATTCCATTTTGTTAATGTTTACGAAGGAAAATATTATAAATTGTATATAACATGCTATGAAATGTTGCTGAAAGACGAGGAAATGTATTTATATTGATATTTAAATTAAGTTATGTCAAATAAAATGAACAGAGGAGCAAGTGTTTGTGTAGTTGAAAATAGTATCTCAGTTAACACAAAGTCAGCTACATAACCAGATGATGTGTCGTGAATATGACACACGTTTGTAGGTCAAAGGTCAATGTCACAATTATTGAGGATCGGGACTTAATTACTACCGGTCCATAACTTCCGAATGATATGTCATACTTCTACCGTCAACGGTCAAGTTTACGACCAATGGTTAAACCCAAATAGCCACCTTACTATTAAGTACACGATCTTCCTACTGGAAGATCTGATACCGGCCTGTTAAATTACTTCTTCTCGCAAACCAGTAAGTTTCAAAAAGCTATTTATATCTCAACCTATAGGAGTGTTCCTTTCCAGAAGCATAACGTCGTTTGTTTTGTGTTGTAATTTACGACTAGAGTATTGTTTGCCATGGGCTTTTGCATATAATTGATATATCTACCACAAATTGTTCTTATTTGGCGTATATCCCACAGCTTGACTTTAAAATTGTGTTAATAATAAAAATATGAATGTTTAATAAATACACGTTGGGATCCCAGCTATTTTTTCTTATCACTTTTAAAACCATGAAAGCAAGGATCTGATAGGCTGACTGAAAAGTTGTCAGGTGTTGACCTTCTACTGGTCATCCTCAGATCCTAGTGCGAAGCGTATTTTAGGATTTGATTTTAATCAGATTGACCGTAATAGATTCCTCTCCGTTATTTCCCAATGCCTAAAGAATTGTATGACTCCAAACAATTCTTCCTTCTGACCAGATCAGTTGTTGCATACATGACTTTCAAAGTCCTGTCTCTCAAAGGTCAAGGTCACAATAATTATTCCAATTATTATTCAGTAAAACAATAATAATTTGAATACTTGTATTGTAACTGCACATTATTAAAGCCGTAACTCGAGGATTTGCCGCATATACAACCCTTGCTTTTTATTCAAAAAACAGGAACAGAATTGGATGTCGATTTTCACTTCATTTCAAACTTCTACGTGTTAAGAGGGATTGCGCATGCGTGTGTGTTAACCACGCCTCGTGAGAGCTTTAGTTCGTGTAAGTGTTCAAGGATAGCTGTAGTTCGTGTAAGTATTCAAGAATAGCTGTAGGTCGTGTAAGTGTTCAAGGATAGCTGTAGGTCGTGTAAGTGTTCAAGGCAAATAACCATTATGGGCAGCCGGCTACCAAAACGGTAATTCAGCATCAGGTACACGGGCACTAAGATGTTACGTGTTCACCTCGACCTTTATTTTGGTCTATGTCTTTTATCAATTGACGTTTGGAAGGATTGTTGACAAGTCATACAAATTTATTGGGCTTCAGCACACACATTTGCTTAGGCCTACGTCACAAATAGAACGGGCGCTGTCCGATTTTAACGAACGGTAATGCATCGGCGATTTTTGGAATCTGACAGGCGCCGCGCAATTTATATATTTTTTTCCGAGCGTGATCAAATACTCAAGCGGGCGCCGGACGGTTTTCGCTGACTGACTTAAGGAACAAGCAATCTGAGCACCGGGCGGCGACGGCCGATGACCGGACGGCGCCCATGCGGTAAATATGTGATTCGGACGGTCGCCGCGCAGGATTGTAGATGACTTAATTTATTGAAATAGGTATCGAGTCAATGCAAGTCGGCCGGCCGCCGCCCGACAAAACGCGGCTCGCCACAAGCCTTTACAGGCACGGCCCGTACCCTGAAGATAACTGTGCATCGGTCGCCGTGCCTTTCCGGGCACCTGAAGGCGCCAGGAAGGTGCCTTCACGGTCGTTGTCGAAATCTGAATATGTTTCTAAAGTAGAGAAATCGTACGGCCACGGCCCGATCCAAGCAAACGCCGTCCCGTGATCGGGCCAGGCTGACGTGTTTTTGACATCCCTGACAAACCAGGTACGTAGTGGGATACGACAGGGGCGCATACCAATGGATATAACGATGTCGGGCTAGGTACGTAGTGGGATACGATAGGGGCTCACACCAAGAGATATAATGATGTCTGGCTAGGTACGTGGTGGGACACAATAGGGGCGCATACCAATCGATATAACGATGTCGGGCTAGGTACGTAGTGGGACACGATAGGGGCTCACACCAAGGGATATACCGACGTCGGGCTAGGTACGTAGTGGGACACGATAGGGGCTCACACCAAGGGATATAACGATGTCGGGCTAGGTACGTAGTGGGGCACAAATGGGGCGCATACCGAGGGAAATAATGATGTCGGGCTAGGTACGTAGTGGGACACAATAGGGGCGCATACCGAGGGATATAATGATGTCGGGCTAGGTACGTGGTGGGACACAATAGGGGCGCATATCAATGGATATAATGATGTCGGGATAGGTACGTAGTGGGACACAATAGGGGCGCATACCAATGGATCTAACGATGTCGGGCTAGGTACGTAGTGGGATACGATAGGGGCTCACACCAAGGGATATAACGATGTCGGGCTAGGTACGTAGTGGGATACGATAGGGGCTCACACCAAGGGATATAACGATGTCGGGCTAGGTACGTAGTGGGATACGATAGGGGCTCCCACACCAAGGGATATAACGATGTCGGGCTAGGTATGCAGTGGGATACGATAGGGGCTCACACCAAGGGATATAATGATGTCGGGCTAGGTACGTAGTGGGACACGATAGGGGCGCATACCAAGGGATATAACGATGTCGGGCTAGGTACGTCGTGGGATACGATAGGGGCTGACACCAAGGGATATAACGATGTTGAGATAGGTACGTAGTGGGACACGATAGGGGCGCATACCAAGGGATATAACGATGTCGGGCTAGGTACGTAGTGGGATACGATAGGGTCTCACACCAAGGGATATAACGATGTCGGCTAGGTACGTAGTGGGATACGATAGGGGCTCACACCAAGGGATATAACGATGTCGGGCTAGGTACGTAGTGGGACACGATAGGGGCGCATACCAAGGGATATAACGATGTCGGGCTAGGTACGTAGTGGGATACGATAGGGGCTCACACCAAGGGATATAACGATGTCGGGCTAGGTACGTAGTGGGATACGATAGGGGCTCACACCAAGGGATATAACGATGTCGGGCTAGGTACGTAGTGGGACACGATAGGAGCTCACACCAAGGGATATAACGATGTTGGGATAGGTACGTAGTGGGACACGATAGGGGCTCACACCAAGGGATACAACGATATCGGGCTAGGTACGTAGTGGGGCACAAAAGGGGCGCATACCAAGGGATATAACGATGTCGGGCTAGGTACGTAGTGGGACACAATAAGGGTGCACACCAAAGGGATATAAGGATGTCGGGCTAGGTACGTAGTGGGACACAATAGGGGCTCACACCAAGGGACATAACGATGTCGGGCTAGGTAGGTAGTGGGACACGATAGGGGCACACACCAAGGGATATAACGATGTTGGGATAGGTACGTAGCGGGACACGATAGGGGCTCACACCAAGGGATATAACGATGTCGGGCTTGGTACGTAGTGGGGCACAAAAGGGACTCACACCAAGGGATATAAGGATGTCGGGCTAGGTACGTAGTGGGACACAATAAGGGTGCACACCAAAGGGATATAACGATGTCGGGCTAGGTACGTAGTGGGACACAATAAGGGTGCACACCAAGGGATATAACGATGTTGGGATAGGTACGTAGTGGGACACGATAGGGGCTCACACCAAGGGATACAACGATATCGGGCTAGGTACGTAGTGGGGCACAAAAGGGGCGCATACCAAGGGATATAACGATGTCGGGCTAGGTACGTAGTGGGACACAATAAGGGTGCACACCAAAGGGATATAAGGATGTCGGGCTAGGTACGTAGTGGGACACAATAGGGGCTCACACCAAGGGACATAACGATGTCGGGCTAGGTAGGTAGTGGGACACGATAGGGGCACACACCAAGGGATATAACGATGTTGGGATAGGTACGTAGCGGGACACGATAGGGGCTCACACCAAGGGATATAACGATGTCGGGCTTGGTACGTAATGGGGCACAAAAGGGACTCACACCAAGGGATATAAGGATGTCGGGCTAGGTACGTAGTGGGACACAATAAGGGTGCACACCAAAGGGATATAACGATGTCGGGCTAGGTACGTAGTGGGACACAATAGGGGCGCACACCATGGGATATAACGATGTCGGGCTAGGTACGTAGCGGGACACAATAAGGGTGCACACCAAGGGATATAACGATGTCGGGCTAGGTACGTAGCGGGACACGATAGGGGCTCACACCAAGAGATATAACGATTTTGGGATAGGTACGTAGTGGGACACGATAGGGGCTCACACCAAGGGATATAACGATGTCGGGCTAGGTACGTAGTGGGGCACAAAAGGGACTCACACCAAAGGAATATAAGGATGTCGGGCTAGGTACGTAGAGGGACACAATAAGGGCGCATACCAAGGGATATAAGGATGTCGGGCTAGGTACCTAGTGGAACACAATACGGGCTCACACCAAGGGATACAACGATGTCGCATTAGGTTCAGAACATCGTATGTTAAAACCCAATAATTATTGCATCGCAACTAGCCCAAATCGATCTCTTAATATCCAATTTAAAAAAAGAATAGATAATCTGTATAAATTCTTTACTTTGTACATGAACGTATTGTACACATAAAATATAAAGTAATTTTTAAGATACATGTATAGTTTGGATATTTATCGTAATTGTTTCCTTTAAATCTTAATTTTTGACTTGCAATTATAAGTTAACACGTATCGATTCACTGAAGACTAAGATGGTTTATCCATGACGCAATCATTTTAAATCTATATAATTATAATGTTTCGTCTTTCCCAGCCATTTGCGTCATCGGCATCTTCATGGACCACGTGCCTAACGACAGGGCCCTAGCAACCGTTAAGCAGCTGATAGACTGCGGGCTGGCGAACGGCAAGTTGACCCCCAACTATATTCTGAGGAGACACAGAGATGTGTGGACCACCGGGACCGCGTACTACAACCTGATACGCAACAGGTCTCATTATTCGAAGACGCCGATTTGAACGCTTGGTTACATGCCACTAAAGTTTACTTCAATTCTATGTTGTAAATTGTCAGCCTGGTAAACTCCTAAATACTTACTTACAGTGTGAAAATCGTGTACTTTAGTCAGATTTGTAAATACTATTTACTAAATAGTATAAAATAGACAAGGCCTTGCAAAAACAGTAAAATAATATATATAGTATAATTCGCATCTTAGCAATAGTACACATGGCATATTGCGCTAGGTACATGTACGAACAATAGAGAACTTTTTAATTTTATATTTCACATTAAGTCTTGTTTTAGTTGTATCAATATGTTCAGTTGCATCAAACAAAACATGTTTCATAACGGACATAACTGAGGCGAAATTAGATAATAACGTTCAGATCATAATCTTAATTAACACGAAGTCTCATTTTGTTAAGGACTGTCTGGCTAGCGCAGTGGCTGGTAAATTGACTGTCTGGCTAGCGCAGTGATTGGTACATTCAGTGTCTGGCTAGCGCAGTGGTTGGTACATTGACTGTCTGGCTAGCGCAGTGATTTGTACATTGAGTGTGTGGCTAGCGCAGTGGATGGTATATTGACTGTCTGGCTAGCGCAGTGGTTGGTACATTGACTGTCTGGCTAGTGCACTGGTTGGTGCATTGACTGTCTGGCTAGTGCAGTGGTTGGTAAATTGACTGTCTGACTAGCGCAGTGGTTAGCACATTGACTGTCTTGCTAGCGCAGTGGTTGGTACATGACTGTCTGGCTAGCGCAGTGGTTGGTCCATTGACTGTCTGACTAGCGCAGTGATTGGTACATTGACTGTCTGGCTAGTGCAGTGGTTGGTACATTGACTGTCTGACTAGCGCAATGATTGGTACATTGACTGTCTGGCTAGCGCAGTGATGGGTACATTGACTGTCGTGCTAGCGCAGGGATTAGTACATTGACTGTCTGGCTAGTGCAGTGGTTGGTACATTGACTGTCTGGCTAGCGCAGTGATTTGTACATTGAGTGTGTGGCTAGCGCAGTGGATGGTATATTGACTGTCTGGCTAGCGCAGTGGTTGGCACATTGACTGTCTGGCTAGCGCAGTGGTTAGCACATTGACTGTCTGGCTAGCGCAGTGGTTGGTACATTGAATGTCAGGCTAGCGCAGTGGTTGGTACATTGACTGTCTGGCTAGCGCAGCGGTTGGTACATTGACTGTTTGGCTAGCGCAGTGGTTGGTACATTGACTGCCTGGCTAGCGCAGTGATTGGTACATTGACTGTCTGGCTAGCGCAGTGGTTGGTACATTGACTGTCTTGCTAGCGCAGTGATTGGTACATTGACTGTCTGGCTAGCGCAGTGATTGGTACATTGACTGTCTGGCTAGCGCAGTGATTGGTACATTGACTGTATTGCTAGCGCAGACGTTGGTACATTGACTGTTTGGCTAGCGCAGTGATTGGTACATTGACTGTCTGGCTAGCGCAGTGATTGGTACATTGACTTTCTGACTAGCGCAGTGGTTGGTACATTGACTGTCTTGCCAGCGCAGTGATTGATATATTGACTGTCTGGCTAGCGCAGTGATTGGTACATTGACTGTCTGGCTAGTGCAGTGGTTAGCACATTGTCTGTCTTGCTATCGCAGTGATTGGTACATTGACTTTCTGGCTAGCGCAGTGATTGGTACATTGACTGTCTGACTAGCGCAGTGGTTGTTACATTGACTGTCTGGCTATTGCAGTGGTTGGTATATTGACTGTCTGGCTAGCGCAGTGGTTGGTACATTGACTGTTTGGCTAGCGCAGTGGTTGGTACATTGACTTTATGGCTAGTGCAGTGATTGGTACATTGACTGTCTGGCTAGCGCAGTGGTTAGCACATTGACTGTTTGGCTAGCGCACTGGTTGGTACATTGAATGTCTGGCTATCGCAGTGATTGCTACATTGACTGTCTGGCTAGCGCAGTGATTGCTACATTGACTGTCTTGCTAGCGCAGTGGTTGGCACATTGACTGTCTGGCTAGAGCACTGGTTGGTACACTGAATGTCTGGCTTGCGCAGTGGTTGGTACATTGACTGTCTGGCTAGCGCAGTGATTGGTACATCGACTGTCTGGCTAGTGCAGCGGTTGGCACACTGGCTGTCTGGCTAGCGCAGTGGTTGGTACATTGACTGTCTGGCAAGCGCAGTGGTTAGCACATTGACTGTCTGGCTAGCGCACTGGTTAGTACATTGACTGTCTGACTAGCGCAGTGGTTGGTACATTGACTGTCTGGCTAGCGCAGTGGTTGGCACATTGACTGTCTGGCTAGCGCAGTGATTGGTACATTGACTGTTTGGCTAGCGCAGTGGCTGGTACATTGACTGTCGGTCTTGTGCAGTGGTTGGTAAATTGACTGTCTGGCCAGCGCAGTGGTTGGTACATTGACTGTCTGGCTAGCGCAGTGGTTGGCACATTGACTGTCTGGCTAGCCCAGTGGTTAGCACATTGACTGTCTGGCTAGCGCAGTGGTTGGTACATTGAATGTCAGGCTAGCGCAGTGGTTGGTACATTGACTGTCTGGCTAGCGCAGAGGTTGGTACATTGACTGTTTGGCTAGCGCTGTGGTTGGTACATTGACTGCCTGGCTAGCGCAGTGATTGGTACATTGACTGTCTGGCTAGCGCAGTGGTTGGTACATTGACTGCCTTGCTAGCGCAGTGATTGGTACATTGACTGTCTGGCTAGCGCAGTGATTGGTACATTGACTGTCTGGCTAGTGCAGTGGTTAGCACATTCACTGTCTTGCTAGCGCAGTGATTAGTACATTGATTGTCTGGCAAGCGCAGTGATTGGTACATTGACTGTCTGGCTAGTGCAGTGGTTAGCACATTGACTGTCTTGCTAGCGCAGTGATTGGTACATTGACTTTCTGGCTAGCGCAGTGATTGGTACATTGACTGTCTGAATAGCGCAGTGGTTGTTACATTGACTGTCTGGCTATTGCAGTGGATGGTACATTGACTGTCTGGCTAGCGCAGTGGTTGGTACATTGACTTTCTGGCTAGCGCAGTGATTGGTACATTGACTGTCTGGCTAGTGCAGTGGTTGGCACATTGACTCTCTGGCTAGCGCAGTGATTGGTACATTGACTGTATGGCTAGGGCAGTGATTGGTACATTGACTGTCTGGCTAGTGCAGTGGTTGGTACATTGACTGTCTGGCTAGCGCAGTGGTTGGTACATTGACTGTCTTGCTAGCGCAGTGATTGGTACATTGACTGTCTGGCTAGCGCAGTGATTGGTACATTGACTGTCTGGCTAGTGCAGTGGTTAGCACATTCACTGTCTTGCTAGCGCAATGATTGGTACATTGACTGTCTGGCAAGCGCAGTGATTGGTACATTGACTGTCTGGCTAGTGCAGTGGTTAGCACATTGACTGTCTTGCTAGCGCAGTGATTGGTACATTGACTTTCTGGCTAGCGCAGTGATTGGTACATTGACTGTCTGACTAGCGCAGTGGTTATTACATTGACTGTCTGGCTATTGCAGTGGTTGGTACATTGACTGTCTGGCTAGCGCAGTGGTTGGTACATTGACTTTCTGGCTAGCGCAGTGATTGGTACATCGACTGTCTGGCTAGTGCAGTGGTTGGCACATTGACTGTCTGGCTAGCGCAGTGATTGGTACATTGACTGTATGGCTAGGGCAGTGATTGGTACATTGACTGTCTGGCTAGTGCAGTGGTTGGTACATTGACTGTCTGGCTAGCGCACTGGTTGGTATATTGAATGTCTGGCTTGCGCAGTGATTGGTACATTGACTGTCTGGCTAGCGCAGTGATTGGTACATTGACTGTCTGGCTAGCGCAGTGGTTGGTAAACTGACTGTCTGGCTAGCGCAGTGGTTGGCACATTGACTGTCTGGCTAGCGCAGTGATTGGTACATTGACTTTCTTGCTAGCGCAGTGATTGGTATATTGACTGTCTGGCTAGCGCAGTGGTTAGCACATTGACTGTTTGGCTAGCGCACTGGTTGGTACATTAAATGTCTGGCTAGCGCAGTGATTGCTACATTGACTGTCTGGCTAGCGCAGTGATTGGTACATTGACTGTTTTTCTAGCGCAGTGGATGGCACATTGACTGTCTGGATAGCGCAGTGGTTAGCACATTGACTCTTTGGCTAGCGCACTGGTTGGTACAATGACTGTCTGGCTAGTGCAGTGATTGGTATATTGACTGTCTGGCTAGCGCAGTGGTTGGCACATTGACTGTCAGGCTAGTGCATTGGTTAGCACATTGACTGTCTGGCTAGAGCACTGGTTGGTATACTGACTGTCTGGCTTGCGCAGTGGTTGGTACATTGACTGTCTGGCTAGCGCAATGATTGGTACATCGACAGTCTGGCTAGTGCAGCGGTTGGCACATTGGCTGTCTGGCTAGCGCAGTGGATGGTACATTGACTGTCTGGATAGCGCAGTGGTTAGCACATTGACAGTCTGGCTAGCGCACTGGTTAGTACATTGACTGTCTGACTAGCGCAGTGGTTGGTACATTGACTGTCTGGCTAGCGCAGTGGTTGGCACATTGACTGTCTGGCTAGCGCAGTGATTGGTATATTGACTGTTTGGCTAGCGAAGTGGCTGATACATTGACTGTCGGTCTAGTGCAGTGGTTGGTTCATTGACTGTCTGGCTAGCGCAGTGGTTGGTACATTGACTATCTGGCTAGCGCAGTGATTGGTACATTGACTGTCTGGCTAGCGCAGTGATTGGTACATTGACTGTCTGGCTAGCGCAGTGGTTGGTAAACTGACTGTCTGGCTAGCGCAGTGGTTGGCACATTGACTGTCTGGCTAGGGCAGTGGTTAGTACATTGACTGTCTGGCTAGCGCAGTGGTTGGTACATTGAATGTCAGGCTAGCGCAGTGGTTGGTACATTGACTGTCTGGCTAGCGCAGAGGTTGGAACATTGACTGTTTGGCTAGCGCAGTGGTTGGTACATTGACTGCCTGGCTAGCGCAGTGATTGGTACATTGACTGTCTGGCTAGTGCAGTGGTTGGTACATTGACTGTCTTGCTAGCGCAGTGATTGGTACATTGACTGTCTGGCTAGCGCAGTGATTGGTACATTGTCTGTCTGGCTAGTGCAGTGGTTAGCACATTCACTGTCTTGCTAGCGCAGTGATTGGTACATTGACTGTCTGGCTAGCGCAGTGATTGGTACATTGACTGTCTGGCTAGCGCAGTGGTTAGCACATTGACTGTCTTGCTAGCGCAGTGATTGGTACATTGACTTTCTGGCTAGCGCAGTGATTGGTACATTGACTGTCTGACTAGCGCAGTGGTTGTTACATTGACTGAATGGCTATTGCAGTGGTGGGTACATTGACTGTCTGGCTAGCGCAGTGGTTGGTATATTGACTGTCTGGCTATCGCAGTGGTTGGTACATTGACTTTCTGGCTAGTGCAGTGATTGGTACATTGACTGTCTGGCTAGCGCAGTGGTTAGCACATTGACTGTTTGGCTAGCGCACTGGTTGGTACATTGAATGTCTGGCTAGCGCAGTGATTGGTACATTGACTGTCTGGCTAGCGCAGTGATTGGTACATTGACTGTCTTGCTAGCGCAGTGGTTGGCACATTGACTGTCTGGCTAGCGCAGTGGTTAGCACATTGACTGTTTGGCTAGCGCACTGGTTGGTACATTGACTGTCTGGCTAGTGCAGTGATTGGTACATTGACTGTCTGGCTGGAGCAGTGGTTGGCACATTGACAGTCTGGCTAGTGCATTGGTTAGCACATTGATTGTCTGGCTAGAGCACTGGTTGGTACACTGACTGTCTGGCTTGCGCAGTGGTTGGTACATTGTCTGTCTGGCTAGCGCTGTAATTGGTACATCGACTGTCTGGCTAGTGCAGCGGTTGGCACATTGGCTGTCTGGCTAGCGCAGTGGTTGGTAAATTGACTGTCTGGATAGCGCAGTGGTTAGCACATTGACTGTCTGGCTAGCGCACTGGTTAGTACATTGACTGTCTGACTAGCGCAGTGGTTGGTACATTGACTGTCTGGCTAGCGCAGTGGTTGGCACATTGACTGTCTGGCTAGTGCAGTGATTGGTACATTGACTGTTTGGCTAGCGCAGTGGTTGGTACATTGACTGTCTGGCTAGTGCAGTGGTTGGTACATTGACTGTCTGGCTAGCGCAGTGGTTGGTACATTGACTGTCTGGCTAGCGCAGTGATTGGTACATTGACTGTCTGGCTAGCGCAGTGATTGGTACATTGACTGTCTGGCTAGCGCAGTGGTTGGTAAACTGACTGTCTGGCTAGCGCAGTGGTTGGCACATTGACTGTCTGGCTAGTGCAGTGGTTAGCACATTGACTGTCTGGCTAGCGCAGTGGTTGGTACATTGAATGTCAGGCTAGCGCAGTGGTTGGTACATTGACTGTCTGGCTAGCGCAGCGGTTGGTACATTGACTGTTTGGCTAGCGCAGTGGTTGGTACATTGACTGCCTGGCTAGCGCATTGATTGGTACATTGACTGTCTGGCTAGCGCAGTGGTTGGTACATTGACTGTCTTGCTAGCGCAGTGATTGGTACATTGACTGTCTGGCTAGCGCAGAGATTGGTACATTGACTGTCTGGCTAGCGCAGTGATTGGTACATTGACTGTATTGCTAGCGCAGAGGTTGGTACATTGACTGTTTGGCTAGCGCAGTGAATGGTACATTGACTGTCTGGCTAGCGCAGTGGTTGGTACATTGACTGTCTTGCTAGAGCAGGGATTGGTATATTGACTGTCTGGCTAGCGCAGTGATTGGTACATTGACTGTCTGGCTAGCGCTGTGTTTGGTACATTGACTGTCTGGCTAGTGCAGTGGTTGGTACATTGACTGTCTTGCTAGCGCAGTGATTGGTACATTGACTGTCTGGCTAGTGCAGTGGTTGGTACATTGACTGTCTAGCTAGCGCAGTGATTGGTACATTGTCAGTCCAGAAATATGCTAATAAATATAAAATTTCGCAGAAATCGCTTCTACTGGACACCTTACCGATCAAAATGCAAAAACGGCATTGAAATCGTAACATAATATTGTTTCGGTAACTTTTTATCGTATAGTTTCTGTATGCGATAGTTGGTGATGCCTCTAGAGTAAATCAGCAAGTACATTATTGTATATTCCGTTCGTACCAAGCGTTTTTGAACATAGACATTATAAAATGCCTTTCAATAGAACTATTGCCAATTTACGATATATTGAATTATATTATACGGACTGCGGTTTTAAATAGGAACTGTACACCTAGCTAGATAAGACCGACTTACAATCTCAAGACTGTACACTTAGGTAGCTTAGACTGACAAACAAGCTCAAAACTACTCACCTAGGTAGCTAAGACTGACAAACAATCTCAAGACTGTACACTTAGGTAGCTTAGACTGACAAACAAGCTCAAAACTACTCACCTAGGTAGCTAAGACTGACAAACAATCTCAAGACTGTACACTTAGGTAGCTTAGACTGACAACCAACCTCAAGACTACTCACCTAGGTAGCTAAGACTGACAAACAATCTCAAGACTGTACACTTAGGTAGCTAAGACTGAAAAACAATCTCAAAACTGTACACGTAGGTAGCTAAGACTGACACACAATCTCAAGACTGTACACGTAGGTAGCTTAGACTGACAAACAATATCAAGACTGTAAACCTAGGTAGCTAAGACTGACAAACAATATCAAGACTGTACACCTAGGTAGCTAAAACTGACAAACATTCTCAAGATTTTACACCTAGGTAGCTAAGACTGACAAACAATATCAAGACTGTACACCTAGGTAGCTAAGACTGACAAACAGTATCAAGACTGTACACCTAGGTAGCTAAGACTGACACACAATCTCAAGACTGTTCGCCTAGATAGCGAAGACTGACACACAATCTAAAGACTGTACACGTAGGTAGCTTAGACTGACAAACAATATCAAGACTGTACACGTAGGTAGCTAAGACTGACACACAATCTCAAGACTATACACTTAGGTCGCTAAGACTGACAAACAAGCTCAAAACTGTACACCTAGGTAACTAAGACTGACAAACAATCTCAAGACTGTACACCTAGGTAACTAAGACTGACAAACAATCTCAAGACTGTACACCTAGGTAGCTAAGACTGACAAACAATATCAAGACTGTTCACCTAGGTAGCGAAGACTGACAAACAATCACAAGGCTGTACACCTAGGTTGCTAAGACTGACAAACAATCACAAGACTGTACACCTAGGTAGCTTATACTGACAAACACTCACAAGACTGTACACCTAGGTAGCGAAGACTGACAAACAATCACAAGACTGTTCACCTACGTAGCTAAGACTGACAGAAAATCTCAACCCTGGTCACCTAGGTAGCTTAGACTGAGAAACAATCTCAAGACTGTTCAACTAGGTAGCTAAGACTGACAAATACTTTCAAGATTGTTCACCTAGGTAGCTAAGTCTGACAAACAATCTAAAAACTTTACACCTAGGTAGCAAAGACTGACAAACAATCACAAGACTGTACACCTATGTAGCTAAGACTGACAAACAATCTCAAGACTGTACAATTACATTTGTGTGTTTAGAATATGCATCGCAATATTTAGGTAACCTAGTTACCGTTCAATTTCCTATAATCTGGAAAGAGTATTATCAGTGAACATAATTATTTTATTATCCGTATGGTTATTTCCAATTATCAAACAAATCAGATAAAAGGGATCTTATTTGCTTAGTGGTGTGTAATTCGGTGTTTTATTGTCGTTTCAGTTTGGGATGACTTCGGTTCAGACAGAGTCAGTGACAGTGCACAGGAAGCAGACAACACAAGGGTCCAAACGGGATTACTGACTACAATCTACACTTGAAATTATGTGTATAATGTATTTGCTGCCAATAACAAACCTTGTCCTCAATTATATTGTGTTTTTGTGTTTGTAATTGGAACAATTTCGATAAGGGAATAATTGTTTTACTCACAACTTGAGTGTGAGTAACAATATTTTATATAATTAAATACAGTTTAAAAATTTGTCATAAGGTAATATTTATACATATTGGTGAGGAAATGTCTTAAAAATCTCAAAATACCCGGACACAACAATCTTTGAAAGAGGTATGCAATGTCATTATGTAGCTACTTCTAATGTTAGGTGGAAAATCTAGTCATAAAGGTAAACAATTTTATTCTGAAGTATTGAAATATTTCATTTCTGTTTCTCTTCGTAATAATATAAAATAAATCACAATTTTTGGACATGAGTGGTTTTTTAATTAAAGCGACATATCCGTAGTGTACAGCAGGTCGATAATGAACTTTCCAAACACGAATAGCAATTACAGAGAACTGATACAGAGAACACGATGGCCTTGTTTATGGTAACAATTATAGAAATGAATATTTTAAAGTCACCCTCTAAGGATACTTTCGCGAACGCGGAAGTTATGTTTTAGAAGTAAAATTAATATATGTTTGAAAAGTGGAAAACACTGTACAATTTTGTGCATGAATGCTTATTTTTTTTAGTGTCACGTCCTCCAGCAACTACAAATATAAATCCTCGTACTTTTAGATTTAAGAGCGATAACTCTTGTAAACACAAAGGTAAAATTTGCGTCAAATAGGTTGAAACCATCGTGTTTACCCGACCTACGACAAAAAATTATGTTCACGGATTTTTTTCGCTATTTAGCTTATCATAGCAACTATTAACAATCGCTATTTTCTCTTTCAACATATTATAGCATGAAATAAAATTGTAATAAATCAAATAGATATAGATTTTTATCGGTTAAGCCAAATTAACCCTTTTTTTAATAATTATAGTACATCTATATTGCAATTAAGAAATAATTTTCGATTCATCGTAATTTATCGGCAAATAAACAACAATTTGGAGTTCTGATGCGTAGGAATTAATAGCCACGCATCAGAATGACAAAGACAATTTTTGCGATTGTAATGAGAACTACATTTTACGATGCTGCGCTAAGAATCGGGACTACTATTTGCGCCGTTTATTGAGTAGTTTAACAACGATCATTTTGTTCTTTGTATACAGAAAAATTTCGTTTTCATTTTAGAATATATGTTAAACTTCAAATGCATAATTGTAATTTATTTTATATACGTGTAAAAATAACAATAATATTACATAAAGCATTAATAGCTTTAAGCAAACACACATATTAACGATATAACAAGACATGTAAGTGAGGTAATTTGCATTTAATACATAATAAATAAACAAGAGCATACAGGAAACCAGGCTTAATGCGTGTGCGTAAAGTGTCGTCCCGGATCAGCCTGTGCGGACCCAGGACGAGAATTTCCGCCTACAGTGGATTTATGTTTATAAGAGACTTCCTTGAAACAGAAAATACCATAAAAGCGAAAAACATCGCCCCGGATGAGCCTGTGAGGACTGCACAGGCTGGTCCGGGACGACACTTTCTGCACATGCATTCAGCCCGGTTTTCCAACGACACGCCTCAAGTATACATTTGGTAAAATCACTGCCCTCAATTATTAACCGAACATGCATTCACCGAACACGAATTGATACGTAATTATGGCGATGTATATCTTTGTATAAATCGAAACAATAACTGCATTGTAAAACAACAAAGGCAAAAATCATGTCAACAATTATGCTTCTATAAACTACCCACAGACCTGCATAAAACAAACCCATAATAACGACAATGTTGTGGTTAAAATATGTTTTGAACATCTGGTGCAAAACATGTAACGTACGTTCTAATGCCACAACATTTGAACTAACGTCATGGATGGGTAAACCACGATACTGTAACGGCAATAAATGCATATTACTAGGGTTGGGACGATACAATGAATATCGATATTGTACCGCTATGCACTGCTGCAGATACGTATCAGTGCACAAAACCAAAATATCGATATTTTCAAAGTGACGATGTCCGACATCAAGTAACGTTTCATGTTACGTTACGTTTGGCGGTTTTAGACTTTTCCTAGACGTTAACATAGAATGTAAAACACGATTTCATTGGCTGTTACGAGGGCTATTGATCAATCAAAACGTCAACACGAACTTGCTTTGTTAATACTATCAAGATGAACGGCGGAAAATGTATGTTATATTGTATAATATATTAAAAACTTCTGGTTCAAATTTTGCTTGTAACAGTATCATATGGTTGTATCTTATCGTATCGTTAAATATCCTATTGGCAGCCCTCTATATCGATACCAGACACCGTGAAATGTGTCAGACTGTCAGACAAGTCTGACATAATTTGAAAATGTCGGACAGATCCAAAGCGCTTGGCAGACATTTTGTCTAACAGAATTGTTGCAAGTTCTACTCATTTCACAGCGTGCGTCTGACTTTCAATCTGGTTGGCTGACATAATGTTGAAGGCTGTCAGACAACGTGTCTGATGAGCCCCTCTTAAGTTTCGCGATGTCCGCGATACGTATCGTATCGAGTGATGAGCGTATCGTCCCAACCGTACATATTACGTATTTTACTACGCCTGACACTTTACTACGTAATTGCCAGTACGTCCTACTAGTTTTAGTTGTTGCGACGTCTGACCATAATTTGCACATTATTTTCTGTTGATGTCAAGGAATACAATCCAAATGTTTAGTTCACGAAGAACTGTAATAACTGCAGTCATTTAACACTTTATCACTCAAAAACTTTGCAAAAAAAGTCTGCGGACACGTTTATGTCATTGGAACTCACTAATCCCCGTGTCGTATTGTGCTATCTGATCTCGCTAATTCCCGTACTCGCACTACCAGTGTTCGCCACACCCACCGTCGCGGTATATCTGGAGTATAATCGGTTATTGAGGGCGGAGAATTTCGCTTTATTGCGCTCGTTTACCGCTCCAAACACGAAGAAGCCTATACCGGATCCTGAAAAGAAGTCAATACTTCAACTAAGAAATAATTTTCGATTTTTCGTTGTTTATTGACCAATAAACAATGATTTGGAGTTATGATGCATGAGAATTAAACCACGAGGGCGTTAGCGACAAAGAGTTGTTTATTGGCCGATAAACGGCGATAATGCGAACATTATTTCGATTCTAATATGATCCGACAAATATTTTTGCAATTGTAATAATAAGTATATTTTCTATGCTGCCCTCAGAATCGGGACTACATTTTGCGTTGTTTATTGGGTAGTTTAACAACGATAATCGTGTTGTTTGTTTTTGAAAAATCAGCGAGTATCATGTTAGAATGCTTCTTTAACTACAACTTAGTGTTCATCATAATGAATGGCAATGGAACTACAAATTTGTTTGCGAGAGTAATGGATCAATTCGCGATTAAAACGAAAATTACATGACTGCGTAAAATTAGAAGTTATACGGTACAACAAACAGCGATACCAAGAATCAACGGGCGATTAAAGCAAAAATTACATGACCGCGTAAACATACCAGTAATACGGTATAACTAGTGGCCATACGCAGAAATCATCAATGGATCAACTGGCGATTAAAGCCAAAACTATATGACCACGAAAAATTAACCAGTTATACGGTACAACTAAAATCCATATCCAGAAATCCTTAATGGATCAAGTCGTGATTAAAGCAAAAATTACATTACTGCGTAATATTACAAGTTATACGGTACAACAAACAGCCATATCCAGAAACACCATCAATGGATCAACTCGCGATTAAAGCGAAAATTACATGACTGCGTACAATTACAAGTTAAACGGTACAGCTAACAGTCATACCCAGAAACCATCAATGGATCATTTAGTGATTAAAGCTAAAAGTACATGACTGCGTACAATTACAAGTTAAACGGTACAGCTAACAGTCTTACCCAGAAACCATTCATGGGTCAACTCCAGATTAAAGCGAAAATTACATGACTGCGTAGAATTTTCAGTTATACGGTACAGCTAACAGCCATACCCAGAAACCATCTATAGATTAAAGCGAAAATTACACGACTGCGTAGAATTAGCAGTTATACGGTACAACTACCCAGAAACCTTCGATGGATTAACTCGCGACTAAAACGAAAAATACAGGACTGCGTAGAATTACCAATAATACGGTATAACTAACAGACATACCCAGAATAACGGCGACAAAGATATAGGCGTCAAAGGTCATGACTGCTAGCATGAGTAGATATCCCATCAGGAGGTTTAGCGTGTGCAGCAGGTACCCGCTCACGTGGTACTTGATCCTGAAAACAGTTAGTAATAAGTACACTAGATATAACGTGTATAGCTCATGCACAACAACCTGACACACATGAGCTCGATTATTATATAGAGAATACTAGGTTAGTATTGAATACAGATAAGTTTAGTTAGCGAGGCTTAGAAAACCTCGGTTTTCGTGCCGAGCAAATAAACGTATCGGTATTCAACACTTACCTGGTATCAGTCGCGTAGCTACATGTAGGCCTTGTGGGCCTGGGCCTACAACTTTTTCTCGAAAGTGAAAAAAATTAATGACCTAAAAAGGCAATAAAAATCGAATGTTGAGGGGGGGTTAAGGGTAGAACGATTTAATTCCTTATAAAGAGATCGATTATAAGACATTTTCATTTACGAAATGTGCCTTTGGACACAAATAGAAATAGACTTAAGCCGATTATTAATGTCAGTATCTGAATATGTTAGCTTTCTTGGGATCGCAATACGGTAAGAAATGGATAAATATGCTATTGTTTTTCGCTCGCTCCGCTCGCTCACAATCGTACAATACACAAAAAGTACTTAGTAAAACATACCCGTTCTAGCTCGATACCAATTCTTAAGTAAATAAATCCACACCGTAGTACCTGCGCCAACGTTCAGTGAAAATGATAAAATATAGACAGTGTATATATATACCTTCGGGGATGCTATATTCTTGTTTTGTTTTCTAAATATTTCAGAATATATATATATAATGATCTCAACAGCAATACAGATTTGGCACAGGAAATACCACATTAAAGACATTTGTACCGAATATATGTGATTTAAAGTTGAAGTTAAATTCAAATCAATGACTTCTTTCGAGCTTAAACAGAATAGCTTTAATAGATAGTTTAGTTTCCACATATCTAAATTGACAAACATTTTGTGCAATGTTACAATAGCAATCACACTAAATTTCGTTTGTTTTATACGTTTATAAGAAAGATATTTAATATGTGATAAAGTAGAGCTGTGGCCAAAACGTGGGGACCATTTCCGAGCGATTTAATAGTTTCAAGGCACCACACGTCAGCGAAACGCAAGTGACGAAATGTCGGCATCACTTGCCTTATTGGTTCGCAACGCAATCATAAGAGTATCTTTTGACAATAGTTGGTGTAAAAGACCCGTTCGTCCGTTGGTTCGTATTAATGGAGAATATAAACAGTGCATAATACATTTACAAATACAACCGATAGGCGTGTGTGAGTTATTTAATTACATTCACTTTAAAAGGAGACAATTACACTTCGGTAAATAACGAATATACATAATTATTGATGTCAATGTGTGTGTGTGTGTGTGTGTGTGTGTTTGAATGTAGTCAGCTATGAATTTCACACGTTTGAAGACGTTTCTTAAACGCCAACGTGCAATGATGGACATACATAGGGAGAAAGCTATTGACATTGAACAAATCATTAATACATTTGCGGCCGTCAAAAGTTGTAAAATGGAGTTCTATTAAAAGTGATGACAGACATAATTGAAACTTAAAATATCTTGCAGTGAGCCACTTGAAGCAACGGGCGTGAAGGCATATAGTTAAAACCCATGTTATACGCATTTGTTAATAACTTTTTTGTTTGAAGGACCTGTAAAGTATATGAATTTGATGAAGGTTATAGCAAGAACGTGTTGTTTTATATTTATCTGTTTATACTTTCACGTATATCCGCGTAATTAATATAGTCATATAAATTTATAAATGTTATTAAAGCATAAATGTCTTTGACAAACTTCTAACTTCGTATCTTGACCTTATGCCCGGGCCTACAACACGAAAATGGCCTAGCTACGCTTCTGCTTGATATTCTATTTTTCCCATCATTCTGTCTTTATTTTGAAAATAAACGATAGAAAATCGCTAATAAACAAGAAAAACATCGCGACACGAAAATAACCAATATGACGTCATTATAATTCGCGTGTATGCTGTATTCAACAAGGTGGGATACAGCTAAGTTAATCCCACGGGGTGTTATTTCGTCAATGCAGGCGCGATGATGGAATAAATATTTCTTATCAATCGAGGCCCAAAAATGGCCGACCGGTCCTGCTGACCTATTGGTCGTAAACAAACATGACTGAAGCCGCTCGTTCACAAATAAATCTTTTGAAATCGTACCAATATTGGCGGGCATTAGTACCATAGGCGGATTTGGAGAGGGCGGAGGCGTACTTTATAATCGACGTTTATCAAATTTCTTGTCATGTTATGTTGCACAGAATGTAAGTAAACGTCTAGAATCTATGAAGTAAGCTAAACTTTCATATCGCACTTGTAAACTGTCATTGTTTAGCAAAATATAAAACTTATGCCTATATACATATTGGAAGTATTAAATACTTCCGCTCCCCCTATAACTCTATATCCTGAAACTGCGCCTGAATACGGTACCAAAAGATCATTGGTAATATAGTGTACATGAATCTGAATACGGTACCAAAAGATCATTGGTAATAAATTATACATGAATCTGAATACGGTAACATACGATCATTGGTAATAAATTATACATGAATCTGAATACGGTACCAAAAAATCATTGGTAATATAGTGTACATGAATCTGAGTACGGTACCAAAAGATAATTGGTAATATAGTGCACATGAATCTGAATACGGCAAGAAAGATCATTGGTAATACATTATACAAGGATCTGAAACGGTAATAAAATATCATTGGTAATAAATAATACATGAATATTAATTCATTTAAATAATGATATAAAATGTTCTCGCAACTACACTTCAAAACAAGGCACGCAATTTTAACAAAGGCTGTGTGATCTTATCGCAAGTGTTTAATAAGCACTTCACGCAACACAATAATGACACGGTAACAATGTTAACATGTCCATGCACGTATCTTCTAAGGTGCGAGATCAAAGAATGCCTTTATTCCTAGATCGTGAGTTGGATGGTTTTGTGTCTATAAAGAACAAGAAAGTTAAATGAAGCGGTTAATGAGTCATCACGTCGACACGCAAGTGACTTTTGTGTTTAGGAAGATGCATTAAACAAGAGGATCAAGCCGGCTCTGGGGGCACATATTTAATTGCAGGTTTAGAGAGGTTTGAAGACAAATGTTGACAACCAACGACAACGACGGACCACTGACGGACTTGTTTTTTTTTAAAGAATCAAATTTCGAAATCTAACCGGTACTTTCTGACAAGAAGATCTTTTAACTGTTCAATACAGCCGTATACGATAAATTGACTACTCCCCTGGCTGACATGTTTATTAACGAATTAAAATTATTTCAAGGGATTTGGGAAAGGGTCACCAAAGGAACATTTATTTGAAATTATTTCCAGCAAGTGGTTTCAAACAATAACATTATGAAAGGTTTTAATATAGCAGTATACGAAAAACTGCCTTGCCCCATGATGTCCATGTTTTTTAACAAATAAAAACGATTTCAAGGAATTTAGAAGAGGGTCACACAAGGTACACTTATATTTTTAAGAGAAGACGTTGTTTTAGTAAATCTGTCGACGGACGACGGACGGTGACTGACCAGAATAGCTCACCATTAAGTACTTTGTGTTCAGGGGAGCTTAAAAATACCAAAAAGTACCGTGTGTTATTTCAACAGCATGCATACCATGTTATTGTAAAGTAACAATCATATGTCGGCTAAATATATATAATATACAAACATGAAAAACAGCCGTCATAAACAACTCAATATAAGACTAAATATTAAGATAAGGGACTGAAATTACAAACAGAAAGAATTAAAGCACACCAAGGAAAGCATATATACATGCGGTTGTCAAATCATTCATGCAACTTTAAGAACAATAACATACATACACAGCTTTTTTGCAGCACATATAGTGTTCTAAGAATTTACAAATGTAGCGAAATATTAACGGCATAGTTCGACAATGATTGGCTAGCTAAGCGCACTCGGCTAGAAAACGGTCTAACAGGAATAAAATGCAAGTGAACGAAAGATGCAGCTAAGATGTTCGTATTTTTAAAACGTTAATCAACGATTGCTTTATCGGTGCGCGTCGCCACATAAAGGAAACCGCCCTGTGTATGCACTGAAAATCATCGCATTGACAAAAGGTCTAATAACCCCAAAACGCAAGTCACATCCTCAAGGTAACAGTCAGTTAGATAATAAGCACACATGGTTGCGTGCAGGATGCATAGAATTTGTAAAACACAGTTTAAATGATATGTTTTGGTATCATCTTTAAGGTACATATGTAAGCAATCAGAAAAAAGCCTGTTTTTTTGCACTACTTTGTCTAGTGGTTGCCAGCTTCACAACTTTTGGCCCATGTATTCATGCGCAAAATGGCAGCCTCCATGTCTGTCAAAACCGTTGTCTTTTTCAAAAGTAAATATTTTGAGTTGCAACATTTATAATTTTTTCACGTGCTGGTTTTTCTTACCTTATCTTTCGAACAATGTATGGTGATATATTGGAAAGTAGCTTGGTTATGGTGAAAACTGAGATCAAACATTGAATATTTTATATGTAACAAAGAAGGTATTTGTTTGCGAATGCGTAACCAGAAAAGGTCACGTTTTTACGGCAACCTATTTTTGTGTCGCCTAAAAAGGCGACCTATAGGGGCTAATATGGCGGCGTCGGCGTTTTCTTTAATTTGCGCAGACAATAAATTGAGAAGTTTTTGTGCAATCATTATGAAACTGTAGGGACGTGTAAGCAGGCATAAAAGGAATGTTAAGTTCGGTTTTCGGCCCACTTGAGTACTTGAGTTATGCCCCAACAGGCGACACATCCGACTAGCGGAGTTATAGTTTGTTTAAAGATCCACTCACTCAATACTAATTCATTACACTCACTCAATTAAAAACTGAGCCCGCAGTGGCAAACCCATTCTTAGACTATAAAGACGTAAGAATAAAGAATATTCTTGAAATTGTTCTGTTCTAAAACGGTTCTTAATTTGAATCTCACTTGACATTCACCTATTCTAATTGGAGATCAATAGCATTTTTTAGCGAGGATTTATTCTTGAACCTCAGTCTATTTTTTATTCTTAAGACCAATAATGGGTTGGCGAATACGGACCCAGATCAATTATAGATTACAAAACTACTTCATGCGCGGCTTTTATTACAAAAACAAAAAAAACATTAAACAAGTTTTATTGCCAAAAATAGCCTGACAAGCACCACCCAACAAACGGCAACACCACCACCAACCTGTGCCTGCGAATCTGGTGCAAGTTCGTGGGTATAGTAAGGCTCGATACAAGCGAGGAGCCGGAAGCGGACGACCTGTTGTCCTGGATCGATGTCTCCGCCGTCCGTCCGTACGTCAGCGGATTCTGGCGCAGGCGCAGTTGGATGTAGAACAGTAACGCTTTTCCCGCCTCCAAAACGAGAGTGAGCGCGAAGATCATCACGCAGCAGCCGATAACGCCTGAAACAAATAAATCGTCATACTGTAACATCGTTAACTTACCGGTAGTTTACTTTTCGCGCATTTCGCTGTCCGAACATAACGCAAATTTCTGACCCGACTCTAAGTCGAAATTAGGTCAAGGTCAATGTGAAGTTGGGTGATATGGGTGGATTAAGAATGGTCATCAGCAACAACTATGTAAAATATCCAAGTGTTGTAGTAAGCGGTGTTGGTGCTAGACGAAACGGTAAATTCTACGTAGTACGGACGGAATCACGGACGGACGGACAGGACAATCACTATAATTATGCCTCCCGCAACATGCCGGAGTTATAAACAAGAGCTGTCAGAGGACAGCGCGCTCGACTATTCGAAGTTTTTCAGTTGGTACATATTTTGGATAGTGAAAGGGGCATACATTTGTTAAAATACAATATTTTTAAGTGAAGCCTTGTATAGTTCATAAACTTTTGGAACAAAAACTTTAACCAAAAAGTCTATGTAAAAAGTGAGCTAACTCTGTCAAAATACAAAATAGAGTTATGGGTAATGTTGCCCCTGGTACTAGAGTTGATGATAAAGGTTAGTTCCAAGTTTCAAGTGAATAACTTATGTAGTTTTGAAGTAACAAAACTTTTGAATTTAAACTTTAAACATAAAATCTATGTGAACAGGGGACATAACTCTATCAAAATACAAAATAGAGTTATGGGGAATGTTCACCCTGATACTGGAGTTGATGACAAAGGTATATTCCAAGTCTCAAGTGAATAGCTTTTGTACAATGGAAGTTACAAAACTTTTGAATATTAACTTTAACCAGAAAATATATGTGAAAAAGGGGCATAACTCTGTCAAATACAAAACAAGAGTTATGGGAAATGCAACCCTTGATACTGGAGTTGATGACAAATGTTAGTTCCAAGTTTCAAGAGAATAACTTATGTAGTTTTGAAGTTACAAAACTTTTGAATATAAACTTTAACAAGAAAATCTAAGTGAAAAAGGGGCATACATCTGTCAAAATACAAACAGAGTTGTGGGGAATGTTGCCCCTGACATTGGAGTTGATGACAACGGTTAGTTCCAAGTTTCAAGTGAATAACGTATGTAGTTTTGAAGTTACAACACTTTTGAATATAAACTTTAACCAGAAAATCTATGTGAAAAAGGGGCATAACTCTTTCAAAATAGAAAACAGAGGTATGGGGAATGTTGCCCCTGACACTGGAGTTGATGTCAAAGGTATATTCCAAGTTTCAAGTGAATAACTTATGTAGTTTTGAAGTTACACGACTTTTGAATAAAAACTTTAACCAAATTCAGACGCGGACGCGGACGCCGGGGGTAGTAGGCAGCTAATCTATTCTTTGAATAGTTGAGCTAAAAACGCGAATTAAAAACGCGCAAAAAAGCCGTTTTTAAAAAAAATGTACGAACATTTAGACACCGCGAAATAAAACGATTTTATAGTCATTTTAGCAATCAAGCAAGGCGGTAGTGTTTCGCTAAACTACGGTGGCATAGATGTGACATGTGCATGTTTTTATTTATTTCGTTTCCACGACATATTAAGTCGTGGGAACGAGATCTTATCTCGTGGGAACGACATAAATAACTCGTGATAACGACATATTAATTCGTGGAAACGAGATCTTTTTTCGTAAGAACGACATAAATAACTCGTGGGAACGACATATTAAGTCGTGGGAACGAGATAATTCACTCGTGGTAACGACATATTATGTCGTTAGGAACGAGATATTTTTGTCGAGGGAACGACTTAATGATCCAATCAAATTCCATGTTGCTCTCGCAGAAGAAAAACAAATTCTTAATCCAGCATTGCAATTCGGTCTTATATAAGCGTCTCTTGTATCAGCTATTTTGAAACATGCTTTTAAAATACGTGTATTCTGATTGGTTAATTATGTCGTTACCACGAGTTATTTATGTCGTTATCACAAAAAAATATCTCGTTCCCACGACTTAATATGTCGTTACCACGAGTTAATTATCTCGTTCCCACGACTTAATATGTCGTGAGAACGACATAATTATGTCGTTTCCAGTCGTGGGAACGAGATAATTAACTCGTGGTAACGACATATTAACCACTATAATTGCTTTTTTTTACAAAATGTTTACTTTAACGACACAAAAACTTTTATTTTCACAATATGTCGGATGCAAAAAAAACCATCGAGTTATTAGACGCAACTATCAATGAAACTTAATAGATCTGCAAATCAAACTTCGTAGATCCGCCAATCAAACCTGCATAGATCCGGCAATCAAACTTTGTAGATCCGTCAATCAACCTTCGTAGATTCGCCGAACATACTTCCTAGATCCGCCAATTAAACTTCATAGATCTACCAATCAAACTTCGTAGATCCGCCAATCAAACTTCGTAGACCGGCCAATCAAACTTCGAAGATCCGCCAATCAAACCTGCATAGATCCGCCAATCAAAACTTCGTAGATCCGCCTGTCAAACTTTGTACATCCGCCAGCAACCTTCATACATCCGCAAATCAAACTTCGTAGATCTGCCAATCAAACTTCGTAGATCCGCCAATCCAACTTCGAAGATCCGCCTACCAAACTTCGTAGATCCGCCAATCCAATTCCGTAGATCCGCCATTAACCTTCGTAGATCCGCCAATCAAACTTCGTAGATCCGCCAATCAAACTTCATAGATCAACCAATTAATCTTGGTAGCGACCAATGAAACTTCGTAGATTTGCAAAGTTACTAAAAATGTACACGCTATTAGATACTCACCCCAAGTTCCTTGAAAATGCAACCCATAGAAGAAAAAGTGGTTGATATCCGTGGAGAAGAAGAAATAGTCCTGAAAATGTATAATTATATGTATCATGTACCTACGCGAGAAGAAATAGTTCTTCAAATAAAGGTAAGGAAATAATCCTGATACGTAAAAATAGTTCTGAAAATATACAATAAGACGTACCATGAAACTACGCAAAATGAAATAATTATACAGACAAACGTAAGGAAATAGTACTAAAATGCAAAATTATCCTGAAAATATACCATAAGTACACCGAAACTACGAAAAAATCTATAGACAAAAGTAAAGAAATAGTCATGAAAATGTACAAGAAAGTGTATCCTGAAACTATTATAAAGATATTTATACTGCGAAATAAAAAAAACACATGATAAAGAGGACTGCAGTGTAGACTACAATCAAGTGAGAAGCATTTTCTTAGAAATAGCATAATATATCGTTTTATTCATTTTTAAATTTTCAAAGCATCTTGCAAAAAAGACCAGATTTGCAACGTCTGAAATAAAGTGGAGTGGTGAACGACGACTGGGGACTTTGCTACTTTACTATAGGACCCAATGGATATTTGATTTACTGGTTTCTAACCTCAATGTGACCCCAGGAGGAACAAGAGCTGTCAGAGGACAGCGCGCTCGACTATTCGAAGTATTTCAGTTGGTACGTATTTTGGATAGTGGAGGGGGCATAAATGTGTAAAAATACAAAACTTTTAGTGAAGCCTTGTATAGTTTATAAATTTTTGGAACAAAAACTTTAACAACAAAGTCTCTGTAAGAAGTGGGCTAACTCTGTCAAAATACACAATAGAGTTATGGGTAATGTTGACCCTGATACTAGAGTTGATGAGAAAGGTTAGTTCCAAGTTTCACGTGAATAACTTATGTAGTTTTGAAGTAACCAAACTTTTGAATATAAACTTTAAACAGAAAATGTAAGTGAAAAGGGGGCATAACTCTGTCAAAATACAAAATAGAGTTATGTGTAATGTTGCCCCTGATACTAGATTTGCAGACAAAGGTTAGTTCCAAGTTTCAAGTGAATAACTTATGTAGTTTTGAAGTTACAAAACTTTTGAATATAAAATTTAACCAGAA
Organism: Congeria kusceri; assembly: GCA_027627225.1. Taxonomy (NCBI): domain Eukaryota; kingdom Metazoa; phylum Mollusca; class Bivalvia; order Myida; family Dreissenidae; genus Congeria; species Congeria kusceri. Next base: position 21,090,270 of record CM051037.1, on the reverse strand, counting down.
AATCTATGTGAAAAAGGGGCATAACTCTGTCAAAATACAAAATAAAGTATGGGGAATGTTCACCCTGATACTGGAGTTGATGGCAAAGGTATATTCCAAGTTTCAAGTGAATAGCTTTTGTAGTATTAAAGTTACACAACTTTTGAATATAAACTTTAACCAGAAAATCTATGTGAAAAAGGGGCATAACTCTGTCAAAATACAAAACAATGTTAAAGGGAATTATTCCCTTGATACTGGAGTTGATGACGAAGGTTAGTTCCAAGTTTAAAGTGAATAACTTATGTAGTCTTGAAGTTACACAACTTTTTAATATAAACTTTAACCAGAAAATCTAAATACAAAAGGGGCCTAATTCTGCCAAAATACAAAACAGAGTTATGGGGAATGTTGCCCCTGACACTGGAGTTGATGACAAATGTATATTCCAAGTTTCAAGTGAATAGCTTTTGTAGTATTAAAGTTACACAACTTTTGAATATAAACTTTAACCAGAAAATCTATGTGAAAAAGGGGCATAGCTCTGTCAAAATACAAAACAATGTTAAAGGGAATGATTCCCTTGATACTGGAGTTGATGACGAAGGTTAGTTCCAAGTTTAAAGTGAATAACTTATGTAGTCTTGAAGTTACACAACTTTTTAATATAAACTTTAACCAGAAAATCTAATTGAAAAAGGGGCATAACTCTGTCAAAATACAAAACAGTGTTATAGGGAATGTTGTCCTTGTAGTCTTGTAGTTACAAAACTTTTGAATGTAAACTTTAACCAGAAAATCTAAATACAAAAGGGGCCTAATTCTGCCAAAATACAAAACAGAGTTATGGGGAATGTTGCCCCTGACACTGGAGTTGATGACAAATGTATATTCCAAGTTTCAAGTGAATAACTTATGTAGTTTTGAAGTTACAAGACTCTTGAATAAAAAATTTAACCAAATTCAGACGTGGACGCGGACGCCGACGCCGGGGGTAGTAGGAAAGCTCACCTATTCTTCGAAGCTAAAAATAAGAGCAAATTATGTCATGGAATGAAGAACAAAGGCAGATATGAAAGGCAATGAACATAAAATATCTATAACAAGACGCTGTGTTCGATAAACACACATGCCCCCGGTTGGTGCTGGACAGCCCATTTGAATTATTCTAAGTCCAAATTAGGTCAAGGTCAAAGTGAGGTTGGGTGATATGGGTGGATTGGGAATGGTCATAAGCAACAACTGTGTAAGTATCCAAGAGCTGTAGTTAGCGGTGTTGGTGCTAGACGAAACAATAAAAATCTAGTTAACCTCGAAAGGAATGACTGACGGAATCACGGACGGACAGGACAATCACTATATGCCTCCCGCATCAAGATGCCGGAAGCATAAAGATATAAACTTTATAGAAACCATTATCAAACTAATACCTTTTCTTGAACATAAACATTAAAATAATATCAAATTTGAAGCAGTGCAAGATTGTGATAATAGTAGATATAAGTAGTTTATAAACATGTATGCGATAAAAAACTATACCTTCTCTAATCTCCAACTATACATATTTTAGATCACGTTCAATAGCGTATAGCACACACATAACACAAACGAAAAGCGAAGACAAATAATTTATATTGCGCCATAAAGCCTGTATAATACCGCTACATGTTCACAACATCCGTTTCACAAATGCGTTAAATTGCCAACAACAATGGATCCACAGCAATCAAGCTTTTCAAACACTTATGTTTAAAACTGTTCTTTCTTTCGCGGTTACTTGACTGAGTCAATCATCAGGCGTAAAAAAGTTCTTGGTTTCCGCTTACCCGACCCCCTCTTCTTTCAATCGACCCTAAAACATTTTTAACCTAATTTTTCGAAGGCCCTGTCACACTGGCGAATTTGAGCTACGAGTTCGCGCGAGTTGTAACTCGCCACAACTCGCCTGGTGCCGTGTAGATCTTGTACACATGTCGTTCTTTGTCGCGGTGATGTCTACTTATGTCTTCTTATGTCGCCGGAACTCGCCAAGTTGTGGCGAGAATTTTAAACCGTTTAATATTCTCGCCGCTTCTCGGCGACTTTTTACTCTCGTACACGTGTCGAAGAAATGTAGGAATCTCGCGTACTCTCAAACACACTCGAACACATTCCGTAGACATGTCTCCCTTTGTCGTAGCGTGTCGCCGTATATTATCGTTCTACGACATAACACGAGTTTGCAGCGAGTTTCTCGTAAAATGTCGCCATAAACTCGTACTCATGTCCTCACAAGCCGTACAGACTCGTCCACAATTGTACATTTTCGAAGACAAGTCTTCGATTGTCGAAAAGATATCGTACGCTTGTCTCGGCTGAACTTGTGATAAAATGTGAATATCGTACTTGTGTCGTGTAAATGTCGTGTCAAGGTTGAAGAGAACTCGAACAAATGTCAGCCTGAAACAATTCCGCGACCAACTCGTCCACTTTACGCGGAGTTATAATTCGCCAGAACTCGTACAGTACTCGAAGCTCACATTCGCCACAGTGTGACAGGGCCTTAAGGTACAGTTTCTTTGATGGGAGTCATTTAAACATTTTACATGCAGTCCAATATACCTAACTGTGTGGCGAATATGCTGCCAAGAAAAGTTCAAGAACAAAAAAGTTATTTTTACATTTTTTAGAGACGTAATCGGAAACCAACATTTTGTTTTGGGCCTGAGTAAAGTACATATTGTTTATTCAGCAAAACGAGCACTTGAGTAAATGCATAAAGAAGGAAGATAATTTTGTTAAATGCATTAAAGCCCATGTGAGAAAACATATATCCACCGTGGCCATCTGCAAATGGGAATAGTTTCAATTTAAATAAGAGCTATTTACACTCTCAACCAATTATTGAAGTGATTTTTAATTGATTTACCTAATTTATAAAGGAAAGTAAAACAATATTAGTACGTTATACACAACGAAATGTTAAAGCAATTTTGTGAGTTATATGGGTCGTAACGTTCATGTACACAGATTTATAGTAGTTTCAACTTTATGATAATTATGTTGATATTTTTGGTTGATTAACGGGACTTTCACCGATTTTCGTGTTTTTGAAAAATGTTATTTAATGTCTCAACTGCAAAGACTAAAGCCGTTGGACAAACCCAAAACACATTTTTTTATAAAGAACAAGAGGGCCATGATGGCCCTAGGTCGCTCATCTGAGTTTAAGGCATCATCAAGGCTAATAACAAGAGGACAAAATGGCACTAAACCCCTTACCTGAGCATAAAAATCTGGGCCTTGCAGGTTCAGAAGTTTTTGTGACACCCGGGTCATGGCCACTTTTTACCCCAGGGGCATACTTTGAACAATCTTTGTTGAGGACTACTATACAATGTTATATATCATATATGAAACACTCCGGTTTCAGAGGAGATTTTAAAGTCATTTTGCTATTTAAGTCTACATAAACAGTGTGACCCCCAGGGCAGGGCCAGTTTTGACCCCTGAGACATCATTTGAACAATCTTTGTAGAGGACAAGTATACAATGTCACATACCAAATACAAAACCTCTGGGCCTAGCAGTTTCAGAGGAGAAGATTTTTAAAGTCATTTTGCTATTTAACTTTTAAGTCTATATAAACCATGAGACCCCCGGGTGTGCCCAGTTTTGACCCCAGGGGCATCATTGAACAATCTTTGTAGAGGACCACCATACAATGTTACATACCAAATATGAAACCTCTGGGTCTTACGGTTTCAGAGGAGAAGATTTTAAAAGTCATTTTGCTATTTACCCTTAAGTCTATATAAACCATGTGACCCCCGGGGTAGCCCAGTTTGACCCCAGTGGCATCATTTGAACAATCTTTGTAGAGGACCACTATACAACGTTACATACCAAATATGAAACCTCTGGGCCTTGCGTTTCAGATGAGAAGATTTTTAAAGTCATTTTGCTATATAAGTCTATATAACCCATGTGAACCCCGTGTGTGCACAGATTTTACCCCAGGGGCATCATTTTAACAATCTTTGTAGAGGACCACTACCGTAAATACTCAGTCATAAGTCGAGATTTTAAGCCTCTAAAATCGTAGTTATAAAGTATATTTGACTTATGAGGCAGTTCACAAACAAGAGGGCCCTGAGGGCCCTAGGACGCTCACCTGAGACCTTGTAACCTAATTGGAATTTGCATCCCAGAGGCGTGGCTTATTTTTATCCCAGGGCCATAAGTTGAACAACCTTGAACAAACCACCGGGCCTTGCGATTTCAGGTAAAGATTTTTTAAGTCATTTTGCTATTTAAGTCTATATAAACCATGTGACCCTTCGGGGGTTGCCAGATTTTACCCCAGGGACTTAATTTGAACAATCTTTGGAGAGGACCACTATGCAGTGTTACGTACCAAATACAGGAAAGCTGTGGGCCTTGCGGTTTCAGGTAAAGATTTTTTAAGTCATTTTGCTATTTAAGTCTATATAAACCATGTGACCCCTCGGGGGGTGGCCAGATTTGATCCCAGGGGCATAATTTGAACAATCTTTGGAGAGGACCATTATGCCATGTTACGTAACAAATATAGGAAAGCTGTGAGCCTTGCCGTTTCAGAGGAGATTTTTAAAGTCATTTTGCTATTTAAGTCTATATAAACCATTTGACCCCCCCCCCCCCCCGGGCGTGACCAGTTTTGACCCCAATGGCATAATTTGAACATTCTTTGTAGAGGACCACTATACAATGTTACATACCAAATATGAAACCTATAGGCCTTGCGGTTTCAGAGGAGAAGAATTTTAAAGGCATATTGCTATTTTAGTCTATATTAACCATGTGACCAATGGGGTGTGGTCTGTTTTGACCCATGGGGCATAATTTGAACAATCTTTGTACAGTACCACTATAGGATGTTAAATACCAAATACGAAACCTCTGGGTCTTGCGGTTTCAGAGAAGATTTTAAGACATTTTGCTATATAAGTTTATATAAACCATGTTACCCCCTGGGCGTGGCCAGTTTTGACCCCAGGGGCATAATTTGAACAATCTGTGTAGAGAAGCACTATATGATGTTACATACCAAATATGAAACCTCTGGACCCTGTAGTTTCAGAGGAGAAGATTTTAAGTCATTTTGCTATATATTCTATATAAACCATGAGACCCCCGGGGCGTGGCCAGTTTTGACCCCAGGGCATAATTTGAACAATCTTTGTAGAGGACCACTACAGGATGTTACATACCAAATATGAAACCTCTGGGCCTTGCGATTTCAGAGAAGATTTTAAAAGTCAGTTTGCAATATATTCTATATAAACCATGAGCCCCTGGGGCGTGGCCAGTTTTGACCCCAGGGGCATCATTTGAACAATCTTTGTAGAGGACCCTTATAGGATGTTACACACCAAATATGAAACCTCTGGGCCTTGCGGTTTCAGAGGAGAAGATTTTTTAAAGTCATTTTGCTATATATTCTATATACAAACAATGTGACCCCCGGGGTGTGGCCCGTTTTGACCCCAGGGGCATAATTTGAACAAAATTGTAAAGGACCACTAAAGGATGTTACATACCAAATATGAAACCTCTGGGCCTTGCGATTTCAGGAGAAGATTTTAAAAGTCATTTTGCTATATATTCTAAATAAACCATGAGACCCCCGGGGCGTGGCCAGTTTTGACCCCAGGGGCATAATTTGAACAATCTTTGTAGAGGACCACTATATTATGTTACATAACAAATATGAAACCTCTGGGCCTTGTGGTTTCAGAGGAGAAGAGTTTTAAAGTCATTTTGCTATATATTCTATATAAACCATGTGACCCCCGGGGCGTGGCCCGTTTTGACTCCAGGGGCCTAATTTGAACAAAGTTTGTAGAGAACCACTAAAGGATGCTACAAACCAAATATGAAACTTTTGGGCCTTGCGGTTTCAGAGAAGAATTTTAAAATCATTTTGCTATATATTCTATATAAACCATGAGACCCCCGGGGCGTGGCCTGTTTTGACCCCAGGGGCATAATTTGAACAATCGTTGTAGAGGACCTCTAGAGGATGTCACATATCAAATATGAAAGGTCTGGGCCTTGCGGTTTCATAGAAGAAGATTTTTAAAGTTTTCACTTTTTAAATCTATTTTTAGCTCTGAAGCTCTGGTGACCTACATATTCAGCGGACCGGAAAGATTTGAACAGCTTTGAAAGAGGTCCACCCAAGGATTATTCCTGTGAAGTTTGGTGAAAATCTGCCAAGCGGTTTAGGAGGAGATGTTGTTTGAATGAACTTTGTGCTCAGGTGAGCTAAAAATCTTAGCATATTATATTTGAAATATTTGTCAAATGCATATTATTTCTTACCTGCATATTTGCTAATCCACACACTATAATCCATTCATAATTATCACAGTTTGCCCTTTCTATTAATTACCGACAATTAAGACAAAATGCATAACTGCTTCATTATTAAATAAGATGCAAACTGTGAATGAAACTATCTACTCTACTGTAATTGACTTCCCCACTTTAAGCCCCAGCTAGACCATTAGCCACCAATAAAAAATCAATAAACCTGCAGAAGAAACCCATGATTTTCGTGTATAGGATATTGCTAATTAAACTGGCTGGAACCGGTTATGTCTACATCAAGACCTGTCAATGAGCATAAAGCAGTGATTTTTCACACTTCAAGGCATTTACTGCAGACTGTACCTATATACCTACTTATAGGGCATACTCTGGCCAATTTTCAGATGGTGTTTTATGATCATTCTAACTCGATTTATGGAATGGTTATTATTAGAAATACGTTTCTGGAATAAATTTTAACTTCTTGACTTATGACTGCGTATTTACGGTATACAATGTTGCATACCAAATATGAAACCTCTAGGCCTTGAAATTTCAGAGGAGATTTTTAAAGTCATTTTGCTATTTAAGTCAAAATAAACCATGTGACCCCCTGGGTGTGGCCAGTTTTTACCCCAGGGGCATTATTTGAACAATCTTCGTAGGGAACCACTATACAATGTTACATACCAAATATGAACATTCTGGGCCTGCGGTTTCAGAGGAGAAGAATTTCAAAGTCATTTTGCTTTTTAAGTAAATTGCTAGATATTTTTAAGTTTTCACTTTTTAAATCTATTTTAGCTCTGGTGACCTACATATGCAGCGGACCGGAAAGATATGAACAACTTTGAAAGAGGTCCACCCAATGATCATTCCTGTGAAGTTCGGTGAAAATCTGACAAGCGGTGTAGGAGATGTTGTTTAAATGAAAAGTTGACGGCGCACGCACGCACGCACACACGCACGCACGCACGACGGACAACGGGCGATCACAAAAGCTCACCATCAGCACTTTGTGCTTAGGTGAGCTAAAACATAATAAAAAATGCCTTCGCCGGTATTCAAGCCTCCGACCGCCGGGATCAAAACTCTGTCGCTCAGACCACTCGGACTGCACAGGCCAATCCGGGACGACACTTTACGCACATGTGTAAGTCCGGTTTTCCCACGACACGCCTCATTAATTGTTTAATATGATTGTAAAAAGAACCCATATATAATTTTATCACCCAATAAATATTTTACTGCTTATACAAACAAGGGGACTTTAATACATTATGAAGAACAGTAAAGAGCAACGATCTAAACAATGAGTCCGTACTTCAGATTAATTAATTGAAATAACAAAGATGAGAAATGGAAGTTAAACAAATCACAGCCTAACTATTATTTATGTCGATAAGAAATAATTTCACACGTACAGAATAAGTACGAACATTTCCTGTCACGCTGGACTCATTTTATTTCATTCTAATCTTTTTTACGAACCCATCCATGTTAAACTTAGCAAAAACTTTTCTTCACTTCATTATACATTTTTTCTATTTCTTTTTTTTTATGTTGTATAGATAAAAATTTCTTCGTAAAACACACTTTGTACTGTAAACTGATTTGATGTAATACGTATATTGGGGTTTGAAAAGAAATAAAAATGGAATGACAAAAAAAAAAAAGAAACCGCCCTCGTAACAAATAAGACGTCCTTATTATAATAAAATATTATAATAAAATATTATAATAAAATATTATAATAAAATATTATAATAAAATATTATAATAAAATATTATAATAAAATAACACTTATTTACGATGGACTGAATCCGATGATTTACATTCCACTATAGCGAATCTAGTCTCCTTTTCGTGAGGCGTTTAACGAATGTTGTATTTAAGGAATCATTTTCGATTTATCGTTGTTTATCGGTCAATAAACAACGATTTGGAGTTCTGATGCGTAGGTATTAAACCACGAGGGCGTTAGCCCGAGTTGTTTAATAGCCATGCATTAGAACGACAAAGAGTTGTTTACTGGCCGATAAACAACGATAATGCGAAAATTAATTCGATTCTAACATGATTTGACATATATTTTTGCAACTGTAAATGGAACTCCTTTTTACTATGCTCCGCTCAGAATCGGAACTTCATTTTGCGTTGTTTATTGGATAGTTTAACAACGATAATTTCTTTGTCTATACACACAATTAGCGAGTATCATGTTAGAGTACTTTTTATATACGCTTTATTTACGTAATGCGTAAGACAAATATAGTTTCGTTGTAAAGCGATTTTATGTTAGATGTGACGTCAGACATATATCGGTAACGTACGTTCAAACAAATTTCATATTTAATTGAAAAACTGTTTCGTTTTTCATGGAAATCAGATAAGGGTTTCTGAATGTTCAAACGAATTTTGTCTTTCGTTGAATGGCTTGGTTTTAGTGTGGAAGGCTGATCACGTTGCATAAAAATATTTAGTCTGTACGAATGTATTTCGTTAAACATATTTCCGCGATGAGTCAATCAAATGTATTTCGTTAAACATATTTCCGCGATGAGTCAATCAAATGAATGCAGATCAATATTTTACAAGTACATTTCACAAGCATATATTACAAATATTACTATGATGTGTAATACATCTAAAGCCTGCATTTTTAATATGCATATGTCTATATATATATATATATATATATATATATATATATATATATAAGTGACAGAACTATGTCCATACGTTAGTTTACCGGGACAAATCCATTGTTAGGCTGTTATACAGCTTACATCGAATAAAGCTTACCGTAAGCTGTATACGTTAAGATGTCGCATATCGCCGCTATAATTCGTGTGACAGAAGCTCATTTAAGTTTCTGTGATCTTATCACTGTGGTATTGTAGAAAAAATACGTTTGGAACTATAACCTTTATATTGAAACGTAAGGTTCAAATGCGAAGTATGCATATCATTCAATACAGGTACTTGTTTTTTTGACCGAGATCTACACAATGTTAACACTATTTTAACTAAAAGTGAACGTTCATGTGTGGCTTTAATAATATTTTGTTCCGTGCAACTCGTGGTTTTATGATATAGTATATGGATTGTAAATTATTTGAATTTAAATACGGATATATCTTGCCTGTTCAACGACTTTTTCCACGAAATATAGTGTGCTTTCCAATTTTATTTCAGCAGTATGCGGTGAACATATTCACCGTGGTTATTATTATTATTATTAGTAGTAGTAGTAGTAGCAGTACTATTACTACTACTGCTGTTGCTGCTGCTCCTACCTACTACTACTACTACTACTACTACTAAACTACTCCTCCTACTACTACTCCTACTACTACGACTATAATACTGTCAACCAACGTATACTAGTGATGGGCTGTGAACATGATATTATAAACACAATAAATTGTACATTAAATGCAATATTCAATACTATTAAACATTCCTTTATAGGTTGTCAGTATGTTTCCACTAACGGACGTTTTTACAAGTGTATACGCATTTTAGCACGGATTGGTAAATACTTTACTGTTGAACAATTAAATTATGAAATAATGGTTAAAAAAATGATTGGATGAAATATTTCTGTTGAACAATAAAACTCCACATATTTAGTCATGATTATTTGATAAATCAGTCACTCTGATTGATCAACGAATATTTTTAGGACTGATTCCCATTACTAACGGTTAAACGAATACATCTCACACGTAAGCTAAATTCGGCGTAAGCTATATACGGCCTAACAATGCATGGCGATACCGTATGTATAGACATCTAAAACTTTTGCGTTCTGGATTACGTTTTACGACATGCAAATGTTAATATATGCTAAATACGCCCAAGTTCGCTAAGAGTCGTCATTACTTACGCACGATCAAATTGCATTGCGAGTGAATCATGCGCACGTTGCTAATCGCGAAATGATTACCAAACCAAAACCAATATACGCAGCTATCCACAGGGTTGATGTGATAGGCTGGACTGAACCGGTTTTCTTGTGTTTCAGATCATTTAAGGCATGTCGTGGGAAACTCGGGCTTAATGCACGTGCGTAGTGTCGTCCCGGATCACGGATCAGCCTGTGCAGTCCACACAGTCCGCACAGGCTAATCCGGGACGACACTTTCCGCTGTTATAGTATTTTTTTATTCAAGGAAGTCTCTTCTAAACATAAATCCACTGTAGGCGGAAAGTGCCGTCCTGGATTAGCCTGTGCGGACTGCAAAGGCTAATCCGGGACGACACTTAACGCACATGCATTAAGCCCGATTTTTCCACGACACGCCTAATATGATGATGATTTTTGGTGATGATGTGGCAGTGCTGTTATTTGTGTCTTATTTTGAAAATGTATGAAGCGCCGTGTGATAGTGTGATATTTCTGGTGTAACGCTGGGTTGTGTGATATTTCGAGAAATTATGTGGTTAGGGTGTCGCGGGTAAATGAGAATCTAGTCAACTAGTTTAAAGTGCGACACTTGAAATAATAAAGAAAATTTCTTATACAAACTTCTTTGTGAATAATGTACTCTTCGGACCATAACCAATTCAACAACTCCGACTCGGTCCGAGTTCGATTATTAATTAATGTATATATTCATGGTTAATATATACCACACATTTTACGCAAAACGATGTGTCCCTTTAATTTCAAAAACGGCGGTCTCTTAAGCTTCAATCTACGTCACAAAGACAGAAAAAAACACAAGATTCTGTCTTTAATAAACACACATGCCCCCGGTTGGTGCTGGATAGCCCATTTCTTAGTCCAAATTAGGTCAATGTCAAGGTGAGGTTGGGTGATATGGGTGGATTAGGGGTGGTCATAAGCAACAACTGTGTAAGTATCCAAGTGTTGTAGCAAGCGGTGTTGGTGCTAGACGAAACAGTAAAATCTAGTTAACCAAAAAAAAGCCTATTCGAATAATTCTAAGTGCAAATTAGGTCAAGGTCAAAGTGAGGTTGGGTGATATGGGTGGACAGCGAATGGTCATAAGCAACACCTGTGCAAGTATCCAAGTGTTGTAGTAAGCGGTATTGGTGCTAGACGAAAGGGTAAAATCTACTTAACCTTGTCACGGACGGAAGGACGGACCGGACAATCACTATATGCCTTCCGCATCAAGATGCTGGATGAATAACAACTTCGTCGAAATCTACTTGTTTAAATAGCTAACCGGGTCTGATATAGTCATAATAGAGGATATTAGTTCCATTCAGTGTAAGATCTCATTCTTAAATGAGTGTTTATATAAAACCTCAGTGTTAGACCGTAATTGTTGTTAAATGAGTGTTCATATAAAACCTCAGTGTTAGACCTTAATTGTTGTTAAATGAGTGTTCATGTAAAACCTCAGTGTTAGACCTTAATTGTTGTTAAATGAGTGTTCATGTAAAACCTCAGTGTTAGACCTTAATTGTTGTTAAATGAGTGTTCATGTAAAACCTCAGTGTTAGACCTTAATTGTTGTTAAATGAGTGTTCATATAAAACCTCAGTGTTAGACCTTAATTGTTGTTAAATGAGTGTTCATATAAAACCTCAGTGTTAGACCTTAATTGTTGTTAAATGAGTGTTCATATAAAACCATAGTAACGCCTTAACCAAGAGTGAATCAAATGTTACCATTGATTAACACTACACTCAATCCACAGTGAAAGTTTGAAATGATCAGGGTATCATCCGCTGCTAGTTTCCAATCTTTCACTACATTATACATAGCATAAACTAAAAGAAAAACATCAAGGGCCCATGCATCATGTGCCGTTAATAAATAGGACGTCAAACGCTATAAAATCAGCTAATCTCCAACAGCGACCGAAAAAAACTCTTATATAAGCTTAACGAACATGTGTTACGCCGCAAGCAAACGCAAAACATGCACTGGAGTTAGAACATAAACAAAAGTAATATAGCAATTACGAAAACTATTCCCTTACATAAACCGTTTATCGCAGCAATCTGTTACATAATCCATACACATTTGATTCTATGTTTAGCGTCATCATGATTTTTCGAAACCTACCAACCAGGCAGGAAAAAACAAACAACGAGTTGATAAAAAACATTTTCCTTTCACAACTTTTTCATGGCAGTGGTCCAAGCTTAAGCAAATATTTACTTGCAAAACTGTTAAATTATCATCTTTATATTGGGAACCTACTTTCAATACAGTATTTTAACTGTGTAAATTGACTAGTTGTATACTTTTTTTTTTTTTACAAATTTTGGTAAAAACACCTAAAAGTCATTTTTCCCCCAAATTTTGTACACGCTTTACGAATTTTCACTTTGTCACAATTGTTGTTTTTTCGTTCAGGCATTTGAAAACCTACCAGCCCGAGGACGCTAAACATAGATAGAATCAAATTGATATGGCCTAACGCTATTTAGTAGTTACCACAACAGCACATCGCTTTGACGAGTACGTTCGTCATCATTCACCCTCGTGTAAACAGCTTAACTGCGGCATAGCATTGTTGGACCATATTTTTCACAAATCATATTTTTCACATCTGTGAACAACAGAATCTCTTTTTTCACAGGTGTGGAAACATAATATCTTATTCATCACACAGCACAACCTTATTATTCGCATTTTCTGTGAAGTTTGTGATCGCAGCTAGTTTTTGATATGCAATGAAGTCATAGTCTTCTGAGATCCTCGCGCAAACCACGTTTTGGCCAATCACATTCTTCACACTTAAAAATGTGAAAAATTATATCATTTTCTTCATAGGTATGTGAAAAAAAGGATTTGAGGCGCGTCGTTGGAAAACCGGACTTAATGCATGTACGTAAAGTGTCGTCCCGGATTAGCCTGTGCGGACTCCAGGACGGCACTTTCCGCCTACAGTGAATTTATGTTTAGAAGAGACTTCCTTGAAACTGAAAATTCCATAAAAGCGGAAAGTGCTCTTTGCGCACGTGCATTAAGTCCGGTTTTCCAACGACGCGCCTCATTTTGTGAAAACTATTATCCTACAGAGCATCTACAAGAATAAGGATTTCTCTAAATCCTTCTGTACAGTCGAATGCATGTTGAATGTTCGGAAATATTGCTTTCAGAAATCCAGAACATTATTGCCATGACGACACATGGAAGTGTTCAAACCTTCAGATTCCATGATACACTGTATATCGTTACCAATAAACACGCAAACTGACTAACGTTTCTGTAAACTACAAGTGTTATGTCACATAAACTTGATAAAACTGAGATTTTAACATTAAACAAATAGTATGAAGTACTCCACAAATATCGAAACGAGACAGTTTCCTCTCTACGCCCTCTACCACTAAAAGATGCACTAAATAGTTGAATAATGTTTTGTTTATGTTCCGTACAAGATTCAGGACGGCCAGACAGGCGCACGGACGGACAAACAGGCGCACAGACGGACAAGCAGGCGCACGGACGGACTAACAGGCGCACGGACGGACGGACAGGTGCACGAACACATCATTTGTTACCAGGAATAACAAAAGTGTTTTCACTTAGTATTTTGTGATGCACATAAACTGTTTAAATGTTAAACAATTATACACTGTATTGTATTGAGAATTCTAACATGATACTCGCTAACGTTTCTTTAGACTAAGAACAAAATTATCGTTGTTAAACTATCCAATAAACAACGCAAAATGTAGTCCCGATTCTGAGCGGAGCATATAAAATACAGTTCTCATTACAATTGCGAAAATATTTGTCAAATCATGTTAGAATTTTTTTCTAGTTATTAAAATTTGGTGCAATTTAGTGTTGCAATTTGACGTCAAAATGACGTCATGATGTCATATCTTGTTTGTTGACGTTACGCCACTTTGTTTGAATAGCACAAAGATGTAGTTTTTTTATGTATTCATAATTTTGATAAAGCCCATATGGGCGAAATGTTAAAATTGAGTGAAATGACAGTGGCATGTTAGAATCGAAATAATTTTCGAATTATCGTTGTTTAGCAGCCCGATGCGTCTGATGCGTGGCTATTAACCCCCGTAGTTTAATTCCTACGCATCAGAATTCCAAATCGTTGCTTTTTGGCCAATAAACAACGATAACCCGAAAATTATTTGTTCTATTGCATGTGCATAATGCCATTAATTCAGCAGCGTTATCCATTTCCTCGGTGCCTGGGTATGCAATAAACTACGTATATGGTTTCCATTGTTGATTGTATCCTTAAATAAAATCATGATCATGATAAATCAAAAATAATTACCGATGGCTGCGGTCTACAACTGTTGAACAATGACAAAAAATTTTTTTACTAATCTATTAATTATTATGTAAACCTTGAAAATGATTTCACGTGTCAATTAGACGAACACAGCTCGTTGAGAAGAAAAAACAACTTTCAAATAAAACAAGTACATCAAACATAACTGAATAATTAAGGACATAAGAAACTGACGAAATCGGCATTAAACTGACAAGTTGATTTTCACAATGACTATTACACATGTGCATGGCACTGATTTTAGTGCGAGTTTGTATATCAGCTTGAAGAGTCAGACCGATCCGGGCTTTGCCACAGAAAAATTAAACTCCACCCTAGCTATTGTTAAAGCAGCTGCCCATAAATATGTTAACAAAAATAAAACTTTGCAAAAATCGTTTCTAATGGACATCACACCGATCGGAATGCAAAAAACAGCAGTGAAATTGGTGCAATAATATCGTTTTGGTAACTGTGTATCGTCTATTTTCTGTACGCGACAACTGGTGATGCTTCTGGAGTAAACCCGCATGCGTGTACATTAGTGTATGTTCCATTCGTACCAAGCGGTTTCGAACTTAGACAGTATAACATGCGTTTCGGAAATTAGAAACAGTTTTCAGACGAATCAACACCATCAACATTCATAAAAAATATTGTCCAATTACGCTCTTTTGTACGAAATAGTTCAACCGATAAACACGTGATATCCAAGTGCAAATGATTAGATAATATTGCAACTTAATTTCAATATGATCGATATTTATGAAAGCGTCTATTGACGAATTGACGGATCGCTAAAGGACTTATAACCACGCCTACCCAGATCAATATCCGACACAATCCGTTTACAGAATACGAATGTTTTACATAAGGTAATATAAATCTGATTCTATGTTTAGCGTCCTCGGGCTGGTAGGTTTTCGGATGCCTGAACGTAAAAAAAAACAATTTTGACAATGTGAAAATTCGTAAAGCGTTTACACAATTTGGGGGAAAAAAGACTTTTAGGTGTTTTTACCAAAATTTGTAAAAAAATAAAAAGTGTACAATTAGTCAATTTACACAGTTAAAATACTGTGTTAAAGTAGGTTCCCAATATGAAGATGCTCATATAACAGTTTTGCAAGTAAACATTTGCTTAAGCTTGGACCACTGTCATGAAGAAGTTGTGAAAGAAAAATGTTTTTCATCACCTCGTTGTTTGTTTTTTTCCTGGTTGGTGGAACGAAAAATCATGGGGACGCTAAACATAGAATCAAATTTGTATGGCCTTACATCAATATCAAACAAGATGCTAATATCAACTCCTTGTTTGTTTTTTCCTGCCTGGTTGGTGGGTTTCGAAAAATCATGGGGACGCTAAACATAGAATCAAATTTGTATGGCCTTACATCAATATCAAACAAAGAAGTCCTAACTTTCTGAACGTATCATTCACAGTACGGAACACAATTCGAGGAATAAAACCCAGAAGGTACCAATAACAATATTTTAATCGCGCCGAACATGATATATGACACAATACCAGGCAGTAACATGTTTTTCTATTTTCTACTGATCCTGTATAGTGACTTTTAGTGCATTTATTTAAAATGTATTGAAATAACTGTACATGGATGATTTATTGTTCCATTGATTACGTCATACCACTATCAAAGTGGGGGTTTATGTGAATATTTTTAAAAAATAAAGTTTTTGTGATTTATGACGATTAAAAATAACAAACTATATACGTTCTTAGTATCAAATTGTTTGCTTTGTTAAATCTGATTCATTTTTACTGAAAATGTTGACTTTAGGAGATGCTTTCGAGTAATATGACGTACCTCCGAACATTGACTGATATAAACGCTACTGACCTGATATAAAAAAATATATCAGGCACCTTTCTATCAGGCCGATATCAGCATAGTGGTATGATAAATTAGATTTGATAATTTCTATACTTATTGACACTGCTTAAGTAGTAAGAACTTTGCTTTAAATATACAATACCCTACATACCGGTAATCATAATACATATACGAAATGAATGTATAATACAAATCAAATAAAGTATATTTCAAATCTATATCCCATACAATTAGAACTCCGCGAGTCGGATGTGTCGCCCGACGGGGCATAACTCTGGTTCGATAACAGCAATTATGCCGAAAACCGAACTTAACCTTCCTTTTATGCCTGCTTACACTTCCCTAAAGTTTCATAATGATTGCACAAAAACTTCTCAAGTTATTGTCAGCATAAGCCTTAGTTGAACTTTTTTTTAAAGGGGCATAACTCAAGTACGACAAGAGCAATTATGTCGAAAATCAAATTTAATCTCCCTTTCATGCCTACTAACACTTCATAAAGTTTCATATTGATTGCTCAATTTTTTTGTAAGTTATTGTCTGCAACGGAACGCCGCCGCTAACAACGCCGACGCCGCAATTAGTAACCCCTATATGTCGCCTTTTACAAGCGACACAGAAATAAATGATGATGTCTTAAGATAGTGGCGACCGCTAGTTGTGAACAAAGGGTAGTAGCTGATCGTTACGTCGATTCGAAAGAAAACTGCCGTCAGTAAATTTTGTGGCAAAAGTGCACATTTCAAAAATGTTTCATAGATTCCAAAAATAAAAGAATAGTGTATATAGAAGAGCGAAATACCACTACGGATATAGAAATATAATGTAAATACCGTTTCGTTAATGCGTAATCATCAGTTGAAATTGATAAAAGTATAAAGCGTTTGTAACGCTAAACGATGGAATAATTTGGAGTGTTTCTATTGTTTTCGTTTAAATTGTTGACAACTCGTGGATCCCTTACATTAGTAAACAAAAGCTGTCGAAGGACAGCGCGCTCGACTTTTGTTATGCCTGTTAGAGTTTTCTGGCATTTTTTCTTCAACACACTGTTTGTACAATAGGGGCCAATTAAACAAATTAATTTTGTTCTCGCGTTACTGAGTGGAAAGCATTTGTTTAATTTTCAAAACAGTTACATTGATCCCACCAACCCCATATGCAATCTCATGCAATGTCTCATTATATATAAATTGAATTTTATTTCGTTTTGTTGTCGAGTTATAAAGCAGAAACTGTTGGCTTTTTTTTCTATTGTTAGTAACCGTGACCTTGACCCAGACCCCACTTAACCCACCATAAATGCAATCCCAAGTAAAATGTTGCTGTAGGGTATTTATGTATGAAGATTGATTCTCAAGTTAGAGAGTGAGGAACCAGCTTACCGAAATACTTTAACCTGTTCATTAAGATTATATGCAACATTTCTAAGTGTAAAGAGGCCCATAACTTGGGCAAATTTCAAAATAGGGTTATCAAAATTGGCCTATGAGCTCATTTTATTATAGGGAATAAGTATTCTAAGTTTGAATGAAATCCCTCAAGCCATTCTTGAGAAACCAGCGTACCGAAAATCTTTAACCTGTCGATATGGCATATATATATATTATTTCTAAGTGTAAAACGGCCCCTAATTTTGACTAATTTAAAACTAGAGTTACCAAATTTGGCCTATAGGTTCATTTTAATATGGGGTATATTTACGTTTAAATTTTAAGTGAAATCTCTTAAGCCATTCCTGAGAAACTAGCTTACCGAAAAACTTTAACTCAGCGCGGACGCCGACGCCAACGCAGACACCGACGCCGGGCCGAGAAGAATAGCTTACCTTTTCTTCGAAAAGTCGAGCTAAAAATGCCGAGACAAATAAGCTAATTAGAATTGTCGAGTGGTTATGGAGGTCTGAGGTTCGAACCCAGGTTGGGGCAACTTTTTTTTTTTTATCTGTTTCTTGTAATTATACTTGAGTTCTCTAGTTCCGATGCTTAATTTGTCAAGTTAAGACATTTAATGGCATACTTCAAAAACTGCAAAAAAATGTGTGAACAAGTCCCTGTAACAATTCTGGAGTTTTGTTTCGTAGAAAATTACATTTTCAATAATGAAACTGTCATTTCAGTGGTCACTTCAGGTTGGAGATGAACCTGACCAGCAAATAATTTTGTCACTAATATATCAAATACGCTATTAATTTACTAGCTACAACCAGTGCTTCTTAACCTTAAATAGTAGAGGCCTTGTGCAGGCTTTTTCTAGCATTTACCACCAGGAGCTTTAATCGTGGATTTGTGGTCCCATTCACTCAATTTACTGCGACATTTCTCCCAAAATTGGGTGAACTTAAAGAGTGTATGTACAGACATAGTGTCATGTACATTAAAACAACCAGATTGCGTTAATTACTATATACTTTGATTTAAAATGGAAGAAACGTAAATAAGAAATATTGTTGTAAAACGCATAATTGGGTACTTTTAAATACCAGACTAGTTTTGGTCTGTACAGCAGGAAACTCCAGTAAATAAATATACAGTGACTGCACAGTTGTGTTAGGTTACAAACACTCATAAACGATGCAACAGTCGACACTCTTGTTCGTTGATTTTTTCGACATTTTAGTGCTTCCTTCGACAGGTTTATGCTTATCTGTCTGCTTTCAAGTTACGTCGTCAGTTTCATCTGCTTATTTTGAAAATAAATGATTTGAAAAATCGTACACACACACTTTAAGACCCCATTATCAGCCTTTGAAAACAATCTAGATGGATAGATAGATAGATTGATTTGAACATAAAATGTACAATTTAAAAGGTCGCGGTGGCGTAGTATATACGGTGTCAGCCTAGCGATCGGTAGGTTCCGGGTTCGATCCCCACTTAGGCAGCGTACTTAAGATCTCCCCCAGAGACACCAAGTACTGGTTCTACCCAGGAAACGGACTCGAGAGTGTCGCAATAAGCGTTAGGCTTTCGATGCAATCGAGCTTAAATAAATACGTGTAAACTAAAATGTACAATTTACATTGCGAGTAAAATATTAAAACATACAACAAATAATAAATAAGGATGCATTAATATTGCCATATCAAAAAACATTATAGGTCAAGGATTACCCCCCAAAAAGTTAAATAAACTCTGATTTCCATTCTGACTACTTACACAACAGACGCTGATTTAATATTTATGCATCAATTAATATTTTCCCCTAGAGTGGAGTGGGGAAGCGGCGGGCAATGCCAGGGTAATTTGACTAATTTAATGTTTGGATGTCTAATTTCCCACCCTACAGCCAAGCATTTTTGTCGAATTCCCCACTGTGGGAAATGCCATATTTAAATTGTGTGCAAAAGCCGGCGTCTTAATTTCCCAATATTATCAGGATCTAAAATCCGACCAAAGTCTATTTCCCGGGACATGGACTCATTCGGCGTGTCAAATTCCCGCCTGTCGGGAATCGCTTTCAGTCTAAAGTCCCGTATATGTTCCTGTGGAGAAATACTGATAGGTTCATTATAGCCACTTCTACACATCACCCCACCCACTCCATATTCATCACCATTAACTTGTCAGACGTATCTACGTATACTGCCATACAGTAAACACGGAATTTACGTACCTTTATATGTCCGATAACGTTAAACCGTGTCATTGTCTTAACGTAGCCGCACTCATTTAACGTGTGCACAACGTTTACACCGTCCGAATACTCCGTAATATACCACGTTTCTTACACCAATAGAAAAAAAACATCGCCATTCAAAGGTAATCTATTACATATAAGTGTAACTGCAACACAATCACTGTATATATCCAATAGCCTGTAGCACATTGATCACTTTCCCCTGTTACTGTTTACGTACATATAAAAAGCGACTTAAGAAGGTTAACAACGTGAATGTTAAAACGAAAACAACGTGCCTGACGTTGTCAATGTTTATTGCCGTCAGAAGCGTAGCTTCCTTTAGAAGGCTGTCCGGCTAGCGCAGTGGTTGGCACACTCGCTTCTCACCTAGGCTGCCCTGGTTCGATTCCGACCCGGCGCATGTGAGTTTGGTTGGTCACCATATCGTACAGGTGGGATTTCCTCCGGGTACTCCTGTTCACCCCCACCCTCTCCCCAACAGCACAAGACCACACTAAAATTTAAGATATTTCAGTGAAAAATAATTAGCTTTTAATTGCAGCTATGATATAAAATTCATCCCATACTGCAGATTCGGCGCGGAAGTACCTTATAAACGTAGATATACACACAGCTACCTTTAGGCACACTATAGGCACAAGCCTATACATGTTAACGCAGATGAATATTTATTTTAAAATAAGAGCTGTCAGAGGACAGCGCGCTCGACTTTTCGAAGTATTTCAGTTGGTACATATATTGGATAGTGGAAGGGGCGTTAATTTATTAAATACAAAACTGTTAAGTGAAGCCTTGTATAGTTTATACATTTTTGGAACAAAAACTTAAACCACAAAACCTATGTAAAAAGTGTGCATAACTCTGTCAATATACAAAACAGAGTCATGGGTAATGTTGCCCCTGATACTAGAGTTGATGACAAAGGTTAGTTCCAAGTTTCACGAGAAAAGCTTATGTATTATTGAAGTTACAAAACTTTTGAATGGAAACTTTAACCAGAAAATCTATGTGAAAAATGGGCATCACTCTGTCAAAATGCAAAAAGAGTTATGGGGAATGTTGCCCCTGATACTGGAGTTGATGAAAAAGGTTAGTTCCAAGTTTCAAGTGAATAACTTATGTAGTTTTGAAGGTACAAAACTTTTGAATATAAACTTTAACAAGAAAATCTAAGTAAAAAGGGGCATAACTCTGTCAAAATACAAAACAGAGTTATGGGGAATGTTGCCCCTGATACTTGAGTGAATGACAAAGATATATTCCAAGTTTAAAGTGAATAACTTAGGTAGTTTTGAAGTGACAAGACTTTTGAATAAAAACTTTAACCAATTCAGACGCGGACGCCGACGCCGGGGGTAGTAGGATGGTTCACCTATTCTTCGAATAGTCGAGCTAAAAATGCAATACAAACAAGAGGGGGTGGGAACATTGAGCGCAAGTTTGCTACATTCACATCCAAAAAGTGGAGAAAACTTGAGTTTTTGTAAAGTATACTATCGTGTAACGACATGACACATTTCTGAACGTACCTCTATTTCAAGTTTACTAATGTCTATGTTTATGTATAAATCAGTGATGGCGTAATCAATTGTCCGTATTGCCCAGGTTGTCCCAGATTATGTACGGACAAGTGAAACATTGACAGAATTTACTATATACCTACGGTTCGGACAAGTGGCAAACAGCATTTGTCAAAAATGACAAGTAAGGCAATATCAGATGTCACCACCCCTGTAAATGATGATAAACATAATTGTTATGTACCGGTAATTTTCTTAACCGTGTATGTCGTTTTTCCCTAATAATTCACCAATCACTTACCCATTGTGCCTATAAATTGTATAGCCAAGCTACGCCCCTGGCCGATCTCGAATTAAGGCTAAATCTGTCGGGTTAAAGGAACATATTCGCTGGTTATGAGCAAAGCTCCGTGCTAAAGGGACATATTCACTGGTTATGAGCAAAGCTGGCTGTTATTAAGAGGACAACAAGAACTGTCGCTGAAAAGATATTCGTCGTATCTGTTCCATGGTAAGGATTGTAAATAGGTATTCCTTGCTTAATATTCGAACCGTGTAAATGTGTCGGTTAAGTAAGTATTAAACGCGCATGTCTGACTTTATATATGGCTATATACTAATTGAGTCTACAATTCCTACTCCCCCAAACACACCATTACGTACAGTAAATATGCCAAGGGACAGGTAATGCACGTTTTCAGATATGTTATTTCGATTAAGAAATACGAAATGTACAGTGCCTTTAAAAATGTTAGTAGGCTAAGGTCGTATATAAAAACATTTGCTGAGAATCATATTTGTAAAAAAGGTTTAGTCACTGATCAACACTAAATGGAACAGATAATGGTACATGACGTAAATAATAATAAAATAATGAACTGGACTTCCGACTACAACCACATGCAATGTACAGACAGACTGGTAGATTTCTTCTCTTTTTTTTGTTACTTATATTATTATAGTCCATGTATGCAAGTGTATGTTATTATACATAAAATAGTTTAGTTGATTTTAGTTGTTTTTGTTGTTATTGTTTAACCAAGCAACCATAACAAAGGGAAATCCACGTTCAGTTGATGAAGAAATAATGATTATTTTATAACATCGGGTGCTTTGGGTTTGCATTTTAAGTGATGCAATGATGAAACATGATAAAATCCGTAAAACGAGTGCGTTTAAAGATTCAGGAAAATAGTAAATTGCTACATAAGACCACAGTGCATGCGATAAATTAATTGTCCTGCCATTCTACAATTAATCAGAATAAATATTTGTGTAGAGGTGCGGAATACGGTGTCTTAACAAATACCATGCTCACTATTGCATCATACCACCATTAATTATGCAACTGGTATGTATGCATTGTTTTAGTTGCGCAAAATTTTGATTCCGGAAGACAGAATAAAGCATTCTGAAAAAGACACATGTTACGTGTTGGTTTTTACGACAATTATTAAATATACGACCTGATAAAGGAATTTTACAACGGAATGTTGTAGATTAAATTAAGATACTAAAAGGTAGCCAGTATCAAACAACCGAATATTGCAGATTAAACACTAAAAAGTAATGAGGATGAAACAACGGAATATTGAATATTAAAGACAATGCAAAGTAATGAGTATGAAACAACGGAATATTGTAGATTCCCGACGCTGAAAAGTAGCGAGTATAAAAAACGAATTATTGAAGATTTAACACTGAAAAGTAGCGAGTATGAAACAACAGAATATTGCAGGTTCCCGACGCTGAAAAGTAGCGAGTATGAAACAACGGAATATTATAGATTTAACACTGAAAAGTAACGAGTAAGAAACAAAGGATCAATGTTGATTTCCGACACTGAAAAGCTGTGAATGTTAAACAAAGAACATTAGCTTGTGTGAAAGAACGGGGACATAAATGAAGATCAACTGAAAAACAACACACGTCTTTCTCAGACCTTATCCTTGTACAACCTGCGTAACGTCATCACTCAAGCTACACGGGTCACGGCTAATACGTCTACGTTAATTGATCCAATTATAATTTCAGACAATCTGACCTGTTTAGACTGTGAAGTAATTAATATCCCGCAATCCATAAGTGATCATCATGCAACGGCTATTCATTTTAAAACTCCCGTTATTAATTGTAAATCAAGTCAAAGACACGTTTGGTTGTACAAATATGCTGACTTTGAGCGCCTTAACAATCTTATTTCCGATACAAACTGGAATTTTATTCGAGAGACCAATGTTCACGAGGCTACCATGTTGTTTACAAAAAAACTTATTGAACTCATGAAACTTTGTATTCCGCACAAACTAGTTACAGTTAGGCCTAATGACAAACCGTGGTATGATTCTCAGATAAGAACGTTATCTCGTAAACGGGACAGACTCAAACATATATCTATTAATAACCCAACCGCAAATAACTGGAACAAATACAAGCAAATTCGAAATAAAGTTAGCAATATGATTAAACAGAACAATTCCATGCAAACCTTGAAACATCTCTTACCGATTTTAACTCATCAAATCCAAAAAAATATTGGAAAACTTTAAAACAACTCATGAAAATGAGTTCTCACTCTGATACCATACCGCCACCACAATCGACTGATTCTGATGGCAATCTAATTATACATATGTCAAATACCCAGAAAGCAAACTGTTTAAACAATTATTTCGTCTCAATATCCTCATTAGATGACTTGACTGGAGTCCTACCCCCATTTATCAATCTTGCCAATGAAACCATGCAAAATGTATCAGTTTCCGAATCAGAAATCATAGATATTATCAAATGTTTATTTACAAACAAAGCTGTAGGCGGAGACCTTGTTAGTCATCTAGTTTTAAAGAAAACTTGTCACTCTATTTCCAAGCCCTTATGTATTTTATTCAACAAATCATTAGATGAATGTACATTTCCAAACTCATGGAAGTCAGCTATAGTGATGCCATTATTTAAAAAGGGTGATCCTAACCTACCATCTAATTACCGGCCAATTTCGCTTTTGAGTTGTGTAGGCAAGCTTATGGAGAGAGTTGTTTACAAACATTTATACAATCATTTAGTTGGTAATAACTTGCTGTATTCTAACCAATCGGGTTTTCTTAAAGGTCATTCAACTGTTTCTCAATTAATTGATATATTTCATCAAATAGCAAAAGGTATTGATGAAAGGAAATTCACATGCATGGTATTCTGTGACATTTCTAAGGCATTTGACCGAGTATGGCACAAGGGTTTACTCTTCAAATTAAAACAAAATGGTTTTAACAGTAATTTACTTAAATGGATCGAAAGTTATTTAAGTAGTCGAAAACAGCAAGTTTTTGTCGGGGATTCTACTTCTCAGGCGCTAGAAATAAACGCTGGTGTTCCTCAAGGCTCTGTCCTTGGTCCTCTATTTTTTCTTGTTTATGTAAACGATATTGTACAAAACCTTCAAAGTATCTCTCGTCTGTTTGCAGACGACACATCCCTTTCATATACATGTTCAAATTCGACCGAACTTGAAATGGTACTCAACCATGATTTAAGTGCTATTAACACCTGGGCAAAAAGATGGCTTGTAGACTTTAATCCACAAAAAACCGAGGCAATTCTATTCACAACACAATCATCCATTCCCCTCCCACATCTTGTTTTTAATAATGTGCCTGTTCAATTTGTTGAAAATCACAAACATCTTGGTCTTACATTCAGCGCTAATGGTAAATGGCACGATCATGTCTCCAGTTTAGTCAAATCATCATCAAAAGTGCTTGGCATCATGCGCAAACTAAAATACATGATCTCTAGAAAGACGTTGAACCAAATTTATATTTCACATTTAAGACCACTATTAGAGTACGCATGTGTCGTTTGGGATGGTTGTGAAATGTACGAAAAAGAAAGTTTAGAAAAAATTCAGAACGAAGCGGCTAGAATAGTAACCGGGCTTACAAAATCTGTTTCCTTGACTAATTTGTATTCTGAAATTAGCTGGCATAGGTTATCAGAACGTCGAAAATATCTTAAACTAACTTATATGTACAAATTACATAATGGTCTATGTCCCAGTTACTTAATGAATTTATTACCAGAAACTGTTTTTCAACAATCTACTAGAAATCTTAGAAATGCAAACGATTATGTTATAGTATCAAGACGCACCGAACTCTATTCGCGATCTTTCATACCGTCGGCTATCGACCTATGGAACAATTTAAATAATGAAATTAAAACGTGTACTTCTCTCTTGCAATTCAAAACCGCTTTAAAACAATTAATGTTAAGAAATCGCGAAACACCAGCATATTACTTCGTTGGTGATAGAAAAACATCAATTATACACGCCAGACTAAGAAATAATTGTAGCAACTTAAAACTACACTTATATAACAACAAATTGGAACCTTCGCCTTTATGTATTTGTGGTGAAGTTGAATCGGTTTACCACTTCTTTTTTACTTGCTCACTATTTACTGCACAACGTACAACTTTTTTCGCTACGTTACAATCTATAGAACCATTAAACTGTGATACTATTCTTTTTGGTAATAGTAGTTTTGATCATGATGCAAACTGCAAATTTTTTCTAAATGTCCAACAATTTATTAAGACGACAAAGCGTTTTTCATAATCTTGCAGTAGTTAAAGCTTGACTTGTTATATGCTGGACAGGACTCGTTTTGTTTTGTTTGTTTTTTTTTTCCCCCCAATTTAGTTTGCCTTTCATGATTATTAATTTCTCGTACATTTTATTAGATTGCTTTTCTTTTTATTTCCTATTCATATATGTTTATTTTCATATTTGAGCGTACTTGTGACTCGTTCAAAATTAAATACATCGCCCGAAACACGTAATTAAATCACACAGGGAAAGACCACATATAATGTTGTTAGAACTTTAGGTCCTACCCTTTTTTCATATGAATGTATCGATAAATAATTTATGTATGTATAAATGTCATTTGTACTTGTACTTCAATATGAAAATAAAATATGTTTAAATTAAAGAACGGGGCATTGTAGAATTCCGACATTAAAAGGCAGCGAATGAAAATCTGCAGATATTCAGCATTTCTGTGTTGATAAGCCCAGATGGTCGGCAAGGCGGGGATGTGGGTGCAGCACCTTACTGTATGGTTATAGTTTTTTAAAAATGCTATTGCATATTTGAGGCATGTCGTGGGAAACCCGGGCTTAATGCATGTGCGTAAAGTGTCGTCCCGGATTAGCCTGTGCAGTCCGCACAGGCTTATCCAGGACGACACTTTTCGCTTTTATGGTATTTTCTGTTTCAACGAAGTCTCTTCTAAACATAAATCCACTGTAGGCGGGAAATGTCGCCCCGATTAGCCTGTGCGGACTGCACAGGCTGATCCGGGACGACACTTTACGCCACGTTACTTTATGCATTAAGCCCGGTTTTCCCACGACACGCCTCATTTATATAAGTGCACTTTAGACCAGATTTTGTGTTAGCTGTATTCATTAATAAATGTTTGTTGTTTTGTTGCTGTTGTTGTTGTTTTTATAACAGACAGCGCAAACTGCTGTTTTGTAGAGTGTTTGTTCCTTTAATTTTTTGAAACATATTTTTGCCTTAAGATGACATAACCAGGTGTCATATGCAAATGCGTTTTATTAATTACATAAAACTGCAAAAAAAAATTGTTAAAAACGAAATTGTAAAACCCGTTCAAGTTTAATACATTTTGATAGCGTAAGGCGCACTCAAATTGTAATAAACCTTATTTTGCGTGTATGTTAACGATACGCATTAAAGTCACACAATGGTTCATGCCAATATGAAAAATATATTTAGAAGATTGAATACAATAAAATTTATTGAAAGTGCATTTAATTGTATGCAACTGAACGAAGGTTTACCTCGCCTAAAGCTATATAAAATGTTCAATGCTGTTGTTAAGCATAAATGTAGCAGCATAGCAACATCAGCCAATTAAAATGAGTATTTTATAACAACATCGGCCAATTAACGTGTATTTTATAACATAAAACAGATAACATGAAATAATTGTAGCATATATTATGAAACGATCTAGGATTATAAATGGTAAAGTGTGATGCTAAGAAGGTGCAGGGTGGAAAGCCAGGCCAGTCCTCTGAACATTTCTAACTTGGTAAATCCAAGGCTTGTATCAATTTAAGGTTTCTAATTAAGGCTTTGAAACGTTGTCTGTTCATTTGTCATTGCATATTTGCAAAAAATATAGTATACAGTAATGTTATTAATTAGTTGAATTCATATTGGCCTTCTTATAATACGGCTGTCTTCAGCCCAATAACAAGGCCAATGTGAATTCAACTAATTAATGGCAATTTTATTAAATAATTTTATAATGTTATGCAGAATCTTTCAGTTTTTATAGTACAATTATCAAAACAAATGGCAAAATGTTCGCATTAAAATTTTGAAGTCTGCTTATTCAATTTCCAGCACATAATATCTGCTAATCGTGAAAGTCGCAAAATGTTTAACACCACCAATCGATACAGTATGCACAGTTATTCCGACCGCGTCTCCGCAAACCTGGAAGTGCTACATGAAGAAACTTTAAGTAACAAATACAAAGTGCAAAATATGCATAGCGTTTTCAAAATGGCGTCCAAAAAACTTGCCAAAATCTCATCTCGTATAAGGCCGAGCTAATCCAGAATCCTGAAGCCCGATTGGTCGAATCTTGTACTGGCCGCATTTTTCCATGTTGGCCGAGTTTTCCCCGTATTGGCCGAGTTTTGAAAGTTATTGGCGAAGTTAACATTGTATCAAGCGAACAAACAGACCAGATTCTCGTTTAATATTATAAAGTTAATTAAAAGGGGAAACAGGAAGGAAAGTAACAGTAGGGAAAAACATTAACATAATATTTTCAGAATTAACTGGTCCCCTAAAAAGTTTCTGTGGTGGGAATATTAAAATATTCTTGTCAAATGCTACAACCCTACAAAAGTAAATGCAGTTTGCTTCAAATATGGCCATTTTAGATCCAGTAACAGGAAGGAATATTTAGGTGTACTCACCTTAGTCTAGAATAAGTTTTTGTTAAACAAATCTTCTAGGTGGTAAACAAGGTCAAATATGTGTACGCCATCTTGTTGTTCAAAGGGAGATAACTGGTATGTCTCAAAACAAAGAGTTATTAGGAGAAGTTATTATAATTATGAAAAAAAATGTATTTCAGTAACAGGAGGGAAATACTCGTTTCTGGACAATTAAGACAAATATACCATCTTAAATTCATTTTTCAGCCGTTGGACAAGCAAAATGTGATACCCCTGTGGAACAAATTTTTCATTTCTATTTCCTTCTTGGTCAATAGTTTTAGATTCAGTGACTATATGTAACAACTAATATTATTTACTATGTATACATTTAAGAAAAATGTGAATAACCAAACAAATACAACTTTAATTGAAAATTATCTTCCTGTGACAGGAATTTGCACTTTTTTTTTTTAAATGCCCTAATATTGAATTTTAAAAGTTATTAAACATTTACGGGTTGAGCTGCCCATTTGGGGGACCCCAAAAAGCGACAGGGTGCAACACTCTAATATTTTGCTCTGGATCTTGCCTTATTATGTATTTCAAATATTGTATCAATGAGCATTTGATTTCTTCAAAATAATATATAGTATCAAAACTGTATTAATCAACAATATTACGTAAAATATCAGTGAAAAGGCATGTCTTATATCAGTTAGCACAAGCAAATATAACCATGAACTGTTCTTCTATAAATTCAACTGTTCCTATATGGGATCTATGTATTGTGATTGGCTAAAACCAGTGCTTGTATAAAATTGCGATGCCTGTATGAGATTTAGCGCTTTTGATTTGCCAGTTGAACTGTTCCTATATGAAATTGGGAATATGGAGGTTTTTCCTGAAACAAAATGACGCCATCTTCAAATAAATAAAACAAAAAAATGCTATATAGACAGCAAAAGTGTTTTGTTTTTCAAATAATTAAAATGTTCTTATTATCCTTCATATTAAACCTGCACTATTATTTGTCCTCAGTCAGCTTTATTGGCATTCGCCCTACGGGCTCATGACAATACAGCAGACCTCGAATATATAACAGTGTCTGTATGAAATCACTTATTGAATAACATAATAATATTCAATGCCAGAGGATAACAAGGTATGGTCTGGGTTTATGTAAGATTTAGTACTATTGGTACTTTTGTAGTGGAAGCAGTTGAAGTATTAGCAGCAGCTGCAGCAGAAAAAAAAACAGCAGCAGCAATGGAATTGGTGGTGGTAGAAGGAACAGTAGCAGCAGGGGCAAGAGCAGAAATAGCAGTTAGTAGTTGTAGTAGAAGTAGTAGGCATTGTTGTTGTTGTTGTCATAGTAACAGTAGCAGCAGAAGTAGTAGTGGAACCGACTATTTTCATAGTGGAATCTAAATAAAGCTACATGTTATCAATATTTGAACATAAAATACTACTGCAAGATTTGAACAGAAAATATTTATTTAAAGTATTTATGCCAAAACAATTCTTAGTAGGACTGACTTCCATTTTTATTCAAGTTAAATTTTTTTTATCATTTTGATTTTGCATTTCAATTAATATTACTTTTTTACTTTGCATATGTACACACACGTTTTAGAAAAAGATCCAGTGCACATTTATTAGAAAGAACTTGACTGGCTCTGCTAGCTGCTTCTTTTAAATAGCACCCTGTATCTTTTCTTATCTCAAATATTTTCCGTAGAAAGTCATGTTTGAAAAATAAAATATAATATTATCGAAACAAATATGTGTAAACAGCTGTATTTTTTGCATAACGTTGTTCATTTTAAATATATTTATGGACGACGATGATGGGACACCGGAGTCTACACCGGAGTCTACAGTGATCCTAATAGTTCATCTGACACTAAAAACAGACATCACAGTCAAAAATTAATACATAATGGCTATCTTACCTTCATTTCCATTGCCATGCCATACACTTTGCCATACACTTCTTCCACACTGAGGGAGCCTTCAGGCTTTCCCTCATAAATAATCAGATTTTCCATGATGATATTAATATTTTGTTGATTGAAATATGTGACACAGACACGATGGCAAAAGCTTATATTATAAGGTCACAACTGATTCATAATGATCAACGATCTATTATTTTGCATAGGCATCATTTGATGATTAATTAAAACATAAAGTTTACAACCAGCTACAACCAATCTGCGGTTTCTAATGTAAAATTCATCAACAATATCAATTTAAATAACATTAATGTGTTAAGTCCAGGAATTTTCACCAAATCAAATACTGATTAATAAAAATATAGTCATTTAATGGCTAATGCTTTATTAAAGGTGAATAGTTTTTATTTGCATTTATTTGTAATTAACTGTGCACCGAATTGCACAAAACATAACTAATCTGTTATGCGTCTCATGGTTTTCCATCAAATATGGTTAAATATGTTGGAGACATTATAATTAAACAAAAATCTTAACTCTGACAGTGTCTAAAAAGTAAACACAATGACAATGTTGCATTAAACGCATGAATTCATTCACTTATTGCACAGTCGCTTTGCATGGATTATGCCCATAGATGTACGTAATTTAAATTTACTGCCTGTGTATCGATGCACAAAGTATTAAAACAAAAACAAAACAAGTAGAAAACGAAATACACATTAATCTAGCATGTAGGCAGCCATTTTGAAAATAAAATCGAATATCACATGACGATCATGTGATAGAGTAAAAATTTCAGGGGTCGTTGTCGACTTTATTTTGTTTTGGTCGTATATAGGTTAGAAACTAGTAAATCTTATCTCAATTGCCGTTGTAAAATAACAAAATCTCATGGTGTCGATCACGTCTTTCCCTTATGTTTTATGTTTGCATTTTTATGTAAATGAAGATACGTGCATCTAAATAGTGATTCGTCTGTGTTGTTTTTACTATTACGGTACATTGACACGTTTAGATATAAATAGATAACAGGAGGATGTTAAGTTATTAATCATTATTATTTTCACCTGTTAATACTAGCGTATATAAAAACTAACTAAATAGAGAACTAATTATGTCATTAATATGTTTAGATACACATATACAATATTTATATACTTTGAATAAATTATGAAGACGTATAATATATGCATTCAATGCATTTTAATATTTTAATATACAAGTTAAATAATATCTCATATAATTTAAAGGAACTTCAAGAATGCAGTTACTGCGGTTGCTGTTAGCTACGGTTGCCGTAGTTACGGTGCATGATGCCTGCCACTTCGCTCAAAGAAACACTGCAGGTAAATGGAAAACAACGTGATTATATATTTGGTTATTAGTCATAGTAGGTATTTGCTTATTTTATTTTTGTTTTGCCGGGGCGTACCTAGGCCAGATTTGACTATACGAACAATAAAAAAGTTTAAAGATAAGTAACGATAAATTAGCATTTTCTGTAAAAGTTATACACATTTATTCAGTAACACAATGTCGAATATGTAGCACTAATTACATATAGATATAATTTACACATGGCTATAAGCCGGGTAGTGCATATATCGTACACGACCCGCTTAGGTCTTGTTTTCATGTATTTTTTAACATTGTAGAACTTTCCGATACCACACAAGCGTTACGATTACACGCACGTGCATACAGACGTATGCATAGTTACACCCCTGTAAATAAATTAGGTTACATTTTCGGAATACTGAATGTCTTCAGAATTATCGAATTGATAACTTGATATAAACATGTATTAATTAGCGTCCAGCGTGAGACTAGCATCTCGAGTAGTTTTGCATGAGGAACATATGCTATGAAACATAAACGCAGTATTTTCGACATAGTTGAAATTGAAGTTGTATGCTTGGAAATTTAATGAATACAAAACTATATTCTAACAATAATGTGTTTGATTACCTTAAAAACATTACATTACACAATTGTTGAAGTGTGTATACAGTGTGTCTACATGCTTGTGTACTGAACATTTTCACCTTAAAAGTACTTTTAACGAAGAGTTTATTAAACACACTTCGAAATGTATCAGTTTATACACTTTCCAAATTAATAATTGATTTTTTTTATTATCATCAACTGTAACATTTTGTTCAACATTTGATTTGTTGACAGAATGGTATTTGGTATTACGCATGTCTTAAAAAGTTTATTAACAATAACTGACGTAGTTGCTTTTTCAATTTAGCATTATTAAGCCACAGATGCAGTCGCTCCGTTCTTGTTAGCGTTTAACCATTGAGTAATTAAATTATAATTAATTTAAATGTATGATATCTCTTTAATTACTCTGATTTGAATTGCAACGCTGTGAGGTTAATGTTTCTTTACATTGGCCTATATACCGGTATTCATTAATTCTGGGCGTTAACATTTTTAAAGGCGGTGACCCCTTTTAAATAATGTTTGGATGTGATATGAATGTGTTTTAAGTTTTTTTTCGTACTCATGTGTTTACGTGATTGTTAGCCATTCGATAGATATGAAATGTTACCGGGCGGCAGTTTTGACTGTTTTCCGCACGCACGGTGTTTTCCCCAAAAAACTATAGACGAAACCTCAATAACTCGGTAAATTCCGATACAGTGTACAGTTACGACCATCTACGGAAATGAAATTGACAAATATGTACCTACTCAGTCAATCTGACTCTGTTCCTTTTCAGTCTTCATAGATCTTCTATTCGTGTTACCACTTGTTTCTGTTTCGCCATATATTTACTGCATGTAAATATTTATGACAAGAACCTTCATGGTTTTGTCATAGATAGACAATACTAGGTTAGTGTTGAATAAAGATAAGTTTATATAGCGAGCCTTAGAACACCTGAACCACGAGCCTTGGTGAATGACACGATAAAAAATAAAATGAATACCGAAAATCAACAAGATGATGTCATTATACCGCGCGTGTTTGCTTATTTAACTAGGATGAAATATTGCTAAGTTTATCGACTTTGTCGGCGGGAGGATGGGGTAAACAAATTCTGTCCTGTCCATTTTATGTTTTATTAAAAGGTGCTAAGCTTCAGATGGTCCAAATGTACACTATTTTTGGTAAAAATACATAATTATATAATTGACATTTTAATATAGACATCTAATACAAATAAATAAATAAATAAAATCAGGTAAATCAGTTATCACATGGGTGTTTGGGGAACAGTCAAAACTGTTGGCACTTGGTGTCGGGATGACAGCACTCGGTGTCGGGATGAAATTTTTGAAAATTTTGTAAATTTGTTCAGTACTGGAATATATTAAAAAAAGATTTTCCGATGACTTGTCGTAATTAAAAAAAAACTATAAGTATTTAATATTATTATGAACATATATGATTTGTTGGACATTGTGCTTTAAATTATTTTATTGTAAAATTGCTCGATGTGTAAGAAGAACAGTACTAGATTTCTATGTTGTTATAGTATTATTCGATGAATTTTAAACAAAAATTGCCTCATCTTACAGATGAAGTGGAAGACGATGCGTGCATCCACCCAGAGTTTCTGAATTTCCGGATACATATTGGATCCAGCATCAAGACTTCCAGTTGCCTCAACATCACTTGCTTTGAAACCGGAATGACAGTCTGCGAGTAGGAAGGAGTTTAATACATATTTGTGTGTTGTTGTTTATTTTTCGTGTGGTTGTATTGTACCATGTTGTGGTGTGGTGTGTTGTGTGGACAATGAGTCACTTTGTCTGAAATGAAGGACCGTATTTTATTTCAGGCTATGCGGTGAATGAGTGGAGAATACCAGTAAATGATCACCCGATCATTTCACTCTGGGTCGAGTGAAATGATAGCATTTGATCATCTCACTCCGTGTTATATATAACTACTTTATACTTCGTTTTATTATTATTTGAATAACCTTATCGTAGCGTAAACATCGGCATTTTTAAACAACAGAAAACACATAATAAAATTCAATACAAATACAATTAAGCGACAACGCCGCCGAAAGTATGGCACTATTTTCCCACCACAACAGTGAGCGACAATTTTGGAATCTTTATGACGAATGTAATAACATGTCCACAAAAGTTCAGTTGCATGTAAATACTGAAAGTTGTACTCCATGTTTCAGTCAGACTATAACAGCGTTGCAAGTGCTGCATACACTGCCATAGAAGTACAGTATGCAGTTTCCGCGAAAATGTGTAAAACTGTAAAATGCAGGGAAACAAAATGAAACATTGGATCTCGTTGCTTTGGAAATTTCCTGGTTTCTACATGTACTTGTAAGCTAAATGACTTTAGGGTGGCCAGTAATACATGGAGTCCAAGCCATTTAAATTGAATTAATAAGCAGAATATGTGTCAGACTTACAACAAAACCACTAAAACTATGAGGTGCAAGAAGACAAAATGAAACAATGGCCTTCCTTGCTATGGAAATTTCCTGGTTTCTACTGTTCTTGTAATGTAAGTGACTTCCAGAAATACACGGAGTCCGGTCCAAATAATAAGCAGATTTCAGACCTTGTATCCAGTTATGGGTATGGGACTTTCACGGAAAATTCAGCTAATATTACTTAAGTTAAACATTCGCACAATAATAAATTTTACTCATGTTTAAATAAGGTATGTTTGGGTGGCTCATTCATTCATTCATTTCCATAGCTGTTCTTATGTTACTTTAGGTTTGGAGGGCGTCTAGCTAGTCACGTGGGTCTACCAAAGGACTGCACCAAGTTCAAGGTCGGGGACTGCGGGGTCAAGTTTTTCAAACGCGCTGACCACGAGACGCTTTGCTTTGAAGACCAGGATTTCGAATATAACTCGATGCCTTCTTTATTTGCAATGTCGATTTTGAAATTGTAAACAGACATAAGACAACACAACTATACATAAATTATGTTGTTGTTTTTTTCTTTTCACCAATCTTTCGACTTTGTTAGAAATTCGTATGGAAGCAATGAGATTTCAAACACAAACATTCACCGTTGTATTAGTGGAAGAGTATCAACTTATTTTAAGGGTTACTGAATATCAGTTATTTCCAATATGATACATGAACAAAATAACATAAAGAAGTTACACATATATATGGTAAATATGTTTTGAGAAAAGTCGTTCGTGCATCTTTTTCAGAGGACGATTTACAGTAGTACATTTTGTAGTTCAGAGCAATTTTGCTAGCAAATAATAGATAGAAACTAAACCAGTTGTTTTGCAAAATGCTGGATAGACAATATACCACTTACCATTTTACATACTGTAATAATTATACCCCGAAGTGAAAATTCCGGTTTACAGGTTATTTCCAGTACGTTTACACGCACAAATAAGTTACATTATCTAAGGATCTTAAATTAAATCCAAAACATCAACAGGCAAGCAACTAACGCTTTTATGTATATATAGGAACGAGTACATTAAATAATCAAACATCTCGACGACGATTTGACCGAGATGAACAACCCATGTTCAACATTACAAAATACCTTTAAAGTCAACTCATTATAGACTTGACGAAGCACGACTTCGTGTCAATCGAGGTTAGATTTGCTATCGTTTTGATGCACAAAATGTATGACACATTTTTAGGCAACATCATCAATTTATGTTGTGCACCAGTGGTTTCGCGGTAATTGCATAATATGCATCGAGTTACAATCGACGGATACATATTGCTTTTAAAATAAATTCAACAGTACGTTGCGGTTAATTGTGTATTTACTGTAAATGTTAATGTGAATAAGCATTCTTTGTTTCAATGATACGAAAGTTCACCGGTACATATGCACTGGTTTTCAACAGACCGTAAAAAGTTCAAGGAGAAAAACACTTACCATTTTAACTGATAGTCTAATCCAACTGCACTGCAAAGATTTCAATTACGGCATTTCCAAAACTTTTTATCCTGTATAGATACTAATATTATGTCCTTAAACCTCAACACACAAAGCAACTAACACATTTAAATACCGGGGAACGATTGTTCAAACGTGCATTAATTACATCCAAAATCCCGACGACGATATTTCATAGCGATGAAAACGGATATGTCCAACATTAAAAAATACCTTTAGAGTAATCCCATTATATACTTGACGAAGCGCGGTTTTGTTTTAATCGATGATTAAATTGTCATGGTTTTTATGAACATTTCACAAATTTGTTTGAATTTTTAATGTATTGTTAAGCAGCATCATCAATTTGCTTTTTGCGTCTGTGGTTTTAAGATCGACTGCTTTCATTGCAGTGCATCACTGCAATATACCATACAGATATACGGATAGTAATAATTAAATAATAATGTTCAAATTTGCGGTTGTTTATGTATAGCAAATGATAATTATCATTATTTCTTCAAATAATATAAACAAGCTGGTACATATGCACTGGTTTTTGACATATCCTGGCAAGAAATATAACATTTTCTATTAGTAAACCAACATTAGAAAACCAACAAGGCTGTCCTCGGAATGACGAACGAATATATTCAGTCTTGTTGAAAGACTGATAGAAGAAAAACACTGAACATTTCAACGTATAGTGTAATTCAACTTCACTGTACAGATTCCAATAACCGAATATTTCCAACTTTTACATTCTGTACAAATAAATTATCTTACGTTCTTAAAAATAAATCCAAAACCTCAACACCCAAAGAAAATGACACATTTCAATACCGGGGAACGATTGTTAAAACGTGCATCAAACATATCGACGACGATTTCATAGCGAAGAAAACGCCTATGTTCAACATTTAAAGTAATCCCATTATAAACTTCATGAAGCACGACTTTGCGTCAATCGACGTTTAGATTGCTATCGTTTTTATGGGCAAGTTGTTCTACAAATTGGTTTGAATTGAGAAATGAATTGTTAAGCAACATCATCTACATCTATTTATTTTGTACGCCTATGTTTATTAGGTACTTGCATTACAATGCATCGCGTTCAAATAATCAAAACGCTGACAGCGTAGAAAGACTGTTGGCGAGAAAAGAAACTAAAAACAAGTTAATTATGAGATTATATTTTTATCTTCAGAGAATTTATTTGAATGAAATCACCTGTCTGTAGTATAATTTCTACAAACTAAATCTCGTACCTCATAAATATAAAATTAATTGGTATAAGATGGTATTTGACCTAATCGAAGTGAAAGAGCAAGGCCACTGTCTTTTGCATATTAAAACTTATATAGCGCGCGGCTAATGCAATGATATTTATCTACATTATCATCATTATTTTTTGTAATTCGTTGTAAGAAATTTTGTTTGTGCAAATTATTCAAAAAGGTCTGGCGCAGGTTTTAATCCATGAAACGTTTCAGTACACTTCCGGTAATATACATAACACGTTTAGGTGTGAAAATACAACTGAAATTAAAATCGCTCTCTGTAGTCTAGTGGATACTGCCTTAGACTGTCGACATAAAGGACCCCAGTTCAAACCGGCGAAGCATGGATATTTTTTTTCTATACATTTTTTATTGAATATGTTATGGTTGTTCGATTTTTATTTATTTAAAAAATAATTGTTGATTTATCGTTGTTTATCGGTCAATAAATAACGATTTGGAGTTCTGATGC
This sequence comes from Congeria kusceri, assembly GCA_027627225.1. Lineage (NCBI taxonomy): Eukaryota > Metazoa > Mollusca > Bivalvia > Myida > Dreissenidae > Congeria > Congeria kusceri. The sequence continues at coordinate 21,052,132 of CM051037.1, read as the reverse complement.
GTAGGAATTAAACCACAAGGGCGTTAGAGAACAAACAGTGCTATAAGTAACAGATAGTTTGTTTCTTTTAAAATACATGTACAATTTGTGACACTTTATTTTGATGAAACAGAAATATTCGAAAACGCAAACACTTAAACAACTTACGGATTTGTGTTTTGTCACTCTAAAACTTTTAAAAAGCAATTCAATAAGAAAACGACAGAAAACATCGTTTTAGTAGACATCGATGTGCCACATTACAATATAGGACCCAACACAGAATAGATCTTATTTAAAGAGGGACTGTTCGACTTTGATGTCAGTGTACTTTTAATTTTGCATTTGAAAATATTGCGTATGTATTCCATTATAAATATTTATAAAAAACTAACAAAATAATATGCATACAAAATAATCAAATTCGCAATGACATATTATTAGCAGAAACGAAAGTCAATTAGTCAAACGCAAGTCTCCCGCTGAAAAAACTGCACCAACATACACAGGTGCAAAAGTTCACATGCTGATTATTATGTTTATAAAGTTCCACACTCTAGGCCGAAAATAAAATATAATTTGTTTCCCCTCCCGCGACCCATGCTAATAAAGGGTGGGTCGGTAGGGTCGGAAAAATATTTTATTTTTATACACAATAAGTCATTTTCATTAATGTTTTCCTTATGTTCGAAATGTTATGTTGTAGTATAAATTCTTAATATGTTCGTTGTAGTAGATTAATAACGTTCTGCTTATTTACGTAATACTATGTTCTAATTACCTTAAAATAATTTATCAAAATTGAACAAACAATAACATACGTTAAAAATAAGAGCGTTAATAAAAAAAACCTGTTAAAACTAAGAAGTAATAGCGTGACGTTGCAATTTGCCGGGCATCCAAAACAGAACGCTGTTAGCAACAGCCATAGTAACGGTGACTGTCAAACTGCGGCTAGCAGTTTGTAGCTGAAAAGCGTGTTACACGCTTAGCACGTGGATAGTGTTTAAAAGCATCAATCTGTAATACTGTATCGGTCCAACGCAAATGCTAGAGCATAAACGAATTAGCATTCTATGGAAATAAAAACAAATAGGACTATGTTCATTAATAAAAAGAAAGCAACAGAACATTTCCAATAATTTAAAATAAAAAGAAAAGGCGCTGAAGTTTATTTATTTTCATTTTTCACAAGTACTTTAGTTCCGTTTCATTCGAATGTTGCCTCAGCCAAAAATTTTGCATCATTCTAATCCGTGTGCAGTGATGAGTTTGAATAACACTTTCGTTAATTATTACTAGATCTAGTAATCGTATTTTTTAACAAAATAAGATGTTTGACGCGATCAGTTTTTCGAGTTACATGACGTCGTTATTCATATTCTTAGCAGACGGTTCCTCTCACCAAAATTCACAAAAATTATGGTATTTATTTATAATTATTATTATTTACTATTTTAATTTGTAGCAATTTATTACAAACGCGGCTGACTATTTTAATTTGTAGTAATTTATCACAAACGCGGCTGTTAAAAACACGCATATCTATAACAAAACACATACCTAACGCAAATGTGTTACAAAAGACTTGCTACTTTACCAATTAAAATTAGAATGAGGGCGTGATAAACTTTCTAACGACGACGCTCATTTGCATGTTGGAAATTTTATGCGTTCTCATTGGCTGACTGTTTGGCTCTTGTTAAGCTAACTCCTCCTGCGTCAAGATTTTATCGATATTGGACACTTGGTGCATAAAGGCGAGTTTGTTAATTGCCGGTGGGCGTTGTTTGTCTTGAAACAACAACATGCATATGCGAGCGGAAATAGTTGCGCCATAGAATTTGACACTGAATGTAATGGCGTCCTTTTCGTAAAAGCATGCGTCAAAATAAGCCGAATTACGCGTTACCGAGAACTGTCCGTTTAAAGTCATTTTATAAGCGTCTTTTGAAAGTAAGAGTTATACACGCTATTGGATTATTTTTAAGGATTCGCACCCCGCATTTTCACACACAAATAAAATACAATATTGTTTTCTTTGGTCTATACATTTTTTTGGGTCGCGGCGATTTTGCTGGGTCGGTCGCGGGAGGGGAAACAAAAAATATTTTATTTTAGGCCCTAGCAATAATACTTTTTGAGTTACATGCGATACAAGTCCAAAAATGTCATTTTTCGCTAAAACAAGGGGCCATAACTCCGCTGCTGTTGGAAAAAATCTGCACCAAAATACCCAGGTGCACAAGTCCACATGCTGATTAATGTTTATAAAGTTTCATCACTCTAGCTATAATACTTTTTTAGTAACACGCGACACAGGTTCAAAAATGTCCTTTTTTTCTAAAAAAGGGCCATAACTCCGCTGATGTCGGAATAAACTGCACCAAAATACCCAGGTGCACAAGTTCACATGCTGATTAATATGTTCATAAAGTTTCATCACTCTAGTAGCAATACTTTTTGAGTTACGCGCGAAAGAAGTCCAAAAATATATTTTGCTAAGAAAGGGCCATAACTCCCCTTATATCGGAAAAAACTGCACCAAAATACCCAGGTGCACAAGCCCCGATGCCGATGAGTATGCTTATAAAGTTTCATCACGCAAGCAGTTATACTTTTTGAGTTATGCGCGACACAAAAATCCGACGGACGGACGGAAGGACGAACGGACAAGGGCAAATCTATATGCCCCCCCCCCCCTCTAAAGTGGGGGCATAAAAACACTCACCATTTAAACCTATGGTCTAATCCAACTGCACTGTACAAATTCCAATTACCGAATATTTCCAGAAAATTCACATCCTGTGTGGATATATTATAATACGTCATTAATTTAAATCCAAAACCTCAACACAAAAAGCCACAAACACACTGTAATACTAGTGAACGATTGTTTAAACGTGCATTAATTACATCAAACATCTCGACGACGATTTCATAGCGATGAAAACGCCTATGTTCAAAATTTAAAATATACCTTTAGAGTAATCCCATTATAAACTGCATGAATTTGTAGATTGTTATCGACTTTATGAGCACGCTGTTTGACAAATTTGTTTGAATTTAGAAATTTATTGTTAAGCAACATCATCATTTTTTGTGCGCCTGTGGTTTTACGGTAATTGCATTACAATGCATCGCGTTAAAATAAACCCGAATGATAAAATAGATTCAAACATTTATTAAACAAAATGTTGCAGCCAATATTTAATGCACAGTAAATGCAAGAATTTTCTTTTTGGAATAAACAACCAAGATATGCTGGTACTCGGGTACATGTGTTTGGCCGACGATGGAAATACATGTACGTATAAACTCTGCGGAGAATTTGAGTTAGTACGGGAAATAACGGTCGAATTATGTGCGGGAAGCACTTACTAAATCAATGCATGGAACGAAACCTCCAGCACAATGGTCATTTACTCAAAATCTCAACCATTTTTGAATGTATAAAAATTAAAATCGTACGTGTGTAATCTATAACGAACTGATTACCTGTTAATCGAGCTTATAAAATATACATGATCATGTTAGAGATGCACTTGCCTTAACACTAAATGGAAACTAATAATCTGATATTTCCCAGAATGAGTTTGTTGTTTGGTGGCAAACAATGAAAGAGCATATAATGTCGCGTCTGCGGTAAGGAAAGTCATGGCTGTCTTATACCGTTCTTTTGTCAATTAATGCAACCGTTTGGGTCATACATGTACATGAATTTATTTCAACAATATAGAAAGTGAACATGTTTATATTTAAATATTGGATTCACATTTTAATATATTAAACCAACTGACTTTGTATAAAACCAACTCATACATGTTAAAAATTAATTCATATATAAGTGAGTTATATATATGATGTCAATCCATATATGAATAAACTGGTTCCAGGCGGTATAAGACAATCATGGCTTTCCATACTGTGTCTATCTTGGACTAATTTAAGGGCAGAGAAGAACCATAAAGGTTTGAATGCAACAAAACAAATAGATTTTCAAGTGTTTTTGTTTAAATATCACATAATAAAAAGCACCAGTTCATCGTTAGTAACAAAGTATGCATATACATATCTGGTTTCTGCTTATGAGTTAGCACTAAATTTAACAACAAAACCACATCACACGTCGATATGTAGGGCAACCAAATACATGTATATAATGAGCTATACAATTGTAACAAGGAATAATTCTAGATTATACATTGTCTCGAGGAAAAAAAGTACACATACCCACAAAATGGGACATGTTGGGACAAAATGTTATTAGATCTAAACAGAAAGAAAATGTTCTGTAATTTGATTTTCTCAAAATAAATGGGATACAAAGTTAATGCCATTTAAAACGGTATTTACTGTATGCATGCTAAGACATGTAATTTTACTGTGTTTTTCTTAAAGAAAAAAAACATAGTAACAGAAAGAGGTCTTAAGGCTATATCCCAAAGGTTTCCTCGACCACATTCTAATTTTGTCTCGTACAATGCCATAATTAAAAGAAATATTATATGACTAGTAGGGTCTGTTCACATAAATAGCAAAACCTTAAATACTGAACAATGCTAGATATCACTCATGACTATATACACTACCATAGCTATATTTCTGCTTTACGGTATTCATTTATCAACATCTTAATGTTTAGCGATATGTACATTAATGCTAGGTCTAATTTTAGCAAATATATCCAATTGTTAAATAAAATATTATTAAATAAACAAAATAATCTACACTTGTTTATGTCCAGAGGTGTACATCAACTTCAATACAAAGTTTGACAACAAAGTGCAAGTAAATAAGGGCTGTTCCAGGAAAAAAGGTGATGGGGGGGGTGGGGGGAAGAATTGGAAAAAGTCAGATACTCCCCAGCACCACATTAATATTACTATTAGGCTTGACACCCACCACCAATACAACTAAAATTGCGCAACACCGCCGCGTTTTTGTTTATTGTTTCTTTATGACGAGGGCTGCCGCCCCACACCCCTACTTTATATTTCTTTTTCATCAACTTGACTACCCCTATGGTGTTGACCGCTGTTTATGAACGTGTTTTTGTCTGATGAACACTGTTGGAAATCGCACATGGCAAACATCGACATGTATGCAAAGTTTTGCACCTTACCAGCGCAAACATCACCAATTGGCAACTTTTTACAGGAAAAATAATTACAATATGATCTAAGTTGTACAGATTTATTTACCTTTGAAAGTGCCTATAAGAGCACTTAAGTTGTTGCCCGTCGATTTTTATCCTAAAATTCAGCTATGAAAATTTCGTGCGCGTTATACACGGTAACAATCATTTTCAGCCATGTTTTTTTGTTCAACATTTTAATTATATTTGTTTTATATTTAATTCATTTCTCTTTATTCACAAAACATTGCATTCTAATTACATTGCAATCATATTTCTAATCTAAACAAACAATAAAATCCGTTAAAAACACAGCCATTGATAACAACACCTGTTACAACTGAGAAGAGTGAAAGCGCGACATCATCAAGTAGCCAGGCCTCTACATGTAAATCTGCAAGCCGTTAGCAACAACCAAGGCAACGGTGTCGGTTTGACTTCAAAAATTCGTTGATGTGACTGCTGAGCTGGGGCCATTGTCTAGCGGTTTGTAGCACTAAGCATGTAACACGATTAGCAAGTGGTCAGTGAAAAAAAAGCATAATTTAATACAACTGTACCTAAACAATGCAAGCATTGTTGATAGAGCTTAAAGAATAAGCGTTCTAGAGGAAAGGTGGTTACGGGTCGTTTCGCTCCCAACCTGTTTCGCCCTTGGTAGTTTCGCACCTGGTAGTTTCGCCTCCTAAACGTTATATAGAGTAAAATTAACGGCGGTTTATTTGGATCATTAAAAAACCTCAGATATTTCGGATTACGATTGATTTTAATAATTAGCGTTATCAAAGTAGCGGTGACCTTTTTCGGATTACGATTGATTTTAATAATTAGCGTCATCAAAGTATCGGTGACCTTTTTCGGATTACGATTGATTTTAATAATTTGCGTCATTAAAGTAGCGGTTACCTCTTTGATAAGACGTTTACCATTAATTGCAATTATAATTTTGCTTTAAAATGTTTACACTTATTTCAAACTGTTAAAAACTAATGAGTAGTGTAAATAACAAAGCTGTTTCGAATGGTACTAAAGCAGTAAATTCATTTATATGTACACATTTTAGTACGTTTGATTAGATAAGATTGGTGTTATACTAAGTGTACTATGTTGTTAATTATTTTCTTGTGGTAGCGTGGTTCTTGCGGATATTCAAGCATTTATGTGATTTCTGAATGTGTGTATGTCAGTGTGCTTTTTTTTCTCTCATTTTTCCCCTTTGTGATTGTGTTGACATTAAAAATGGATTTCTTTCCGTTCACTAAATGTAATAAAAATGTTCGACCAAGACAGCATGCCGTTTTGTGTGACATTTGCGAACAATGGCAACACAGGACTTGTGATACCGGTATGTACCATACGTTTCTATCTATAACTGGAACAAAACGCCTTTAATTGAAAGACTTTTGTTATGCCGTAATTTTTTTTGCGTTTTCTTAGCCGGCAATACTTAAGCGTGTGTTGTTTTTACGACGATGTAAACGGAACAAGGTTATGCCGTTAATCCAATGTTATGGACGAGTTGCGGCCCTTGTGTCGATCTACCGCTTCCGAGATTATCTAAAACCAAGAAGAAGTAGTCTTTCCGTTTTATTGCGTGTAAACAAGTAAAATCAGTCAGATGTTAAGTGACAAATAGTAAACATGTAAACTACATGAAATGAATTTGATATTATTTAACAGATATAGAATCAATAACGAGTTAATATACTAGTGATGTTTCTTGTAAATTCCAATACATATTATAACAGAAATTATCAGACTTAGTTATATTATATTATTTTATATTTATAAAGAACCAGTTATCATAATGTCCTAATAATTCAGTATAAAAAAATAACAATGAAAATAAGTCAAAGTATAGTTGTACAATTATACAATATAATAAATTGTTACACACATGTTAATTACTCTACACACATATTAATTACTCTAATTAATGTTTTTACAGTCACGTAAATAAGTATGAAAACCATGAAAAACTTCAGATTATTCTAATTTGTCAAATAAGATACTTTTCGTTCAAATGTACTTCTTAATTTTATCCTTAAAATTACAAGTAAAATACTTAAACTAAAAGTAAAAATAACAGATAAGTAAAAATCTTACCTAAAACCAAGAAGAAGTAGTCTTTCCGTTTTATTGCGTGTAAACAAGTAAAATCAGTCAGATGTTAAGTGATTTTACCACGGAAAGACTATTCTTTATACCAATCTTAGAATTCATAATAACCAATGAAAATACATTACTAAATTTTGGTTTCTTGACTTAGCCAATACAAATTCAAGAACCTACAAGTCACGCCCATGAATAATTAGAGCACAGGCTGTCACTCTTGAGTTCCGGGTGGAAGTATTTATGTAACACTCTAAGGTAAAGCTGTCAATTTTTTACGAACACGTTACATCAGACATCAATCGCCTTGAGAATAAGAAGTTATTTATCAATATTAATGTGACATTTATGTACAGTCTGTCAACATAGTGGTCTGAATAAACTAGAATTATTGATTGCATTTGCACAAATGTGCATTCTTTGCAGCGAAATAAGTTTTCAAAAACAATGAACAATAAAAGTGCTCTTAACACATACCTGGCATAAAACAAATACAATTTGACATGAAGTATTCGGTAACTTACATGATATTTTAACAGTATTATTTACACAATCGTAACAAACTATTTTGAAACAAACTTTTCTACGTTTTACTATTTTTTTTATATATATTTTATTATTATTATTATTATTATTTATTTACACGTTTATAAACATCACCTATGTATTATGCCGCTTTACAGCATAAAACTTTTTACAAATTAATTCTAACAAGTTAGACGATTAATGCCATGATGTGTTTGACTGTAAATTATTCGAAATAGACCGCACTTTTTAAAAGCTACTTTCTGAAATACGTTTGCAAAGTGTTAACAAGTTTATCAGTATAACTATTATGTCAGCATACAATAACTGCCATAATAATGCTATACATTACATTGTTAATTATAATTTATCTTTTATATGACTTTCCCATCTATCTCATGACATTTGCTTCAACGATGTACTTTGTACAAGTCGCTAATAAAAATTATGTTCTGTAATGTTTATATACGTATAAATTATATTAAATATTTATAATTTATTTTCATCTTAATTAATTCTAATCTTAATTTGTTAGCAAACATGTGTTGCTCAAATTCTTAAAAAGTGTGGATATCCTCAATGGTTGTGTGAAAAACATTGGACCAGGTGTTAAAGATAAACCAACACCTAGTATGTGGGTGTCATTTACCAAATTCTTAAAAACTGAATAAATCATAGCAGTATGTTCAGCAACTATAATTAACCAATATGGTAAAATTTTAGTAACTCAGAGTGTGTCCGGTAATAAAAGTGATAACAATTACTTATTACCATATTTGTATATTCCGTGTGTTTTTGATGGACATTTAGTTACGTTATTATGATGGCAATTAATGTGACCGTGATAATACAATTAAGATTGTAATATGACAATAAAATAAACGTATAATGATTGGTATTTGATATTATAAAAATACAAGAAAACACCAACACGACAACACATACATAGATTCAGAGATTTATTGCTGATAAGAAAACAATCTACAAAGGAATATTATTTTCCAATGTGTTAACTCAGATAATGAAACAATGGACAGATTATAAATAATTACAAATATTCAGATATTCATGTCGGTGCGTGTAAATATGTGTGCGCTATAATACTTTTCATAGATCAGAATTTCTTCTTGTGTGTTTGTTATAGTAGTTTATAGTTTATTTCAGAATACATTAGGCTTTAAGCCCATGAGTACACATACATAGATTTAAGTGTCTTTTAAGTGTCTTTGTTGATTGATATATAGGACTACCTATCGGTATGTGTTCTGAGTAAAAATAACATCTACGTTCTCTGAATTTTATTGAATTTTATTGACGGCTGAAATGCATAGTGGGTGGGGATGTCTCTGAAATTTTCAAAATTCACTCCTCCGCTTACCGTGGTCGTCGTCACGCATGAAGAACTTTAAACAGTGCTCACCCTACAAATTAGTGATACTGGTATTTCATGGGATACATATAATAACATAACGGTCTATTGATATAATTATCCCATATGACCTCAAAGGGAAAGAATTCGCATAAGCGCAAGGAAAAATTCTCAAGTAACTCTAGCGATGAGGGATTAACGCTTAAACAGGGAAGGCTCACTAGTTTAACGGACAGTGATGCAGATGTCAATTTAAGCGTTAGTGAAATTATTAACGAAGCCAATAGTGTGCTCTTTAACGTGGATCAAGGTACCTGCGCGACCAATGTGTCACGCGGCGAACGCAACATGGCAACTGGAAACAGACATGACGCGTACAGTGAACTATGTGAGAAAGTAGACAGGGTGCTCTCAGTTGTAACGGATATGAAAGTATCACAAGAGGGAATGAAACGCACCCTAGAGAGCAAAATAGACAGCCTGAGGAATGAAATGATGAAAAACATCGACGCAAAACTGAAATCGTTGAGAAATGAGATTGCTCTTGACATTGGAAAAGAGACTAGCCGCATTGATCAACTAATGGAATCTATGAAAGACATTCAGAGCCGTGTTCGAGCAGTCGAAGAAAACGACACGAACCACCTTGATACGTTGCCTCCAAGGCGCGAAAGTGTGCATCTGAATGACCCCGATTTCTGCGTTATTGTTCAGGGTATGCAGGAACAAGACCAAGAAGACCTCTTGGAAAAGGCACATAGTCTTTTGCGAGCACTAGGGGAAGAAGTCCATAAAAATGTGACAGTTACCGGCACCGTTCGCATAAAAAGTAAGTTTCCAGGAAAACCAGGTCCCATCAAAATAAGCTTCAGTGACCCTCGGGAAAAAATTCTGGTGCTTAGAAACAAAATGAAATTAAAAACCTGTGATAGTTTCAAGGACGTATATGTCAAAAGCAGCAAATCGCACGCGGAACGTTTAATTGAACTGAATGCAAGAGCAGTACTCCGACAGCTACCTCATGGTGCAAACTTCCGTGTTGATGCCAACGGACGCATCCGCGCCCGCCAGGAGCAGCCATCCGCCGTACCACGTGACCATGAATAGGAAGCTACCCGTCTCGTTGGGTCGTCCATCCATATTGTACATATGAACGTTTGCGGATGGACAAAATACAATGAAAATCTGCGTATTGAATTACTGAAATCACTTAATGCCACATAATTTCATTGTGCGAAACTCATTTACCTAACCAAAACGTAATTCAAGTTGATGGGTATATATGGATTGGCTACAATAGAACAGAAATACACAAGAACGCACCAAAAGCGTCAGGAGGTGTCGGACTCTTAGTGAAACAATGGATAATTAACGACTTCGATGTTTGTGTTGTAAACAAGGAATTTGACGGAATACTAGCGGTGTACTTTAAAAATAGAAGCACAGAATCTGATTTAATTGTTTTCACGTGTTATCTACCGCCGGAAGGATCCACACGTGGGAGAGACGCCCAGTCCTTTTTCGCTCATCTATTGACACAAATATACGCGCATGCTGACTGTGACCAGATGATCATATGCGGGGATATGAACGCTCGGATAGGCTCTCTGTCAGATCTACTCCATGGGTGTGATAGCATCCCAGAACGAACAGTTATAGACAAAACGGTCAATCAGCACGGGCATGATTTCATTGAATTCCTGTGTGACGCGAAATTCTGTACGCTTAACGGCCGATTCCATAGTGACAAAGATAATTTCACATCAATTTCGCGAAAAGGTAGAGCCGTCGTGGACTATATATGTGTGCCACATGATGTTTTTAAACAGTGTGAAAATTTTAAAGTCATAATTCCACAAGACATTATCGATCAAAACCGATTGCATGGATTAATAGGTGAGCAATCACGCATCCCTGACCACTGCGCACTGAGTGTAAATATCGAAATGGACTATAGTGTACTTCTGAATAACGCACATACCGTTACAGAGACCCCCCGTAAGGTCAAACACGATCTCCGTCGAATCCCGCCCGACTTCATGGACAACGAGAACGTGAAAACAGCTCTACTGTCTGTTATTGTCCAATTAGAAACCTTACGTGAAAACCAAGAAAACGTTGACAGGGTGTATAACTCACTTTGTGAAATCATTATTGGCGAAATGAATAATAAAATTCCAACATTTGGGGCATCAAAACAAACATCTCGACGGCGGAAAACAAAGAAACCATTCTGGAACGATGATTTACAAACTCTGTGGAATAAACTAAGGGACAGCGAAAAACAATATTTGAATTGTAAAGACAATAGAAACTTAAGAATAAGACTACACGCAGAATATGTTGCTAACCGGAATGCGTTTGATAAAACACTCCACCGATCTGAGCGCGAATACAGAAAGGGCTTATCCTTTGAAATACAAATGTTCGAGGCAAATAACCCCAAAGAATTTTGGGATAAAATAAAAACACTGGGACCTAGGAAAGACTCGCGTATCCCAACTGAGGTTTATGATGAAAACGGTAGAATCACAAGCGATGAAAGGCGAGTGCATGAGCGCTGGAAAGAGGACTTCAAGAACTTATACAATTGCCCGGAGTCCGACGACATGTTTGACAATGAACATTATACCCGTGTCAAAACACATAAAGTTCTAATCGAAAACAACATAAATGATCCCCTATATGACTCAAACATCGCACTTAACAACAATATTACTCTAGATGAAATAAGAGCCGTCATAGAAAAGAGTAAATCAGGATCGGCCTGTGGAATAGACAATATACCATACGATGTGCTGAAGTACCCTGCTGTTATTGCTGTTTTACAACAGATGTTCCAGTTCATATTCGATACGAGTATTATACCATCAATTTGGCGAAAGGCTGTTATTCACCCTATTTTGAAAGACTCGCAGACGGACAGAAGAATACCAATGAATTACAGGGGAATCAGCCTGCTTTCGTGCATAAGTAAACTGTACACCTCATTTTTGAATAGACGCCTCACTAAATATCTCGAACATGAAAATATACTCGCAGACGAACAAAACGGATTCCGCCCAAACAGATCGTGTGAAGACCATATTTTTACGTTGAACAGCATTACTCGAAACAACAAGAATATATTCGCAGCATACGTGGATCTCCGTCGTTGCTTCGATTACATCGATCGAGAAATGCTGCTGTACAAACTGCTACTGAATGGAATAGACGGAAAATTCTACAACTCCGTGAAAAACATTTACGCGAGTTCCATGTCATGTGTTCGAATAAACGACTCACAAACAGAGTGGTTTGACTGTATAACCGGTGTAAAACAAGGCTGCACATTATCGCCGACACTTTTTGCAATCTTCGGAAATGACCTTGTCCATGAAGTCAATCAACTTGGCAGTGGCCTAACCATCGGTGATAAACAGTTATCCATTCTAATGTACGCCGATGACATTGTGCTGGTGGCAGATAGCGAGGAAAAGTTGCAGTCTATGTTAGATGTCCTCCACGAGTGGTGTAAACGCTGGAGAGTTGTCATCAACACATCAAAGTCAAAATGTATGCATTTTCGAAAAGGTCGTACGCAGCAAACCGATTTCGTTTTCCACGTCGGTGATAGTGAACTAGAACTAGTAGATAAATACAAATACTTGGGAGTAATTTTTCAAGACAAAAGTGATTTTTCCACAACATCGGAGTGCCTGTCCAAAGGTGCCGGAAGGGCTCTCGGAAGTGTTATAAGTAAAGTGCACAATCTTAAACATCTTGTTTTTAAACCCTTTGAAAAGCTGTATAACGCGTGCGTGGTTCCTGTTATAGATTACTGTAGTGCAGTCTGGGGATACAAGCAGTATCAATCATCAGACAACGTACAAAACCGCGCCATGAGATACGCACTTGGAGTTCACCGGTTTGCGCCAATACCCGCCCTTACTGGTGATACGGGGTGGATCCCCTCTCGCTTCCGCCGCTGGTGTAACATGCTACGCCTCTGGAACAAACTCGTGGTCATGGACAGTAATCGTCTGTGCGCTCAAGTATTTGAAACAGACTATAATCAGTGCAGCGGCAACTGGTCGAGTGAAATCAAGCAAATCATGGACACACTAGGATTATCAAACCACTTCATCGAGAAATCCCCGGTTAACCTAAAATCGGTTCAAGCGTTAGTAAGAACTCATTATGTAAACATCTGGTCAGAGGAAATCAGCACCATGCCTAAACTGCGAACTTATAGAGAGTTTAAGAGTGATTTTGAGTGTGAATCTTATTTAAATATAGATTTAGGTAAACATGAACGCTCTTTATTATCTCAACTAAGAGCCGGAATTTTGCCTCTACGAGTTGAAACTGGACGGTATTTGGGTGAATCAGTGGATTCAAGACTGTGTAGGTTATGCCAGTCACAGGCTGTAGAGACGGAATACACCGCAACACGAATAGCGTGTTTTGCAACTGTTTGTAACAATACTTGCTTTTTAAACTTGTCTGATGTTAACAAACTCACATATCTTATGAAAAACAACGTAAGACAATTAGCCAAGTACATTGTTAAAGCTTACACGTTGCGACGCAGTATTCTCTTCTCATGACCTCGCATGATGAATGTTAAACATTTTATATGCTGCGAAACATGAGCCCTCAACATGAAACATATGTGCTGACATACAATTTTAATGTATACATCACAATTTATATGTATTTACAGATACATTATATATGTTAAGGTGACCTATAGGCCCAATGGGCCGGGTGTACTGAAATATGTTTAATATTATGCTGTTTATTTATATAATGCACATGTCACTATAATAAACCATTTACTTACTTACTTACTTACTTACTTACATATAATACACTATATTGTCAACAGTGGTCAATGACATGCAGGCATATAAATCTACTGTCTTAAGAAATACCAATTTAAAATGTATAATGAAAGGATTGATAACCCTACAAACAGGCATATTCAAATAAGACAGCCATTTTTTAACATTTTAACACTGTTTACCAATACTAATTTAAGGTAAATATATAATTTGCATATTGAATAACAAATCAGTATCTTATTCAAATAAAAATGAATGTTCGAAAAATGTGTATACATATAGCTATTTGTGCTATGACTAAGAAACAGACAGTACTATATGGAGAGAAACTATTGATAATATAATTCAGTTCTTAATTTAAATGCTTTAATAATAAATGTGGCAAGATTTTTAATTGTCTTTTTGTCGTCAGTTTGTAAGAGTTCGATAAATTTTATCATATTTGTGTGATTCCAATAATATCTATGTATATATTGTTTTCTAAGACTATTAAACAATGGACATTCAAGTAAAAAATGAAACTCATCTTCGAGGACGTTACAGTGCTTACATTTTCTGTTTTGATACGGTGTCTTTTCAGGCTTGTGCCATCGCCCTGCTTCGACTTCAAGTCTGTGAGCAGATACTCTTAAACGCGTTAACTCGGTTCTAAATTTTGATAAATTTACAATATTAAGATAAGGCTGAAATTTAAAAGTTCCATAAATGCAGTAGTTTTTACCCCTTGTCGTTTGTTGTAAGTCGGTTGTCCAGTTCTGAACATATATATCAGATATGCGTTGTTTTATAATAGATATAAAACAATTTACGTCTCCTACTCCCTGAAAAAAACATGCCTCACCAAAACCTAGTGTATCTAATATATGTTTAACAGATTTTACCCAAGAATTGTTTACGGGATAAAGATCGAGATCATGTAATAACATATTATAAACAATTTTAATATATTTAACATCATCAGATTGTAATATTTTTAACCAATATTTTAAAACACAGACAATCCGTTTATTTATAAGGGGTTTACGCCCAAGTTCACCATAAATGAAATTATTTTGTGTTTGAAGTCGGACACCCAACACCTGTTTACAGTAACGTAGGTGTATTCTTTCAATTTGTATGCTATTGTTTAATCCCCAAACTTCACAGCCATAACTTAAAATTGGTTCAATAAGCTTTTCGAATAATTCGATACTATGGCTAACTGAAATATTTGGAAATTTCACCAAATTTGATTTTAACTTGTATAGTGCTTTAAGGGCTTGCCCTGAAAGCGCATCATATGTTGCTGAAAAGGAACCCACCGTTGTGAATACTATTCCAAGATATGTAAATTTATTAACAATTTCTAACTCGTTTCCTTGATAACTAAACTTCAAATTTCTTCTATTTTGTCCCCCTTTTTTAAAGATCATTATCTTGGTTTTGTTAATATTAACACTAAGCTTCCATTTCGCACAATACTCATCTAACAAATCTAATCCATTTTGTAAACTTACTTCCGATTCAGCAAAGAGAACTATGTCATCAGCATACAGCAATAAAAATAATTTTAACATACCAAGATCAACGCCTTCAAATTTGTTTAGCATGAAGTATTCCTCGATGTCATTTAGATACATCGAAAATAAAAATGGCGATAATGATTCCCCTTGTCTTACCCCTAAAAAACATGTAAACGATTCATTACTTATTTCGTTATTATATTTTATTTTAGAGTTAACCACATTATACATTGATCTTACTATATTCAAAATTTTACCTCTTATACCTAATTTTATTAGTTTGTACCATATAATATCTCTAACTACATAATCAAATGCCTTTGTGAAATCAATAAATGCTGTATACAATTTCTTATTTTGATTTATAATGTGCGTAATTATACCTTGCAAGACGAATATATTATCAACTGTTCCCATGCTTTTCCTAAATCCGGCTTGGGCCTCTATGTAAACATGATATTTTTCCCCCCAAACATTTAATCGATTGTTAATAATTTTACTAAATAATTTTCCTATAGTGCTTAACAATGTAATTCCTCTGTAATTGGCCGTGTCGTCTAAATCCCCTTTCTTATGTATAGGGACAATTAACCCTTCGCTCCATGGCTCTGGAAAATAACCTAAGTTGAACATTTTATTAAAAAGTACAAACAAAACTCCCAAGAAGTGATTATTGGAAACGCCATGTTTAAGAGACTCATTTAATACATAATCCGGACCTGCCGACTTACCATTTTTTGAACAAATGCATGCTTTTTTAATTTCTTCTTGTGTAATCTCAATATTTAGCTCTTCAAACATTACTTGTAATTCGCCATTCAAATATCGCTCATTAAAATAAATAATGTCTTCGTCTGGTTGGTAAAAGTGTGAATCTGGATCATTTATTGATTTAAAATACCTTATAAAGTCATCTGTATGCAATGTGTTCGATTTAGTTGGCTTGACTGATCCTTTTAACATATTCCAATATTTCTTTGCATCTGAATATCTATTTTGTTCTAGAATTTGTGTCTGTTCAGTATCATATTGATATTTATTTTTTCGAGCAAGGCATTTGTATAAACTACGTGCATTGGTCATAAGAATTCTATTTTCATCAGACCTATCATTCCTGTATATGTTCAATCGTTTATAGAACTCCGATTTTGCTGATTGACACTCGTCATTGAACCATTTGTTATTTTGAACATGTTGATATTTTTCATTATTTCCAGATTTTATAGTTTTCTTAAATAATGGTGAACAAACTTCATCGATAATGGAACAAAAATGTTCTAAACTTTGGTCTAAAGATGACAAACTGTTAGTGGTATCAATATCGTTGCATATCTTGTTTAGAGACTGCATAATACTTTCATTTCGGAGTGACTGTATATAAAAATCTGTTTTATTCTTATCCCATTTATAAGCATATGTTACATTAGCACATTCTCTTTTTAACGAAGCAGTTATAGCAATATCATCAAATGTATCTTCATTATTGTAAGTAGTTATACGAAACTGTACTACACAGTGATCCGATATTAAATTAGGATCAAAAACCTCAAACTGATCAACACATTTAAATAAAGAAGGTGAACACACAACAAGATCAATAACACTAGACCCTTTAACGGTTACACAAGTGAATTTTCCTATTTTACTCTCTACACCTACTCTACCATTCAACACTTTTAAACCAGTCATTTTACAAAACTCCAGTAGACAATTACCATGCTCATTTACAACTTTATCTTGACTTAATCTCGGTAAAAAACTATCTGCGATATAATCTTCTGGTAATAAATTAAAACGTTGTAAATCATTATTTTCAACATAATCGGCTTTAACGCCAATTCTTGAATTAAAATCTCCACAAACAATGAATCTGCAGTTATTATTATAAGTATTTTCAAACTGTATCATATCGTTTAAAACTTGATCAAATAAACTTTCATTAATAAACATTTCCCTACTGCTTCCATGTGGCACATTATACGCCAAACAAAGTAAAACATCAATACCGCTTTTAAACAAATGGCCTTTAAGTTTAATCCACATAATACAATCATCATTACTCTTCAAGAAATCAATACTGTTTTTCAAGCGATCGGCAATATAAATCATTATCCCACCACTAGCCCGTTTAGTCCCTTTAAGATGCATATTTCTACTCAGCATATAATGATGAAAACCATCGACATCATAGTTATACAGAGAATTAGACCATGTTTCTGTAAATAATAGTATTTCGTTTTCAGCAAAGAGTGTTTTCATTTCACATGACAGTAATTTGTTATAACGTTTCCCAATAAGTCCCTGCACATTCAATAAACACATTTTAATTCCTGTGCTCTCTCCAGTACTGTCATTAATGTCCTATTTCTTGACCGGTACATCGATCTGCTCTAAACCCGATGTCCCCGTGCTATTTTTTGTTGCGTTACACGTTTGGGGTTCAACTATGTTCTGGTTCACTGCTTTCCCGTTATTTGTGTTTTTGTTCGATTTTAACTGTGCCATTTTAACACGTGTTGTTTTTAATTGTTTCACACTATGGGGTGTATCAGCTTTTCTGCTCTCGTGCTTCTTGGGTGAGATTTGTGTTTTGTTGGTTTCCGACACTCGTATAGATACGCTTGGGTGAGTTTCCTTCACAGGTAAGCGTACTGTTTCACTATGTTCTGTACGGTCCGCGCTGTTTGTCCTACTTCTAGGTTTGTTTACATTTTCGTGGGCGTTTCCCACGATTGATCGTTTGTTTCTTTCTTGTGTTTTCAGGAATACGTGCTCATTTGCAGCCTCCTGATCATTGCCATCATCATCGCCACTCTCGCTACTGCTGTTAATAACAGTTTCATTGGAGTACACCCTCGCCTTTTGGGTCGGCTTAGTATCAGGGCACTTTTTCAGCCTATCGATCCCTAACACACTAAACCACTCTGGAAATTTGTTTTCTATTGATCTGTCATTTATAAACAATTCAGCAGGATATTTAATCTTCGCTCTTTGATTTGACATTCGTGCATGTTCGGCCTCTTTTGATTGATATAGTTCCTTTCGAGCTCTGGCAATTTCTTTAGGGTATTGACGGTCTAGCCCGAAGTGCGTGCGCTTTAACTTATATGCTTTCGAGAGTATGGTTTCAGTATCTATGTTGTCTCTGAAGCGCACTATCATTGGTCTCTTTAAATCATTCGTATGCGGGTATATTCTACCTAATCGATGTGCGCGATCAATCATCATATTGCTGGTGTCAAGATCTAGCTCATTTTCAAGGAATTTCAGAACAAGGTTCCTGTCATTGTATGGTAGCCGTTCGGAGAGTCCATATATTATAATGTTATTTCGCATGTCTCTGGCGTCTCTATCTATGGAGTGGTAACATATAGAGCGGGTCATTTCAACTTGCCAATCAATAGTTTGTTCAAGGGCATGTACTCGTGCATTTATCATTTTATAATTATTGTTTACCTGACTTATGTCCTTTCTACATTCAGATATTTTATCTTCTATCACGTTCATTTTTTCGAAAATGCAAACTAATTTATCATCTATGTCCATGTTTGCAAACGTATCCATATTGCTGCTACTCACTTTTTTACGTTTTGTTCTCCGTTGCACAGTTTTAAATCCATCGTTTTCACTCAGCCGTTGCCCGCAATTGTTCCTGTGTTTAAACCGGTTCTGCACGGGGATTGTGTACTCAGTTCCAGAAAGTATGTCCGATTCATCCATCGAACTTGGTAGTAATTCCTCGTCGCACAAAGACTCCATCACATCACTCTTGTATTATTATTATATTAAATTCTTATATGCTTCTGTGAATAGTTTATCACTTATTTATTAAACATTTCACTCACGAATTTTCACCTGACCGCCATTGACCGGAAGCAGACGTATATATATATTTATATATTTAAAACATGTTTGGTAAGATGTTAACTATTGTGATCTTTAGGAATAAGCATAGACGTGTACCGGCGGGCAGTGCAGTCAAGAAATACTCTATCGTTTACCTGTAGCAAATGCACGGCAAGGCTTCAGATCCATGACAACCGACTGAACTCACGTGCGGGTCACAAAGGATTGTCGTTCTACAGGCTTGTCTCGGTCCTAATCCAAGATTGCTCAGTTGGTTGCTGCTGGGGAGGCTGACAGACAACGACGTCCTCAATACAGAGCTGCAGACGAAAAGATCCGGGAATTGTGGGAAAGGTACTCCTCTGGAGAAATCAAGACCAGCCATCTTCTTCGAGGATGTGCGAAGATCTACGACCCACCCGATGCAGAGTTCTAGCCATATCCCCCCGTTGTGTAGCAAAAAAGAGACAGTTGGGTCGATTGTGTGATTGTGCTGTTATGTATATTTAGTGTCTTGTTGTATTTGTATTTTATTCCAGGTGATTCTGACGTAAAAAGTTACTGCATTCGCTTTTAATTATTATATGTTGGCAATTCTTTCGGGTATGTCTCCTTCTTAGATGTTCTTGCATTTTTTGTCCTTTTTAGATGTTCCTGTCGACAAAAGTGTTCTGAATGTTATTGTAGTAAATCATCTACTTCAATAACATATGTACTGTTACATTATTGAATAAAATAAATTAAAAAAAACAAAACAATTTGCCTTTTTTGTTAATAAGCATAATTGGGAGCGAAACGACCAGGGGCGAAACAACTAGGGGGCGGAAACAACTTAGGAGCGAAACAACCTGATACCGGAAAGGTCAAGGGTATGAAAAACATCAGACAGTTTTGTTGCATTGAATAAACTGGAGATTTAAATAGTAGTGACAAAATATACATGTGTTGGAATTAAAATGGATAATGTGTTACGGCATTAAAATATTTATATGCATATTTACGTTTAATTTGGATCAATATGTGTTTCGCGCACAAGGTAATTATGTATGCGTATCTGAAATTTACGCTGATTACGTTTTTTATGAAAGTAAATTTAGTATACTATTCCAGATCAACAACAAAAAACAAAATTTGGTAAAATAACATCAACGGACATTAACAGCAACAACAGCTGTAAACTGTTTCCAGTTTTTTCCCCTCAAATTTTGCTTCTAAAATCGGATGTGCGTTGTACATGGGTGAGCGTAATACATGGTATTTCACGGCAATCAAGCCGTGAAAGCAGCGCGCATGTTTTCCTACTCAGTTATTATCGTACCACATCAAATAATTCGTACTCAATACACTTCGTAATAATAAGCCCCGACTGTCGGCTGTTTTATGAGTTTTAATTCGAAAAGATCGGCAACAAAATTACCCCCTAACAACACATTTAGAATTGAAAAAATACCCCTACCCAACACAATTTATCCCTCTATCACCCCACCCATCAAATTTTAATACATCGGCGTTCCGCCACCCCGTCACCTTTTTCCTGGATCAGCCCTAAAGTGTTTTCTTTGAGAACAAACATTGAGAACATTAAGCTTTTTTAGTGTACAATTTTTTTATTCCAAATTGTTATGTAAATACTCTAAAATGAATAAAATAGCTGAATCTGCTTGTATAAGAAGTACAAAAAAACACTGGTATTACAAAATCACAAAAGCTAAATTCCAGATTAGCACATGTACAAATCTATGAAACATTCACTCAATTCTATAATTCTGTAATTCTATATCAAAATAATAAAATTATAACACATTTCTTACACAAACATACAACTGAACTTCGTTATCTCAATATCACTGGATTTCAAAATTTCTCTGACATATCTGGTACCCGAAAGTCTACAAATCTGAATACAGGCTCTTTAAAAGTACTCAGTCCCAATTAGCTTCAGTTAAACAACAATGCTGAATACATTGTACATTACAAACATTAACTTTCTGTATATAAATACTTAAACCAAAATATTCAATAACAAGCAAATGGCATAAAGTTGCAATGTAAGCAATATATGAAAATAATGTCTTTTCTTCCGTAACAAAGAAAAGCACAAATTC
This sequence comes from Congeria kusceri, assembly GCA_027627225.1. Taxonomy (NCBI): domain Eukaryota; kingdom Metazoa; phylum Mollusca; class Bivalvia; order Myida; family Dreissenidae; genus Congeria; species Congeria kusceri. Next base: position 21,030,731 of record CM051037.1, on the reverse strand, counting down.
AACCTTTCAAAACATGTTCATTTGAAGTCACATCACAATGACCCTCTTGCCCATTGTGCCAGTATTGTTGATAACCTCTTCATGCGCTAAACCTGCCTCCTCCAGCTTATACTCCTTGCAAACGTACGGTTGGAGCCAACCTGCACTAAGTCCATCTGATATCCCTTGATGCATTTCCGCCCATTCTTCCTGAAATTATAGATATAGATTGTACTGGTTTATTTACATTTACATATTAGGGAAAGATCCAGGGTTAAAAAGTAAGGTACTGCACCCTGCCCCTTTCGGGGTCCCCACTGCTGCTCCTCTGAGCTGGTCAAAAATGGAAGGTTAAATATTTTTAAAAGTTTATACATTTTTGCATATTTGTAATTACGAATGAAGAAAACATGTTTAAAAACCTAAGATAGAAGTATTATTTTAATAAAATGCCAATATTAACCAAATTTTATAAAATGACAAAGAACTGATAAGGCTATCCCCCATACTCATTTTTTAGCATCACCCTGTACGTTTTTATAACTAGATCTTTCGCTACATATGCACACAATCTGAATAAAATCTGCTCCTAAAAATGCTTCGCATTAGAATATGAGGATGACCAAATGAAGGTCATCTTCTGCTGACCATTCAGTCAACCAATCAGTACCTTGTTTTCATGGTCTTTAAAGGGGCGTATCAACGCTACTTCCTGTAAATGTAGACATGTTTTAAAACAAGGCATATTCCCATTGTTCACGAATATATTTTTCTAGTAGCAATAATAAATTGATTGAATCATTAAGAAAAAATATATATAATGCTTAACAACTGTTTTTCAATACAGGGTTCCAGCAAGATTCGAACTCATGCGCATGCGCATATCGCTACTATATGTACATTTCATTCATATAGATTTCATTACTACTACTAATTTTCCCATGCCCGCAAAGTGTCATGTTGACAACTTTTCATAAATACAAGGCTTGTCACAGGATAAGCATATACATGTCAGAGAAAGGCAACACAATGTCAGTTACATGTTGGCAAAAATTATTCTTCCTACAAAAACAGTTACGTTCCTTGTTCTCTGCACTTCCTCTAAACATCCAATATATGTGATTTTATTTTAAATCACTTCAATACTTATGGAGTTATGCACTGCACAAGAAAATTAACTGAATGGCAATAACTCCATAAATATTGAAAATCCCTTTCATTTCAATCCCTTCAATAATGATGGAGTTATGCTAAACACAAGAAAATTAAACAAAGGGCAATAACTTCTTAATATTGAAGAAATAGTTACGATCCTTGTACTCTGCACTTCCTCTCTTTGTCCACTACCATTCTATGAAGTTTCATTTAAATCCCTTTAGTACTAATGGAAGTATGCTCTGCACAATAAAATTAATGCTTTGCACAAGAAAAAAAAACAAAGAGCAATTACTGCATAAATATTGAAGAAAGAGTTGTGGTCCTTGTGCTCTGCACTTCCTCTCATTGTCCTCTATCATTGTATGAAATTTCATTTGAAACCCTTCATTACTAATGTGGTTGCACAAGAAAATTAAACAAAGGGCAATAACTCTGTAAATATTGAAGAAAGAGTTGAGGTCAATGTACTCTGCACTTCCACTCATTGTCCTCTATCCTGTGACAAGCCTTGTATTTATAAAAAGTTGTCACCATGACACTTTGCGGGTGTGGGAAAATTAGTAGTAGTAGTAAAATCTATATAAATGAAAGTTTCATTTGAATCCCTTCAATACTAATGGAGTTATGCTCAGCACAAGAAGCGTGACGGACAGACAGATGGACGGACGATGCGATTACTATCTTGCCCCGAAGTTCTTTTCGGGGGCATAATAAAACAAGGATATCAGTAAAACTGATGGATGTTCCCCAATGCGCTTTGTAAAGTAATATTAATATAATGAGAAGAGCAGAGATTGTACAATGACTTAAAATCACTAGAACTGCAAGACCAAATCTGACATCAAAAATTGTAAAAATAAAATAAAACAAAATAAATCAAAGTAATGGATCATTACTGTAATACCCGTAGAGTTATATCAATTCCTAGTTATTTAGTTTTCCATCAAGCATCATTGAATTTCATATAGCAGTTCCTGAGAAATAGATATGACAAAATGACATCTTCACAAGAAAAATCATTGAAGCGGAACGTCCAGGTAATATGCATACCTCCTCTTGGCAATGAAGCTTCCCATAAAGTTTTATTGAAATCTGGCCTGTAGTTGCTGAGAAAAAGCCCGTACAAGAATTGTGCACTATACACTAATTTCAAAAATCTTGAAAGTACCATATTTCTGAGAAAAATCATTGAAGCGGAACATCCTGGTAATATGCACAACTCCTCTTGGTAATGAAGAGTTCTATTAAGTTTCAATGAACTATGTCCAGTAGTTGCTGGGAAAAGCCTGGACAAGAATTGTGCACTATATACTAATTTCAGAAATCTTACATGTCCCATAACTCCGAGAAAAATCATTGAAGCGGAACATCATGGTAATATGCACACCTCCTCTTGGTAATGAAGTTTCGTTGAATTCCGGCAAGTAGTTGCTGAGAAAAAGCCTGGACAAGAAAGTCAAGAATTGTGCACTATATACTAATTTCAGAAATCTTCAAAGTCCCATAACTCTGAGAAAAATCATTGAAGCGGAATTTCCTGTTAATAAGCAGACCTCCTCTGGACAATAAAGCTTCCCATAAAGTTTTGTTAAATTCTGGCCAGTAATTAATGAGAAATAGCCCGGACAAGAAAGTCAAAAATTGTTCACTATATACATATTTCAGAAATCTTCAAAGCCCCATAACTCTAAGAAAAATCAATGAAGCGGAACGTCCTGGTAATATGCACATCTCCTCTTGGTAATGAAGCTTCCCATACAGTTTCGTTAAATTCCGGTTATTAGTTGCTGAGAAATAGCCCGGAAAAGAAAGTGGGACGGAAGGACGGACGGAATGACGTACGGACGGACAAGGCGGCGACTATATGCTCACCCGAAATTTTTCGGGGAGCATAAAAACAATATTTTACTGTTTGTTTATAAATATGAGACCTATGTGTTAAGTAGTCATTTAATAAATACTTCTTAAAAATATTATTTAATTGTTGAAAATATTATACTGTATTAGTCGTTGATATGCCCCTTTAAAGTTAAAAGTAGAAAAATATATTTTGCAAAGTGACAAGTATAAAATCACATTTTCACAATTCAGACATCAAGACAGTTGACTGGGGATTACTTCAGGTATTGATTGTTGATTGACTTTATCACTAACAATTATAGAAAATTATTTTGTCCTGCTGTTAAAAGTTTCCACAATTTGAAAATTAAATGAACATGATAAAGCAAACACGCCGATTGGTTAGATTTTTGGAAAATTACAATTTTAAGAATATAATTTTTTATATGTCACCATCAGATCTAACATTAGGATGATCCTGTAACATAGTCTGATTGTTTTTTTAATTAGTTTCTGGGAGATTGTTCCAATGTTCTCACCTGTGTAGCATTAAACAGTTGCATCCCTGTGAGCACAGACTCCTTCTGCATGGCCAAACGAGGGCTGATCTCGATATTGCCCCTGCACCCAACGACCTGGCGTGAAAAAAAACATCATTGATTTCATTGTGCATGCAAAAATGGAAATGTAATATAACAATGACTGGGGATCAAAAAGGTCCTAAGAAGATTAACCCATGATTCAAATAGACCAATTTATTACCAGTAAACATAAGTGACAAAACATTATATTTCAGTCTAAAATTACACCAAAAGGACTTATTTCACACATTGTATTTGACATCTATGGGGTTTATCTTATGTAAAAAGTAGCGAAACAACCCTGCTTCCTTGAAAATGGCACAAACGACCGTTTGAATCCAAATTAACGATATTATGTTTCAATAGAAAAAAAACAAGGCAGAATATGTAACTCCAGTCCTAGCAGCCAACCACAATATTTTTTTATTTACTTGTGTTTAAAATGTGCATGAAAAAAAGTATAACAGAAAAGTATGCGTCAATAGACCAAACAAGGCAACACGTGTTATTCCAGTCCCTGCCGCTTACCACGATGATGCCTCCCTTGTTGATGATCTTTAGGTCCGTATCCAGATTCACGTTGGCCAACATCTCAATGATGATATCAGGCCCCAAATCATTGGTAGCTTCCTGGAAACATGTGTTGCAGGAATCAAATTCGGACTTCCATACTCGCAATATGTGAGTAAACAAGAGTCGTTTGTAAAACAGTTATGCACCCCTCTAGGTTAAAATAGCTGAAAGGGCTATTTTTAGATAATTATGGGCCATAACTCCACAATTCCTGTGGCCATTTGGCTGAATATTAAACCTGCCCAAGATATTATGCCCACAAACATGCTCATGAAGTTTGGTGAAGATTGGATTAACAGTGTTGGACTAAGAGAGCGGAAACCGTTCATAAAGCAAATTTCAGATAATTCAAGGGCAATAGATCCACAATTCCTGGGCTGATTTGACTGGTTATCAAACATGGCCGATATATTATTATAACAAACATTTTCATGAAGTTTGGTGAAGATCGGATGAAAACTGTTGGACTTAGAGAGCGGAAACGGAAACCAAATAAAAAGGCCAATTTCAGCTCATTCAAGAGCAATAACTCAACAATTCCTGGGGCGATTTGGCTGATTATCGAACTTGGCCTAGATATTATTATTACAAACATCGTCATGAAGTTTGGTGAAGATTGGATGAAAACTGTTAGACAGCAAAAAAGGCTTATTTTAGATAATTATTGGGCCATAACTCCACAATTCTTTTCTGGGACGGTTTGGCTGTTTATCGAACTTGATTTAGATATTATTATTACACACATTTTCATGAAGTTTGGTGAAGATTTGATGAAAACTGTTTGACTTATAGAGCGGAAACGGCTAAAAAGGCCAATTTTATATAATTCACGGGCCATAACTCCACAATTCTAAGGGCGATTTGGTTGATTATCGAACTTGACCTAGATATTATGGCCAAAAACATTTTAATGAAGTTAAATGAAGATCATATGAAAACTGTCGAACTTTGAGAATGGAAACGAAAGTGGTCTACTGACCAAACGGCCAACCGACCGACATACCGACATTAGCAAACCAACATACCCCGCCATCTTCGATGGGGAGCATAAAAATAGAAAATGACAGTAATTTTTGCCCAAGCTTGCAAAACTTTGTGAGTAAAAAATAGCATATAATTGCTCAAATCTGTGAAATTTGTGTTCTGGAGAAAGTAATTACATTGTTATTCTTGAAAAGTAAGAAAAATTAAGTAAAACACAGTCATATTTTGCAGTAGTCAATTTATCATTTCAATCAGGTAATGAATATGTGTTTTGAGAGTTAATTTTGTTATTGTGCAAGCTGACACACAAGTAACTCACAAAATATTACGAGTGTGTTTTATCAGCAATTTCTAGCCCTGTGTTTTTATGATATGTATTGAAGTTTTCTATGGTATGTATACCAGTGTGCTTCAAATAGGATAATACATACCATACGGAGAAATGGTTATGATCTGCTGACAGTGACTTCCCACAAACACGCATCGGTAATGTTATTATTGCCATCACTGTTATGCAATGTAGGTATTCCATTGTGTTTGAAATTGAATAATACAAACCCTACAGGGGAATGGTTACCAGAATCATCAACCGATAGCGGTTTCCTGAAACCACATACTTTCACTGCTGTTGGTTCGAGTCTAACACACTTCATAAACTCAGCCCATAGATTGCAATAATGTGTTAATACACAAATGTTATATGGCTTACCAATATTTTGCCTGTAAAGCCCTGCACATATGTAATAAACCCTCCCAGTATTTTTATTTGTATCCCTATAAACCCTCCCAGTATTTTTATGTGTATCCCTATAAACCCTCCCAGTATTTTCTCTGTGTATCCCTATAAACCACACCAGTATTTGTATGTGTATTCCTATAAACCCTACCAGTATTTTTTCTGTGTATTCCTATAAACCCTACCAGTATTTGTATGTGTATTCCTATAAACCCTACCAGTATTTTTATGTGTATTCCTATAAACCCTCCCAGTATTTGTATGTGTATTCCTATAAACCCTCCCAGTATTTTTATGTGTATCCCTATAAACCCTACCAGTATTTTTCTGTGTATCCCTATAAACCCTACCAGTATTTTGTCCGTGTAGCCCTGCTCCCGGTGGTTGAAGGCCCCAGTGGCCCCTTGTTTCAGCACCAGGTCCAGCCCCTCCTGGGTCCCTGCTGTCCCCATCACCGTCAGCCCCATGGCCACCCCTATCTGCACACATGCCAGACCCACCTGCAATAGATATAGAAATGTACAGGTATGCAATTGATTTCTTCACATAAAATATCAATAAATGAGCAGTATACCAATGCAGTAATTGAAATTTGGCTAAAATACACACAATGAGTAGGGTTTCAATTCAGCAAACACAATTTGGTCTAAATACCCAAACTGAGTGGGATTTCAATGCAGTAAGGCAAATTTGGCTAATATACTACAAGAAGTAGTATTCAAATGAAGTGAGGTAAACATAGCTAAAATACCAAAACGGAGTAATTTCAAGTCTGTCAGGTAAATTTGGCTTATATACCACAAGAAGTAGTATTTAAATGAATTAGGGTAAATTTTGTTAAAATACCAGAAATTAGTAATATTATAGTGGATACAGTAAAAAATGTTTCATACGATACAATTTCAAAGCAGTAAGGTTAATTTCATTAAAATACCTGAAGTGAGTAGGATTTCATTGCAGTATGGAAATTTGGTTTAAATACCCAACTTGAGAAGGAATTGTAATGCAGCGCAGTAAATTTGGTTAAAATACTGGTAAAGCGAGTACGATTTTAATGCACTATGGTAAATCTGGCAATGAAAACATTAAATTTTAGTGTGGGTGAGCCCATGACCTACAGCTCCACTGGCTCCGTGTACCAGCACAGTGTTTCCAGTCTTCAGTTTATCCCTGGCTCTGAAAAACAACATGGAAACTGTTACCATAGCAACTCTATATGGTTGCAGTGATAGGGGTGTAGTAACTGAGCTCAAATGATGGTATTTGGTGTTTATACGCTGGTAACATGAGCAGTTTATAAAATGGAAAACTCAACCTTGCCATTCAAAAAGATATTTAGTATCATATTAGGTAAGCACGTTAATAAACTTTAAAATATTAATAAATTCTTAACCTGTTTTTATTTATTTAAAAAATATAAGCATTACCAAATCAATATTATAACAGTACTGCAAAATCAATGCCCATTATTAAAACACAAAATATCAATAAACCTGCCTAAAATATTAGGGTACATGTTTGTTTTTTTCATAAATTTTCCACACATAATGCACTGCACACTTTTTATCAATGTAGTTTATTTTTTCTTTATCTTGAAGCTTTACATTGAAGATGTAACACGCTGTCATAACAATTTTATAGTGTGCTCGAAAAATGTTAGTAAGCAATAGCTGAGTGAATAATAGTAACACATTATAACAAATCCAGCAAGCAAAGCAAAACACCAATGGCAGTTTTCCTAGCATGTGCATGAAAAGCAGCATGAATGCATAAAAAAGCATACAGAAATGTGGTTTCATGGAGCAAAATGAAGACTAGGATTACAAATCAACGTTATCTTTTAGGATCCAATGTACCAAAACATGTCGGTTCAAAACATACATTTTTTACATGTATTTTAACAAGAAACACAAGCATTAATGTGCTTGTATTAATATCTCTGTTATCTATGTGTGCTGATTCAATTTGTCATTTCTACACCTGTATTCACCAACCGATTCTTAGACTTAATTAAGAATATTCTTGAAACTGTGCTTTCTAAAAAAAGCTGTTTATTTGATGCCACAAGACTAATCCCTTTAACTTCAAATGTACATATTCTTGAAACTATTTTGTTCTAAAAAGGATGTTAATATGCAGTGTTTTTTAGGGCAAATTTTGGGCCTAAATTCAGCCCCATTCCCCTGCTTAAAAAGTATATATTTTCCCCCTATTTTCACCTTAAAGTTGCCCTCAGAATGTAAGCTTTATTTTGAAAAAAACTTGACCAAAATCGGACAAAAATTGACTAAGATAGAGGAATTTTCGGAAACAATCCCAGCAATTTTTAATCAAACCAAGTTTGTGCATCATATAAGCTATCAGTTGTAGCAAAACAATTCTTTAATGTTTTATAACAAAGTTGAATATAAAAATTTGATAATGCAATTCTACAAAACCAATTCCCCTTTTGCTGTAAAATTCCCCGTCTAAAGGGCCCCGCCCCCTTTCCCCCAAAGGTGAAAAAAAAACACACTGATATGAATTTTACTTTAGTATTCACCAATGCTTATTTTAGAATTCTTTATTTAGAATGATTTATTAATGACATACGCAACATTTGTACCTTGTATATTTGCAAACGCACATGTATAACTTCTTGAGTCTAAGTCTATTCTCTAGTCTAAGTGAATATGGGCCCAGAATGCACGATTTAATCATCCTGTTTGCATAACGCTTATTAAACGATTTAATCATCCTGTTTGCATAACGATTATTAAACGATTTAATCATTATGTTTGCATACTAATTATTAAACGATTTAATCATCCTGTTTGCATAACGCTTATTAAACGATTTAATCATCCTGTTTGCATAACGATTATTAAACTATTTAATCATCCTGTTTGCATAGCGATTATTAAACTATTTAATCATCCTGTTTGCATAACGTTTATTAAACGATTTAATCATCCTGTTTGCATAACGATTATTAAACTATTTAATCATCCTGTTTGCATAACGCTTATTAAACGATTTAATCATCCTGTTTGCATAGCGATTATTAAACTATTTAATCATCCTGTTAAATAATGTCTTCGTCTGGTTGGTAAAAGTGTGAATCTGGATCATTTATTGATTTAAAATACCTTATAAAGTCATCTGTATGCAATGTGTTCGATTTAGTTGGCTTGACTGATCCTTTTAACATATTCCAATATTTCTTTGCATCTGAATATCTATTTTGTTCTAGAATTTGTGTCTGTTCAGTATCATATTGATATTTATTTTTTCGAGCAAGGCATTTGTATAAACTACGTGCATTGGTCATAAGAATTCTATTTTCATCAGACCTATCATTCCTGTATATGTTCAATCGTTTATAGAACTCCGATTTTGCTGATTGACACTCGTCATTGAACCATTTGTTATTTTGAACATGTTGATATTTTTCATTATTTCCAGATTTTATAGTTTTCTTAAATAATGGTGAACAAACTTCATCGATAATGGAACAAAAATGTTCTAAACTTTGGTCTAAAGATGACAAACTGTTAGTGGTATCAATATCGTTGCATATCTTGTTTAGAGACTGCATAATACTTTCATTTCGGAGTGACTGTATATAAAAATCTGTTTTATTCTTATCCCATTTATAAGCATATGTTACATTAGCACATTCTCTTTTTAACGAAGCAGTTATAGCAATATCATCAAATGTATCTTCATTATTGTAAGTAGTTATACGAAACTGTACTACACAGTGATCCGATATTAAATTAGGATCAAAAACCTCAAACTGATCAACACATTTAAATAAAGAAGGTGAACACACAACAAGATCAATAACACTAGACCCTTTAACGGTTACACAAGTGAATTTTCCTATTTTACTCTCTACACCTACTCTACCATTCAACACTTTTAAACCAGTCATTTTACAAAACTCCAGTAGACAATTACCATGCTCATTTACAACTTTATCTTGACTTAATCTCGGTAAAAAACTATCTGCGATATAATCTTCTGGTAATAAATTAAAACGTTGTAAATCATTATTTTCAACATAATCGGCTTTAACGCCAATTCTTGAATTAAAATCTCCACAAACAATGAATCTGCAGTTATTATTATAAGTATTTTCAAACTGTATCATATCGTTTAAAACTTGATCAAATAAACTTTCATTAATAAACATTTCCCTACTGCTTCCATGTGGCACATTATACGCCAAACAAAGTAAAACATCAATACCGCTTTTAAACAAATGGCCTTTAAGTTTAATCCACATAATACAATCATCATTACTCTTCAAGAAATCAATACTGTTTTTCAAGCGATCGGCAATATAAATCATTATCCCACCACTAGCCCGTTTAGTCCCTTTAAGATGCATATTTCTACTCAGCATATAATGATGAAAACCATCGACATCATAGTTATACAGAGAATTAGACCATGTTTCTGTAAATAATAGTATTTCGTTTTCAGCAAAGAGTGTTTTCATTTCACATGACAGTAATTTGTTATAACGTTTCCCAATAAGTCCCTGCACATTCAATAAACACATTTTAATTCCTGTGCTCTCTCCAGTACTGTCATTAATGTCCTATTTCTTGACCGGTACATCGATCTGCTCTAAACCCGATGTCCCCGTGCTATTTTTTGTTGCGTTACACGTTTGGGGTTCAACTATGTTCTGGTTCACTGCTTTCCCGTTATTTGTGTTTTTGTTCGATTTTAACTGTGCCATTTTAACACGTGTTGTTTTTAATTGTTTCACACTATGGGGTGTATCAGCTTTTCTGCTCTCGTGCTTCTTGGGTGAGATTTGTGTTTTGTTGGTTTCCGACACTCGTATAGATACGCTTGGGTGAGTTTCCTTCACAGGTAAGCGTACTGTTTCACTATGTTCTGTACGGTCCGCGCTGTTTGTCCTACTTCTAGGTTTGTTTACATTTTCGTGGGCGTTTCCCACGATTGATCGTTTGTTTCTTTCTTGTGTTTTCAGGAATACGTGCTCATTTGCAGCCTCCTGATCATTGCCATCATCATCGCCACTCTCGCTACTGCTGTTAATAACAGTTTCATTGGAGTACACCCTCGCCTTTTGGGTCGGCTTAGTATCAGGGCACTTTTTCAGCCTATCGATCCCTAACACACTAAACCACTCTGGAAATTTGTTTTCTATTGATCTGTCATTTATAAACAATTCAGCAGGATATTTAATCTTCGCTCTTTGATTTGACATTCGTGCATGTTCGGCCTCTTTTGATTGATATAGTTCCTTTCGAGCTCTGGCAATTTCTTTAGGGTATTGACGGTCTAGCCCGAAGTGCGTGCGCTTTAACTTATATGCTTTCGAGAGTATGGTTTCAGTATCTATGTTGTCTCTGAAGCGCACTATCATTGGTCTCTTTAAATCATTCGTATGCGGGTATATTCTACCTAATCGATGTGCGCGATCAATCATCATATTGCTGGTGTCAAGATCTAGCTCATTTTCAAGGAATTTCAGAACAAGGTTCCTGTCATTGTATGGTAGCCGTTCGGAGAGTCCATATATTATAATGTTATTTCGCATGTCTCTGGCGTCTCTATCTATGGAGTGGTAACATATAGAGCGGGTCATTTCAACTTGCCAATCAATAGTTTGTTCAAGGGCATGTACTCGTGCATTTATCATTTTATAATTATTGTTTACCTGACTTATGTCCTTTCTACATTCAGATATTTTATCTTCTATCACGTTCATTTTTTCGAAAATGCAAACTAATTTATCATCTATGTCCATGTTTGCAAACGTATCCATATTGCTGCTACTCACTTTTTTACGTTTTGTTCTCCGTTGCACAGTTTTAAATCCATCGTTTTCACTCAGCCGTTGCCCGCAATTGTTCCTGTGTTTAAACCGGTTCTGCACGGGGATTGTGTACTCAGTTCCAGAAAGTATGTCCGATTCATCCATCGAACTTGGTAGTAATTCCTCGTCGCACAAAGACTCCATCACATCACTCTTGTATTATTATTATATTAAATTCTTATATGCTTCTGTGAATAGTTTATCACTTATTTATTAAACATTTCACTCACGAATTTTCACCTGACCGCCATTGACCGGAAGCAGACGTATATATATATTTATATATTTAAAACATGTTTGGTAAGATGTTAACTATTGTGATCTTTAGGAATAAGCATAGACGTGTACCGGCGGGCAGTGCAGTCAAGAAATACTCTATCGTTTACCTGTAGCAAATGCACGGCAAGGCTTCAGATCCATGACAACCGACTGAACTCACGTGCGGGTCACAAAGGATTGTCGTTCTACAGGCTTGTCTCGGTCCTAATCCAAGATTGCTCAGTTGGTTGCTGCTGGGGAGGCTGACAGACAACGACGTCCTCAATACAGAGCTGCAGACGAAAAGATCCGGGAATTGTGGGAAAGGTACTCCTCTGGAGAAATCAAGACCAGCCATCTTCTTCGAGGATGTGCGAAGATCTACGACCCACCCGATGCAGAGTTCTAGCCATATCCCCCCGTTGTGTAGCAAAAAAGAGACAGTTGGGTCGATTGTGTGATTGTGCTGTTATGTATATTTAGTGTCTTGTTGTATTTGTATTTTATTCCAGGTGATTCTGACGTAAAAAGTTACTGCATTCGCTTTTAATTATTATATGTTGGCAATTCTTTCGGGTATGTCTCCTTCTTAGATGTTCTTGCATTTTTTGTCCTTTTTAGATGTTCCTGTCGACAAAAGTGTTCTGAATGTTATTGTAGTAAATCATCTACTTCAATAACATATGTACTGTTACATTATTGAATAAAATAAATTAAAAAAAACAAAACAATTTGCCTTTTTTGTTAATAAGCATAATTGGGAGCGAAACGACCAGGGGCGAAACAACTAGGGGGCGGAAACAACTTAGGAGCGAAACAACCTGATACCGGAAAGGTCAAGGGTATGAAAAACATCAGACAGTTTTGTTGCATTGAATAAACTGGAGATTTAAATAGTAGTGACAAAATATACATGTGTTGGAATTAAAATGGATAATGTGTTACGGCATTAAAATATTTATATGCATATTTACGTTTAATTTGGATCAATATGTGTTTCGCGCACAAGGTAATTATGTATGCGTATCTGAAATTTACGCTGATTACGTTTTTTATGAAAGTAAATTTAGTATACTATTCCAGATCAACAACAAAAAACAAAATTTGGTAAAATAACATCAACGGACATTAACAGCAACAACAGCTGTAAACTGTTTCCAGTTTTTTCCCCTCAAATTTTGCTTCTAAAATCGGATGTGCGTTGTACATGGGTGAGCGTAATACATGGTATTTCACGGCAATCAAGCCGTGAAAGCAGCGCGCATGTTTTCCTACTCAGTTATTATCGTACCACATCAAATAATTCGTACTCAATACACTTCGTAATAATAAGCCCCGACTGTCGGCTGTTTTATGAGTTTTAATTCGAAAAGATCGGCAACAAAATTACCCCCTAACAACACATTTAGAATTGAAAAAATACCCCTACCCAACACAATTTATCCCTCTATCACCCCACCCATCAAATTTTAATACATCGGCGTTCCGCCACCCCGTCACCTTTTTCCTGGATCAGCCCTAAAGTGTTTTCTTTGAGAACAAACATTGAGAACATTAAGCTTTTTTAGTGTACAATTTTTTTATTCCAAATTGTTATGTAAATACTCTAAAATGAATAAAATAGCTGAATCTGCTTGTATAAGAAGTACAAAAAAACACTGGTATTACAAAATCACAAAAGCTAAATTCCAGATTAGCACATGTACAAATCTATGAAACATTCACTCAATTCTATAATTCTGTAATTCTATATCAAAATAATAAAATTATAACACATTTCTTACACAAACATACAACTGAACTTCGTTATCTCAATATCACTGGATTTCAAAATTTCTCTGACATATCTGGTACCCGAAAGTCTACAAATCTGAATACAGGCTCTTTAAAAGTACTCAGTCCCAATTAGCTTCAGTTAAACAACAATGCTGAATACATTGTACATTACAAACATTAACTTTCTGTATATAAATACTTAAACCAAAATATTCAATAACAAGCAAATGGCATAAAGTTGCAATGTAAGCAATATATGAAAATAATGTCTTTTCTTCCGTAACAAAGAAAAGCACAAATTCAACCTTTCAAAACATGTTCATTTGAAGTCACATCACAATGACCCTCTTGCCCATTGTGCCAGTATTGTTGATAACCTCTTCATGCGCTAAACCTGCCTCCTCCAGCTTATACTCCTTGCAAACGTACGGTTGGAGCCAACCTGCACTAAGTCCATCTGATATCCCTTGATGCATTTCCGCCCATTCTTCCTGAAATTATAGATATAGATTGTACTGGTTTATTTACATTTACATATTAGGGAAAGATCCAGGGTTAAAAAGTAAGGTACTGCACCCTGCCCCTTTCGGGGTCCCCACTGCTGCTCCTCTGAGCTGGTCAAAAATGGAAGGTTAAATATTTTTAAAAGTTTATACATTTTTGCATATTTGTAATTACGAATGAAGAAAACATGTTTAAAAACCTAAGATAGAAGTATTATTTTAATAAAATGCCAATATTAACCAAATTTTATAAAATGACAAAGAACTGATAAGGCTATCCCCCATACTCATTTTTTAGCATCACCCTGTACGTTTTTATAACTAGATCTTTCGCTACATATGCACACAATCTGAATAAAATCTGCTCCTAAAAATGCTTCGCATTAGAATATGAGGATGACCAAATGAAGGTCATCTTCTGCTGACCATTCAGTCAACCAATCAGTACCTTGTTTTCATGGTCTTTAAAGGGGCGTATCAACGCTACTTCCTGTAAATGTAGACATGTTTTAAAACAAGGCATATTCCCATTGTTCACGAATATATTTTTCTAGTAGCAATAATAAATTGATTGAATCATTAAGAAAAAATATATATAATGCTTAACAACTGTTTTTCAATACAGGGTTCCAGCAAGATTCGAACTCATGCGCATGCGCATATCGCTACTATATGTACATTTCATTCATATAGATTTCATTACTACTACTAATTTTCCCATGCCCGCAAAGTGTCATGTTGACAACTTTTCATAAATACAAGGCTTGTCACAGGATAAGCATATACATGTCAGAGAAAGGCAACACAATGTCAGTTACATGTTGGCAAAAATTATTCTTCCTACAAAAACAGTTACGTTCCTTGTTCTCTGCACTTCCTCTAAACATCCAATATATGTGATTTTATTTTAAATCACTTCAATACTTATGGAGTTATGCACTGCACAAGAAAATTAACTGAATGGCAATAACTCCATAAATATTGAAAATCCCTTTCATTTCAATCCCTTCAATAATGATGGAGTTATGCTAAACACAAGAAAATTAAACAAAGGGCAATAACTTCTTAATATTGAAGAAATAGTTACGATCCTTGTACTCTGCACTTCCTCTCTTTGTCCACTACCATTCTATGAAGTTTCATTTAAATCCCTTTAGTACTAATGGAAGTATGCTCTGCACAATAAAATTAATGCTTTGCACAAGAAAAAAAAACAAAGAGCAATTACTGCATAAATATTGAAGAAAGAGTTGTGGTCCTTGTGCTCTGCACTTCCTCTCATTGTCCTCTATCATTGTATGAAATTTCATTTGAAACCCTTCATTACTAATGTGGTTGCACAAGAAAATTAAACAAAGGGCAATAACTCTGTAAATATTGAAGAAAGAGTTGAGGTCAATGTACTCTGCACTTCCACTCATTGTCCTCTATCCTGTGACAAGCCTTGTATTTATAAAAAGTTGTCACCATGACACTTTGCGGGTGTGGGAAAATTAGTAGTAGTAGTAAAATCTATATAAATGAAAGTTTCATTTGAATCCCTTCAATACTAATGGAGTTATGCTCAGCACAAGAAGCGTGACGGACAGACAGATGGACGGACGATGCGATTACTATCTTGCCCCGAAGTTCTTTTCGGGGGCATAATAAAACAAGGATATCAGTAAAACTGATGGATGTTCCCCAATGCGCTTTGTAAAGTAATATTAATATAATGAGAAGAGCAGAGATTGTACAATGACTTAAAATCACTAGAACTGCAAGACCAAATCTGACATCAAAAATTGTAAAAATAAAATAAAACAAAATAAATCAAAGTAATGGATCATTACTGTAATACCCGTAGAGTTATATCAATTCCTAGTTATTTAGTTTTCCATCAAGCATCATTGAATTTCATATAGCAGTTCCTGAGAAATAGATATGACAAAATGACATCTTCACAAGAAAAATCATTGAAGCGGAACGTCCAGGTAATATGCATACCTCCTCTTGGCAATGAAGCTTCCCATAAAGTTTTATTGAAATCTGGCCTGTAGTTGCTGAGAAAAAGCCCGTACAAGAATTGTGCACTATACACTAATTTCAAAAATCTTGAAAGTACCATATTTCTGAGAAAAATCATTGAAGCGGAACATCCTGGTAATATGCACAACTCCTCTTGGTAATGAAGAGTTCTATTAAGTTTCAATGAACTATGTCCAGTAGTTGCTGGGAAAAGCCTGGACAAGAATTGTGCACTATATACTAATTTCAGAAATCTTACATGTCCCATAACTCCGAGAAAAATCATTGAAGCGGAACATCATGGTAATACGCACACCTCCTCTTGGTAATGAAGTTTCGTTGAATTCCGGCAAGTAGTTGCTGAGAAAAAGCCTGGACAAGAAAGTCAAGAATTGTGCACTATATACTAATTTCAGAAATCTTCAAAGTCCCATAACTCTGAGAAAAATCATTGAAGCGGAATTTCCTGTTAATAAGCAGACCTCCTCTGGACAATAAAGCTTCCCATAAAGTTTTGTTAAATTCTGGCCAGTAATTAATGAGAAATAGCCCGGACAAGAAAGTCAAAAATTGTTCACTATATACATATTTCAGAAATCTTCAAAGCCCCATAACTCTAAGAAAAATCAATGAAGCGGAACGTCCTGGTAATATGCACATCTCCTCTTGGTAATGAAGCTTCCCATACAGTTTCGTTAAATTCCGGTTATTAGTTGCTGAGAAATAGCCCGGAAAAGAAAGTGGGACGGAAGGACGGACGGAATGACGTACGGACGGACAAGGCGGCGACTATATGCTCACCCGAAATTTTTCGGGGAGCATAAAAACAATATTTTACTGTTTGTTTATAAATATGAGACCTATGTGTTAAGTAGTCATTTAATAAATACTTCTTAAAAATATTATTTAATTGTTGAAAATATTATACTGTATTAGTCGTTGATATGCCCCTTTAAAGTTAAAAGTAGAAAAATATATTTTGCAAAGTGACAAGTATAAAATCACATTTTCACAATTCAGACATCAAGACAGTTGACTGGGGATTACTTCAGGTATTGATTGTTGATTGACTTTATCACTAACAATTATAGAAAATTATTTTGTCCTGCTGTTAAAAGTTTCCACAATTTGAAAATTAAATGAACATGATAAAGCAAACACGCCGATTGGTTAGATTTTTGGAAAATTACAATTTTAAGAATATAATTTTTTATATGTCACCATCAGATCTAACATTAGGATGATCCTGTAACATAGTCTGATTGTTTTTTTAATTAGTTTCTGGGAGATTGTTCCAATGTTCTCACCTGTGTAGCATTAAACAGTTGCATCCCTGTGAGCACAGACTCCTTCTGCATGGCCAAACGAGGGCTGATCTCGATATTGCCCCTGCACCCAACGACCTGGCGTGAAAAAAAACATCATTGATTTCATTGTGCATGCAAAAATGGAAATGTAATATAACAATGACTGGGGATCAAAAAGGTCCTAAGAAGATTAACCCATGATTCAAATAGACCAATTTATTACCAGTAAACATAAGTGACAAAACATTATATTTCAGTCTAAAATTACACCAAAAGGACTTATTTCACACATTGTATTTGACATCTATGGGGTTTATCTTATGTAAAAAGTAGCGAAACAACCCTGCTTCCTTGAAAATGGCACAAACGACCGTTTGAATCCAAATTAACGATATTATGTTTCAATAGAAAAAAAACAAGGCAGAATATGTAACTCCAGTCCTAGCAGCCAACCACAATATTTTTTTATTTACTTGTGTTTAAAATGTGCATGAAAAAAAGTATAACAGAAAAGTATGCGTCAATAGACCAAACAAGGCAACACGTGTTATTCCAGTCCCTGCCGCTTACCACGATGATGCCTCCCTTGTTGATGATCTTTAGGTCCGTATCCAGATTCACGTTGGCCAACATCTCAATGATGATATCAGGCCCCAAATCATTGGTAGCTTCCTGGAAACATGTGTTGCAGGAATCAAATTCGGACTTCCATACTCGCAATATGTGAGTAAACAAGAGTCGTTTGTAAAACAGTTATGCACCCCTCTAGGTTAAAATAGCTGAAAGGGCTATTTTTAGATAATTATGGGCCATAACTCCACAATTCCTGTGGCCATTTGGCTGAATATTAAACCTGCCCAAGATATTATGCCCACAAACATGCTCATGAAGTTTGGTGAAGATTGGATGAACAGTGTTGGACTAAGAGAGCGGAAACCGTTCATAAAGCAAATTTCAGATAATTCAAGGGCAATAGATCCACAATTCCTGGGCTGATTTGACTGGTTATCAAACATGGCCGATATATTATTATAACAAACATTTTCATGAAGTTTGGTGAAGATCGGATGAAAACTGTTGGACTTAGAGAGCGGAAACGGAAACCAAATAAAAAGGCCAATTTCAGCTCATTCAAGAGCAATAACTCAACAATTCCTGGGGCGATTTGGCTGATTATCGAACTTGGCCTAGATATTATTATTACAAACATCGTCATGAAGTTTGGTGAAGATTGGATGAAAACTGTTAGACAGCAAAAAAGGCTTATTTTAGATAATTATTGGGCCATAACTCCACAATTCTTTTCTGGGACGGTTTGGCTGTTTATCGAACTTGATTTAGATATTATTATTACACACATTTTCATGAAGTTTGGTGAAGATTTGATGAAAACTGTTTGACTTATAGAGCGGAAACGGCTAAAAAGGCCAATTTTATATAATTCACGGGCCATAACTCCACAATTCTAAGGGCGATTTGGTTGATTATCGAACTTGACCTAGATATTATGGCCAAAAACATTTTAATGAAGTTAAATGAAGATCATATGAAAACTGTCGAACTTTGAGAATGGAAACGAAAGTGGTCTACTGACCAAACGGCCAACCGACCGACATACCGACATTAGCAAACCAACATACCCCGCCATCTTCGATGGGGAGCATAAAAATAGAAAATGACAGTAATTTTTGCCCAAGCTTGCAAAACTTTGTGAGTAAAAAATAGCATATAATTGCTCAAATCTGTGAAATTTGTGTTCTGGAGAAAGTAATTACATTGTTATTCTTGAAAAGTAAGAAAAATTAAGTAAAACACAGTCATATTTTGCAGTAGTCAATTTATCATTTCAATCAGGTAATGAATATGTGTTTTGAGAGTTAATTTTGTTATTGTGCAAGCTGACACACAAGTAACTCACAAAATATTACGAGTGTGTTTTATCAGCAATTTCTAGCCCTGTGTTTTTATGATATGTATTGAAGTTTTCTATGGTATGTATACCAGTGTGCTTCAAATAGGATAATACATACCATACGGAGAAATGGTTATGATCTGCTGACAGTGACTTCCCACAAACACGCATCGGTAATGTTATTATTGCCATCACTGTTATGCAATGTAGGTATTCCATTGTGTTTGAAATTGAATAATACAAACCCTACAGGGGAATGGTTACCAGAATCATCAACCGATAGCGGTTTCCTGAAACCACATACTTTCACTGCTGTTGGTTCGAGTCTAACACACTTCATAAACTCAGCCCATAGATTGCAATAATGTGTTAATACACAAATGTTATATGGCTTACCAATATTTTGCCTGTAAAGCCCTGCACATATGTAATAAACCCTCCCAGTATTTTTATTTGTATCCCTATAAACCCTCCCAGTATTTTTATGTGTATCCCTATAAACCCTCCCAGTATTTTCTCTGTGTATCCCTATAAACCACACCAGTATTTGTATGTGTATTCCTATAAACCCTACCAGTATTTTTTCTGTGTATTCCTATAAACCCTACCAGTATTTGTATGTGTATTCCTATAAACCCTACCAGTATTTTTATGTGTATTCCTATAAACCCTCCCAGTATTTGTATGTGTATTCCTATAAACCCTCCCAGTATTTTTATGTGTATCCCTATAAACCCTACCAGTATTTTTCTGTGTATCCCTATAAACCCTACCAGTATTTTGTCCGTGTAGCCCTGCTCCCGGTGGTTGAAGGCCCCAGTGGCCCCTTGTTTCAGCACCAGGTCCAGCCCCTCCTGGGTCCCTGCTGTCCCCATCACCGTCAGCCCCATGGCCACCCCTATCTGCACACATGCCAGACCCACCTGCAATAGATATAGAAATGTACAGGTATGCAATTGATTTCTTCACATAAAATATCAATAAATGAGCAGTATACCAATGCAGTAATTGAAATTTGGCTAAAATACACACAATGAGTAGGGTTTCAATTCAGCAAACACAATTTGGTCTAAATACCCAAACTGAGTGGGATTTCAATGCAGTAAGGCAAATTTGGCTAATATACTACAAGAAGTAGTATTCAAATGAAGTGAGGTAAACATAGCTAAAATACCAAAACGGAGTAATTTCAAGTCTGTCAGGTAAATTTGGCTTATATACCACAAGAAGTAGTATTTAAATGAATTAGGGTAAATTTTGTTAAAATACCAGAAATTAGTAATATTATAGTGGATACAGTAAAAAATGTTTCATACGATACAATTTCAAAGCAGTAAGGTTAATTTCATTAAAATACCTGAAGTGAGTAGGATTTCATTGCAGTATGGAAATTTGGTTTAAATACCCAACTTGAGAAGGAATTGTAATGCAGCGCAGTAAATTTGGTTAAAATACTGGTAAAGCGAGTACGATTTTAATGCACTATGGTAAATCTGGCAATGAAAACATTAAATTTTAGTGTGGGTGAGCCCATGACCTACAGCTCCACTGGCTCCGTGTACCAGCACAGTGTTTCCAGTCTTCAGTTTATCCCTGGCTCTGAAAAACAACATGGAAACTGTTACCATAGCAACTCTATATGGTTGCAGTGATAGGGGTGTAGTAACTGAGCTCAAATGATGGTATTTGGTGTTTATACGCTGGTAACATGAGCAGTTTATAAAATGGAAAACTCAACCTTGCCATTCAAAAAGATATTTAGTATCATATTAGGTAAGCACGTTAATAAACTTTAAAATATTAATAAATTCTTAACCTGTTTTTATTTATTTAAAAAATATAAGCATTACCAAATCAATATTATAACAGTACTGCAAAATCAATGCCCATTATTAAAACACAAAATATCAATAAACCTGCCTAAAATATTAGGGTACATGTTTGTTTTTTTCATAAATTTTCCACACATAATGCACTGCACACTTTTTATCAATGTAGTTTATTTTTTCTTTATCTTGAAGCTTTACATTGAAGATGTAACACGCTGTCATAACAATTTTATAGTGTGCTCGAAAAATGTTAGTAAGCAATAGCTGAGTGAATAATAGTAACACATTATAACAAATCCAGCAAGCAAAGCAAAACACCAATGGCAGTTTTCCTAGCATGTGCATGAAAAGCAGCATGAATGCATAAAAAAGCATACAGAAATGTGGTTTCATGGAGCAAAATGAAGACTAGGATTACAAATCAACGTTATCTTTTAGGATCCAATGTACCAAAACATGTCGGTTCAAAACATACATTTTTTACATGTATTTTAACAAGAAACACAAGCATTAATGTGCTTGTATTAATATCTCTGTTATCTATGTGTGCTGATTCAATTTGTCATTTCTACACCTGTATTCACCAACCGATTCTTAGACTTAATTAAGAATATTCTTGAAACTGTGCTTTCTAAAAAAAGCTGTTTATTTGATGCCACAAGACTAATCCCTTTAACTTCAAATGTACATATTCTTGAAACTATTTTGTTCTAAAAAGGATGTTAATATGCAGTGTTTTTTAGGGCAAATTTTGGGCCTAAATTCAGCCCCATTCCCCTGCTTAAAAAGTATATATTTTCCCCCTATTTTCACCTTAAAGTTGCCCTCAGAATGTAAGCTTTATTTTGAAAAAAACTTGACCAAAATCGGACAAAAATTGACTAAGATAGAGGAATTTTCGGAAACAATCCCAGCAATTTTTAATCAAACCAAGTTTGTGCATCATATAAGCTATCAGTTGTAGCAAAACAATTCTTTAATGTTTTATAACAAAGTTGAATATAAAAATTTGATAATGCAATTCTACAAAACCAATTCCCCTTTTGCTGTAAAATTCCCCGTCTAAAGGGCCCCGCCCCCTTTCCCCCAAAGGTGAAAAAAAAACACACTGATATGAATTTTACTTTAGTATTCACCAATGCTTATTTTAGAATTCTTTATTTAGAATGATTTATTAATGACATACGCAACATTTGTACCTTGTATATTTGCAAACGCACATGTATAACTTCTTGAGTCTAAGTCTATTCTCTAGTCTAAGTGAATATGGGCCCAGAATGCACGATTTAATCATCCTGTTTGCATAACGCTTATTAAACGATTTAATCATCCTGTTTGCATAACGATTATTAAACGATTTAATCATTATGTTTGCATACTAATTATTAAACGATTTAATCATCCTGTTTGCATAACGCTTATTAAACGATTTAATCATCCTGTTTGCATAACGATTATTAAACTATTTAATCATCCTGTTTGCATAGCGATTATTAAACTATTTAATCATCCTGTTTGCATAACGTTTATTAAACGATTTAATCATCCTGTTTGCATAACGATTATTAAACTATTTAATCATCCTGTTTGCATAACGCTTATTAAACGATTTAATCATCCTGTTTGCATAGCGATTATTAAACTATTTAATCATCCTGTTTGCGTAACGATTATTAAACAATTTAATCATCCTGTTTGCATTATGATTATTAAACAAAGTGTCAGTACTTTAATGCATTCAGTAACAACAATGACCGAAATAGGTACAGAACAGCGAAAGCAAAGGCAACATTGTTTACATGTAATTCATTAAATACTTGCTGCATCTACGCAATTTAAACGCAGTAAAATTATGCCATACAACTCCCAGTGCGTTTGCTTGGAAGGTTGAGTTACAACAAGTACCGGTAATTGTGTGAGATATTTTGCAAATCATTGGGGCTACTCCGACTTTACATGCATCTGACTCAATTTCTGAATCTTTCAAAACTTGCGAATTATGTTTTTCTTAAGCCTTTCTGTAATTTTAGCATTCTGCATACTGAAATTCAGGATGAGCCTTACTTTATACATAATGCACGATACGCTGTATAGCACGGCACCCCCAGCCCGGCCCCCTCTGCATAACTCAACCGGTCCGGTAACATCCCGACCATAGTTTCTTCGGCAACCGTAAATTCTGCATACCCGCCGGGTGCCCTTATTACAAACACCTGGTCACCTTTCTGGGAAAGCCAAAAGAAGATGTAAAGGCTGGTAGTAACATGTAGCTGTGAGAATAGTCCCATCACATGACTATAAAAGATCTAAACTCAAAATATAAGACATTAATTTTTCTTTAAATGGAAGCTAACAGATTCCATATTGTGATGTAAAATGTATTTCTATTTGTGAATATTTAAGATTCAGATTTTCAATTAAGTCTGAGAACTTTGAAGTCATAGGCCCTATATACAGTTGAACACTGCTATTGCGAAGTCGTTGGGACCGGCGAAAAAAGTTCGAAATAGGGAAGTTCTCTTTTGTCTATTGTATTAATAAATTGTATATTGTGAAAATTTAGTATGCGGTAAAATTACACCACGTGTATATGTGATATGTACATGTATATGAAGATTCGTAAATATTGTAAATATCGTAAATAAAACAGTGATATATGACAGAGCACATTATGGATGAGACTTTGAAATGCACAAAACCATGCATAATCTATTGTCTGTTACTCATAATAATAACTCTACCGTATATCCACTTAAATTAAATGTTTATTATTTCCCCAGTCGTCAATCATCACTTGGTAAATCCAAAACAATAGAAGCTGCAACTGCCTAGTCACCACACCTCTGATAGACAGCGTTGGCTTAGGTGCAACATCGAAATAAACACTGATGATTAGGTGTGAAAAACTTAGTTGGGACCGGAATTTTAGTTCAAAATAGAGATGACTTCGAAAATTTCGAAAAATTACTTCGAAATAGCGATTAATTCGAATTAATAGTGTTCGAAATAGTGGTGTTCAACTGTATAATATGCAAATATTTGCACCTCAAATCATAACCACAAATATGCTCCGTTCTTTAGATACCTTTCCTCGTAATGATACTATGAAATTGCAATGAAATAAGGTTTGACCATACTCGTTTTTAAAACATATTAAATATGAACAAAATATCTATCTTTAATTTCAAATACAAAATCTGTAAAATCTCACTTTATAAACAAATGACAGCAATCAGAAAAGGTCAACCGTAACGATCTCCCATAAAAAACAACTGACTTTCGATACCGTTTCTTGTATTTGTTTGAGTTATGACGTCATATAAAGCTGGTGCACGCGCTTTTGTTCTTTACAAACTTACAGAGCAATAAATTTCAATCTCTATTATAGTGAAATACTTCTCAGTTTAAGTTCGAAAAATCGAGTGAATATCGATGGAAAAGGGTAGCACTGCTGTTAAGCACAAGACCAGAATATGACAGCAGCGCTTTAAAAAGAGAGATTACTTTGCCGATTTAACATGATTGTGTGGCCTTTGATTACTGAAAGACGATGTCTGCATACAAGCGTGTATTTCCTGATTGTCAGGATACCGAACACACTGTTATTCTATAGTATCTTGTGAAGAAACGGTATCTATGATATAACGGTATCTGAAGAATAAGGAATACGGACCAATGAATAGGAATGTTTAAAACCCGCGTGAATGACTACAAATCTTCTGCAATTTAAATTTAATTGCAAGCTTTATTATTTGTTAATTACTCGTAAATTTGAAGCCCATATATAACAACAATTTCTATTTTTCTAATATTTTGAGTTCATCCTAATGTTAGGATTGAGATCTGTGATAGTCATGCAATCCAGTCCCACATTAATGAAAGTTCTTGCACAAAATTACGTCCGTATTCACAAAGCTCCTTAGTTAAAACTTAAGTAAATATCTTAAATTCATAAAATTCCTTATGTCTCTGGATGTTTCGTGTGTAAGTAATTTTACAGTTAAATGTTAAAAACTAACTAATATTGCTTAGATGTTTAATATTTTACCATTTTGTCAACAGAAATTATTAAATTTCACATATAAAATGTAATCTGAAATTTTCACTTTAGTACAAGACTTATCGTAAGTTAAGATTTCTTTGAGGAGTTTTGTGAATTTCGGCCCTTGTGTGATACCACTTTCATCTATGTAAGACCGGAGTATAAGTGTGCAAGCATACTCATACAACTAGTAGCCAACTAATAGCCAACTACAATATTATTCAATGACACATATGTACATGAACCCCAAATATTTGACAACTGTTTAATCTTCATTTCTTGAATGTTACATGTATATATGTCTTGTATTTGTTAACCTGTATCTTTCCTGACATTACAAATACTTGGGGCTCAACTATTTCTAGCCGCATGACTATGAACATTCTACAGCTTAATCTTAGTCTTGAATTTAAACATTAAACCAATGGAAATCAAAGCCCAAATGTTACGAGCATTCTCATTGGTCAATATTTTAAGTTGAGACTAAGCTTGAGATTGAGAACTTCCATAGTCATGGGCCCTGGGTCCGTATTCCAGAAACATCTTAAGTGAAATCTTATTATAAGCCTTAAAATTGACATTTTTCTTAAGCATTGTATTCCATGTTTACATGACATTCTGCAAAGTGTCTCATTATCAACTTATTATTGACAACTCTTTACTTAACTGTAATTTGATTCACTAATTTATATGTAGTTTTAAACATATTACCTTACCAAAATTGGAACTTAAGTGAAAATATTTGAATATACACTGAAGATGTTTCTGTAATATGAACCCTGGACTGGTGTTCACAAAGCGGCTTAGAAATCTTAACTTAAAGGCCTAGTTTAAGCAATGTCTGGCATCTCAGTGGGACATTCCACCTTGTTTATTGGTCCACCATTAAGTCTGTTATCATTATCTGCAATATTTGCACTCAGCTGACTGAGCAATCACTAGTTCACAATCACATGATCTAAATCCTATATTCTGATTGCTTGTTTACAACATGAATTCTGCCTACTGATTATTGTTTAAATCTTTTTCCTGACTGGATGCCAAGACAGACAGTGGAAAATTTTATTGCTGCACACACAGCCCAAATATAGGTCAGAAGCAGGCTATCAATGGTTACTATGTGTAATGATCGTGGCGGATCCGTGGTCTAGTGGTAACGCACTGGTTTCACAACTCAGGGGTCGCAGGTTCGAGCCCCCGCTACACCCTAACCTACTAACTCGTCTTTCGCATGAGACGTTAAACCGAGGTGCAGTGTACTAGGTGCTTCACACCGGGCACTAAAAGACCCAGGGTCGTCTCTGGAACGGGGCGTCTCCTGTATCTTGCACTATCCCTCGTAACCCAACTAACATGTCTTCTGGGGGCGATGGCCATATGGGAGAGAATCCCGGTGCACTCGATAAAAAATTACCAGACACACACATGTGTAATGATGCTGATCTCAAATAGAAGTATCATGCTGACTCCCAGTGATGTATTTATTTTACTGATAAGCAAACTCCACAATCTGGGTTATATCTGGTTAATATCTGTGAATGAGCTACAAAGGGAAATAACACATTTCTGGCAATTATCTTCCTGATACTTCATTTACCTCCCTTTACCAGGTGAGTTATTCAGGAATAGATGTATTTGGGACAATAACTCTGGTGTTCCTGGTCCGATCGGGCCCATTATCGAACCCTTCCAAGATTTTATGGTTATACACAAACTGTGCAAGTTTGGTCAAGATTGAATAAAAAAATGTAGTCTTTATCGCGATAACGGGCCAAATTGCTGACGGCATACAGACTACGGATGACGCCGGAGAGGTTCCTATACCAATAGCTCACCGAGTACAAAGTCAGGTGAGCTAAAAAATGTTGGTCCATTAATAAACTTTATATTTGCAACTGTTGTTATTGACCTGCCATCAAGACAGCCCATTAATATGTGTATAAAATGAATAAATCTATTTTAACAGAGATTTTGAATAAAACAAACTTTAACCGATCAAACGCATTACTGACAATGTACACCAATAAATCGATCTATTTGAGTGGTTACTAATAATTAATGGTAGCTAAACAACACTCATTTTCAATCTTTGTAGGAGCAAATTCCAAATTAATACAAAGTTGCTGTTTTTTCCAAGTATTTATAGTATGTAAAAACTTTCCAATACATGCAGAACTATTGTTCTTATACCTTAGAAATTTTTTAAGTGTACTGTGAACTTTGACGCAAAATACTACATTCAATTATTGAAAAGATTTACAATGGAGTATCTACATCAAAAACAACTACTTACATGAACAAAATGTTCAGTATTTTTGTTTTTAACCACTTTCCAACAATTCCAAGAAAACAAACAATATAACAGAATATTTACAAAACTGTGAAAAAAAAAGTACAGTTTTATTTTTGTTATATTATTCAAATGAGTAAATGATGCCCCCTGCTGCCAATATTAGTACAGTTACCACACTTTAAGACACACATATCCACATGTTGTGGACAATTTCTGGACATATTTTTGTCACACTAGTGTATTTGATAAAAGACAAACAAAAACGAACAGTATGGCTTGTATTTGACTTCACCAGGGCTGATATTTATAAAGAATCTTAGTCGAAAATTAAGAAAGATCTTAAAATTCTCAAATTTAATTACTGCATTTTCTGACAAAGTAATGCATTTTTGGAAGATGTTGACACATAATTTGCAATATAATTCATAGTGTATTAATATCTAGCATTAGTCATGCAAATGTTCCAAAGCATAGTATTTTAAACACAAATTCTTATTTTGACTTAAGTTTACCCTAAGTTAAGAGTGGCTTAAGAATCTTTATAAATATGGGCCCAGCTCCTTGAGAAAAAAGCACTTTTTTAAACAGTTGTGTAGGCACTACACGATGTTTATTAACTCATCAATAAAACTAAATCATGTAGACAGTAAATCCCACAATTTTATTTTGGTAAAGTTGGTCAGATTTGGTGATGCTTTTTTAGAAATATACACATACTTATAGGAAATGAGACATGCATATGATTACAAACTCTTGGCTGCATAGCTTGCTTAGGTATTTATCACAATTTAGAGTTAAATTAAAATCATTAGTGCCGTTAAATTCTTATTTATTGATTTAAAACTGTAAATTTCATTATACTTACGATATAGCGATACAAATTTTTCCCAATTTTGAAAATTTTACGTCGTGAATTTCCCAATTTAACCAAGGTATTTTTAGTAATAATGACCTTGACTTTGACCCCACCCATCCCATATGCAATCCCAAGTGAGGCCTCAATATAAGGTATATATGTATTAAGTTTCATTTAAAGATCTCAATGCTTTCTCAAGTTATTGGTCGGAAACTGTTTTTTCCATTTTTAGTGATAGTGACCTTGACCCCCACCCACCCCATACGCAATCCCAAGCGAGGTCTTGATATAAGGTATCTATTTGTAAAGTTTCATTAAAATATCTCAATGCATTTTCAAGTTATTGAGCAGAAACCGTTTTTCTATTTTAGTAACAGTGACCTTGACCATGACCCTATAGTCAATCCCAAGTGAGGTCTCGATATAAGGTATGCATGTATTAAGTTTCAATAAAATATCTCAATGCGTTCTCAAGTTATTGAGCGGAAACTGTTTTTCTATTCGTAGTAACAGTGACCCACCCACGCCATATGCAATCCCAAGCAAGGTCTCTATATAAGGTAAGTATGTTTAAAATATCATTAAAATATCTCAATGCGTTCTGAAGTTATTGTGACGAAACAGTTTTTGTATTTTTAGTAACAGTGACCTTGACACCACCCACCCAATATGCAATTCCAAGTGAGGTCTCGATTTAAGGTGTCTATGTATTAGGTTTCATTAAAATATCTCGATGCGTTCTCAAGTTATTGATCAGAAACCATTTTTCTATTTATATTAACAGTGACCTTGACCCCACCCTACCCATATGAATCCCAAGTGAGGTCTTGATATAAGGTATCTATGTATTAAGCCAAATTAAAATATCTCAATTTGTTTTAAAGTTATTGAGCGGAAACCATTTTTCTATTTTTAGTAACAGTGACCTTGAACCGACCCACCCCCTATGCAATCCCTAGCGCAGTCTCGCTATAAGGTATCTATGTTTGAAGTTTCATAACAATAGCTTAATCCGTTCTCGAGTTAGAGAGTGGAAACAAAAAGTTGAAAAACTAGCTTACCGAAAAACTTTAACCTGTCCATATAGATTATATGTTTGTTTGTTTGTTTGTTTATTTGGATGTTTCGCCGTATTCAACAGTACTTCAGTCATATAACGGCGGTCAGTTAACCTACTCACACTTATTGGGTAAGCTGGTTTTTCAGTACTGAGTGCATATACTTATGCCAGTAACTGACAATATCTGTAAAATTTCTAAGTGTAAAAAGGCCCATAATTTTAACGAAAAACTAGAGTTATCAAAATTGGCCTATGATTTCATTTTAATATAGGGAATAAGTGTTCTAAGTTTGAATGAAATTCCTTCAGCCACTCCTGAGAAACGAGCTTACAAAAAATCTTTAACCTGTCCATATAGCTTATGTTAAATTTGTACGTGTAAAAGGACCATAATTTTGACAAATTTCGAACTAGAGTTACCAAACATAGCCTATAGGTTCATTTTAATGTGGGGAAAAAATGTTTTAAGTTTGAATGAAATCCCTCAAGCCATTCCTGAGAAACTAGCTTACCGAAAAACTTTAACCTAGCTCGGACGCCGACGCAGGGGCGAGTAGAATAGCTTGCCTTTTCTTCGAAAAGTCAAGCTAAAAACACATAATTATTAAATAATGAAAAAAAAGGAAATTAAAACTTTGCTTGGTCTCAAACCCAACACCTTCGTATTCAAAATTTGTTGAGATAACCTGTTAGCCATTTGGACTTAAAACCAAGGTGATGTATTTTTAATGTTATGTCAGTAATACACGTGTTTTCCAAAATTCCAACAAAAAAGCTTTACAAACGCTTTTTAGTTTTATCATTTCAATTGATGACTATCCATAACCGACTCTATATATCCAACAAAAATTTTTCAGGAGTGTTATTTCACGTGTTTATTTATATTTTATAATATAATAAATAGTTTTCTTTTTGGGATCTATGACAAAAATTTATAAAATTGCCAATTCGCCAATCTGTGATTAATTCCCTGTAACATACTTTGTATTGAATGAATTATTCATGATCTTTACATACTTGGAACTTGGTAACCTTGGCCCCGACCTGTGACACAATTCCAGCTCCATCTATCCCTGGTGTGTATGGCAACGAGGGTTTTGTGGGGTGCGTTCCGCTTCGGATATATGTGTCCACTGGATTTACACCTGCTGCTTTTACCTCTACGAGAACCTGAACGAAATTCATATTGCACAAATCCCTGCATTTCCAGGTATTAGAGCAAATTTTGCAGTTTTCACCCTGCTGAGAAATGTCAAGATTTGAATATTAATTCAAAACGAGTATTTGATGGATTTTTATCATAATAATTGCATAGTATACAGTAAAAATAATGATTATGCTAAATGTTAAACAATTATCATATCAGATAATTGTACTATTATTGTCACTCTGACTATCAAAAGAGTCTATAAATCCAGCAATCATCAACTAAAAGTGATACACTTTTGTTTTCTTAGTTCATATGTACTGAAATGGGTCATTGTAAAGGATAAAAGACATACTAATCAATATGGGGGTAGGTATCTAAAATATTCATTGCACACACACACACACAAACTTGGAGACCCAAATTTTTTAATAAATATTTTTAATCAATATTAAATGGGAAAGAAAACATACACACATCTAAAATTTATATAGAAGGATTTTTTTGTAAATGCAAACTTCTCAATATATTCTCATATAAAATTAGCCAAATTATTTTAAGACACTGTTAAACATATCAATAAGAAATGTAAACCAGTGCAGTGTGTTGTCGTTTTTTTTAGGGGGGGGGGGGCATGGGAACACAGGTGAGCGATTCAATTACCAGGACATATTTATCACTGAAACCTGAAACAAGACCATACTAGTAAACTTGCGAGTTATTTTCAAAAAAGTATTTCTTCGAAACTACATTTGTGACTTCTTAGCAGACTATACACTCAACAAACTATACTTCTTAGCAGACTATACACTCAACAAACTATACTTCTTAGCAGATTTTTGTTTATGAAACAAAACTTTCTATTGAAAATTAAAACATGAAACAATTCTTAGAATTAAACAAACAAAACACAAGGGTAGAAATCGATATGCGCACAAGTTTTTGCTTACAGATTTGACAAATTGATTTTAAGTTGCCATTAAAGTGTGGTAGCATAGCATTTGTCATTTAACGATCATTTAACAGACGGGAGAAACATGTGTACAATGTGCTATAAAAATATCACATACCTGCATCCTATTTAAAAATATTCCATGAAAATCATAGTGAACCGACACCCTGCAGTATGTCAACTTTCGAATTGCAGTATGTGAACTTTGGAAAGCGTGTACATCAATTACCACCATTGGAACATCTTGAAAATTAAAGGTCAAAGGAAAGCGATAATACTCTGCTTGTAACCTTTAGCCTAGGTGCATACAAATGCATGAGCTTAAGTGAATACTGAGAGAAGAGACTAACAGATTTCCACTGGTATCTCTCTTTCTTTGTCAAAGCTATTCTAGCGTGCTCAACATAATGCATACTCAGATATTTTTTCGGAAGGACATACAGATGAGAATAAGTTCAAAATTTAATAGTGCTGGGCTTACAGACTTGTACTAATTTCATTGATACATACAAACCTGTTTCAAGCATGCCCGACATACCTTGCACTGGCACACTGGTATCCACCTTCAGCACCTCTGGTCCTCCAAACTGGGCAACATACCTGGGTATCGGTAAGGACAGGCACTGGCACTTTGGTATCCACCTTCAGCACCTCTGGTCCTCCAAACTGGGCAACATACCTGGGTATCGGTAAGGACAGGCACTGGCGCTTTGGTATCCACCTTCAGCACCTCTGGTCCTCCAAACTGGGCAACAAACCTGGGTATCGCTAAGGACAGGCACTGGCACTTTGGTATCCACCTTCAGCACCTCTGGTCCTCCAAACTGGGCAACATACCTGGGTATCGCTAAGGACAGGCTCTGGCACTTTGGTATCCATCTTCAGCACCTCTGGTCCTGCAAACTGTGCAACATACCTGGGTATCGGTAGGGACAGGCACCAGCACACTGGTATCCACCTTCAACACCTCTGGTCCTGCAAACTGGCCAACATACCTGGGTATCAGTAGGGACAGGCACTGGCACACTGGTATCCACCTTCAACACCTCGGGCCCTCCAAACTGGGAAACATACCTGGGTATCGGTAGGGAAAGGCACTGGCACACTGGTATCCACCAGTGTTGTTTTTTTCATGCCAATTTGGGGCCGATATTCGGCCCCATTCCCCTGCGAAAAAGTATATTTTTTCCCCGTATGTTTACCTTAAAATTCCCCTAAGAATATAAGATTCAATTTGAAAAAACATCTGACCAAACTCGGACAAAAATTGACTAAGATAGTGGAATTTTTTTAAACAATCCCAGCTTTTTTTTTATCAAACCAAGTTTTGCATAATCTAAGTTATCATTTGTAGCAAAACAACTGATTAATGTTTTATAACAAAGTAACATAAAAATCTTAATGTGCTTTTATACAAAAACAATTCCCAATGTGCCGTAAAATTCCCCGTCTGAAGGGGCCCTGCCATCTTTCCCCTAAAGGTGAAAAAAAACACTGTCCACCTTCAACACCTCTGGTCCTCCAACCTGGGCCACCTTCAACACCTCTGGTCCTCCAAACTGGGCAACAAACCCGGGTATTGGTAGGGACATGCACTGGCACATTGGTATCCATCTTCAACACCTCTGGTCCTCCAAACTGGGCAACATACCTGGGTATCGGGAGGGACAGCCACTGGCACAATGGTATCCATCTTCAGCACCTCTGTCCCTCCAAACTGGGCAAACATACCTGGGTATCGGTAGGGACAGGCACTGGCACACTGGTATCCACCTTCAACACCTCTGGTCCTCCAAACTGGGCAATATACCTTGGTATCGTTAGGGCCTGGCACTGGCACACTGGTATCCACCTTCAACACCTCTGGTCCTCCAAACTGGGCAAACATACCTGGGTATCAGTAGGGACTGGCACACTGGTATCATCCTTCAACACCTCTGGCCCTCCAAACTGGGCAACATACCTGGGTATCAGTAGGGGCTGGCACTGGCACACTGGTATCCACCTTCAACACCTCTGGTCCTCCACACTGGGCAACATACCTGGGTATCAGTAGGGACTGGCACTGGCACACTGGTATCCACCTTCAACACCTCTGGTCCTCCAAACTGGGTAACACGGATGGCTCTCATCAGCACTCGTCCAGACATTGTGTGTGCTTGTTCTTTGAAGAAAAAAAAAGTAGTCTTACATTTAATTTTTTTTTTTTTATATTTGATGCCATTGGTTTTTAGTAATTTTCATAAAGAATTCATTTCTATTTGTATACAAATTCATTTTACGATCTACAGAGATGGCCAAATTTCTTGTTGCTTTACTTGTCAGTTTTTTTACCAATGTTGTTTGCCATATTAAATTGTGTCTACTGGTTGGCGAGTAGTATCCGTGAACTAGCAGTATCCGTGATTTGTATATTAAAAGATGTAAAAGCTCTCCATCATTGAATATTGAGTTTACACACATCACCTAGCAACTGTTCTAAATGCAGAATAAGTTGAAGTCTCCAAAACTTCATATTTTTCAAGATATTTACATGTTTGCATATAAAAATCTCAAAACAACTTAATTCCTTGTGGGGCATTCACCCGCACGTCTTTGCGCATGCGCATTAATCTATAATTGGACCCCTATTTTTATCTTGCACTTCCCTATTTTCGGTTTACCAAGGGTGATCACTAGGTTATTCACATAAAGCAGTTCTAAACTTTAGTATTTAAACACCACCATCCATTTATTCAACACGCATTCTTCGTGAAATGGATTTTCTTTAAAAAAATCTATAATTGCAATCGCAAAATGTTTACTCAAAGAAAATATTAAAGAATTGCAATTTTAAAATGTTAACTAAATTATACGCTAGTTTCTGAACGATTTTGACAAAATTTCAATGCAGGGGAAGCGTCTACTTCGATAATAACATGGTTATCTCCCGTTTACAATCAGCAAATTGTTAAGGGGCGCCAAAGGGGTAATCAAAAGCCCATTTTCCGGCATCCACTTATGTTTGTCGTCGCATTATCACTGTTAATCTGGCATATAATTTTATCATATTACATCATTAGGATGTAGGTAATATAATGCAGAGTAGTATAGAGTGATTACAATCTTGAGGTTTGTAGCACACAAATCGCATTTTCAATTGAAAGGAAAAATCACGGATACTACTTGTTTTATTGCTTCAAGTAATGCTTACTGATTACCCCTTTGGAGCCTCTTATATGGAAAAAACCATATGACGTCATGACAAGATATTTACAGCCTTGTAAACAAACGGAGCCCAACTTTGTCCTGCAAGACGCTTTTCTTTAAAAGTATTACGCGATTGAAAATAAAGAAAAAATACTAAAACATCACGGATACTACTCGCCAACCAGTATACAGTGATACAGTAACTATAAGGTAAATTCTGACAATATTTCACTTCTTTGTAAATGCTCTAGGACAAGCTGGGCAATAAAGACTATTCATTTCGCCACTCTTAAGCTATTAGGAGAAATGTAGGTGATCAAGTTGGTGAGGGAAAAATCATGATGCAGATAGAAATTTAGAAAACAAAAAATCATTTGGATTTAATGTTTATTTTTTTCCTTATTTGTCAGGGTCTGGTAAAACCCATTTTTTACCCCCCAAATTTTTCCTTTTTTCCCAAATTATTTTGGCACCTGAAGTGCCAAATTCATACTGGTTGGCGAGTAGTATCCGTGATTGTTATAGTATTTTTTCTTTATTTTCAATCGCGTTAGTAATACTTTTAAAGAAAAGCTTGTTGCAGTAGAAAGTTGGGCTCCTTCTGTTTACGAGGATGTAAAATATCTTGTCATGACGTCATATGTTTTTTTCCATAACAGGGGCTCCAAAGGGGTAATCAATAAGCATTACTTGAAACAATAAAACTAGTAGTATCCGTGATTTTTCCTTTCAATTCAAACTGCGAATTTTGTGCTACACACCGCAAGATTTTAGTTGCTCTATACTATTCTACATTATATTACCTACATCATAATGATGTAATATTATTAAATTCTATGCCAGATTAGCGTTGATAATGCGACTACTAATATAAGTGTATACCGGAAAATGGTCTTGTGGTTACCCCTTTTGGCGCCCCTTAAAAATTTGCTGACGGTAAGCGGGAGATAAACATGTTATTATATAAGTAGAAGCCTCCTCTGCATTGAAATTTTGTTCAAATCCTCCGGAAACCAGCCGTATAATCAAGCAAACATTTTAAAATGGCAAATTATTTGTTAACGTTTTTTTTTAGGAAACATTTTGCAATTACGATTCTTGATTTTTTAAGAAAATCTATTTCACGAAAAATGCGTGTTGAATATATGGATGGTGGTGCTTGAATACTAAAATGCTGCTTTATGTGAATAACCTAGCGATCACCCTTGGTAAACCGAAAATAGGGAAGTAGAAGATAAAAATACGGATCCAATAATAGATTTATGCGCATGCGCAGACGTGCGCGTGAATACCTCGCGATGAGTTAAGTTGTTTTCAGATTATTTTGAACAAACATTTAAATATCTTGAAAAATATGAAGTTTTGGAGACTTCAACTTATTATGAGTTTGGAACAGTTGCTAGGTTATGTGTGTAAACTCAACATTCAATGCTGGAGAGCTTTTACACCTTTTAATATACAAATCGCGGATACTGCTAGTTCACAGATACTACTCGCCAACCAGTACCATTAATACAAAAAGTGAATTTAAGATGTAAATCATATAATGACTTGCATACTTATTTTTTATGGATAAACACCATTAAAATACTGATTTCAACTAATACACCAGTAGTTTAATAGTTCATTCATCGATTATTAATATTAATAATACCTTTTTTCCTGCTTTTCCCATTGAGCACTAGATTTCACAATGCAAATTTCCCAATCTTATAAATGCCTGACTAATCTAAACTCCTGTGAAAAACATTGTTGAGATTAAACCTATGTATGCTGATATTAGTTGATTGTGTTGAAAGCCAGATGCTTATTTTGCAACACTTTTGTTTCTCCCTTTTCCTGTGTGGAACCAGTTTTTGGTGTCTTTGCTATAGACCACTTGAAAGCGCCCTGAATTATACATTAAAGGGATCACAACTCACGACATCCAGATCGTAGGGTGAATATCACATTGACCCTGACAGTTTAGTGTTGTTGTTTTTTCAC
The DNA here is from genome assembly GCA_027627225.1 of Congeria kusceri. NCBI lineage: Eukaryota > Metazoa > Mollusca > Bivalvia > Myida > Dreissenidae > Congeria > Congeria kusceri. The sequence goes on along the minus strand of CM051037.1, from coordinate 20,993,922 downwards.
TTTTGTGAAACTGGGGTCAGGGCCTTTCTTATTGGGAAAAATGTGTCACGATAAATTGGGAATATGGTCTCCTTAAAAATGTGTCACGATAAATTGGGAATATGGTCTCCTTAAAAATGTGTCACGATTAATTGGGAATATGGTCTCCTTAAAAATGTGTCACGATAAATTGGGAATATGGTCTCCTTAAAAATGTGTCACGATAAATTGGGAATATGGTCTCCTTAAACAAAAACATTAATAATGGTAGAAAAAGACAAATAATTAAAATGTAAGTTTACAGGAATGGCCAAGAAGCAGATGCATAATGAATCGGGAAAAAAATTTAATTGGGAAATTTTGTCATCTAATTGGAAAAAATATACATTTTTTTAAGTTGGGAACAGGGCCCTATATGTTGTCGGGTCAGGAAGGCCTAATTCCATGATGGCCCTAGTCGTTGATGGCCCAAACTGTTGACAGAAACGACCATGACACCCCAAAATGAAACTTTATAGATTGGACCCTCCTGACCTGCATTACCCTATATCACCACCAAAATCTGCGGCAAAAAAACCCGCAGTTTTCATTTAAAATTTACATAAACAATATCTCTAATTAAGTGATACGAAATTCCCTTGGTACAAATGTTTGTGTCCGAAAGTTATAAAATCCTGATAATATGCAGTTACGTTAAAACCGAATATACGTGGGTTACTGGTGAGCGAGTATTTGTCGGACGAAATATGCATTTATTTTGTAACAGTTTTAATTCATGAACAAACTCAGCGATGAAAATTCGCTTGTAACATCCTGGGTTGATCACCCGTTTGCGTATATAAACAAAATAAGTTTCACGTGTGCGCATGCGCAACAATAGAGGCCCTGAAAAGGGTACATAAAACACGGTCTTTTTCACGTTGACAGTAGTATTTTTCCGGACGTTTTTTAAAACAGTGAAATATACGGAGATGATAACTCTAAAACGGCCCCAAAAATGCAATACCGGCCTAAAGTACAGTATACTGGCGCGGTGCCTAAATCCGCCACATTTGCGAGATATTTGTACGATATTTTCAAAAGTTGTTTACCGATTGACATATAAATTCACATAAATCAAGTTAGATTTAATGTGCATTTGCTACAGTGTTTTGGTTACATTTCAAATACTTGGCAAATGAAAAATAATTATTGAGATTGAACGCCTTTTAAAAACGCCTAAATCCGTCACCCCTCTTTAAAATGTTAAAATTGCTCGAAAATAATATTCTTTGATGAATTCTGTTTTAAAAGCAACTTCAACAGACTTATATTGACAAAACTCCCACTTTTGTTTATTTAAGCTTCATTTTATAGTGTTTAATATAATGGTTAATTGTATGCTGCACATGCTCACATGGACATAATATTAAAACACGAGAATTTAATTTTATCATGGATTTTATCATGGACACCAAGCGGGGCCTCAAAATTGCACATGCGCAGTATGAAATAGATACCGCGCATGCAGTTTGTTTGTATTTAGGGGTTATGTAAAAAATAATTGGATTAAATATTCATAATTGCACAAATCAAGATGAAAACTCGTCAGCGTTGTTAAGTGAAAGTATCTGATTGATTGAGATCAACAAAATAGAAATCGCCCGTAAATAAACGCTTATTCGGATGGGGTGGCGGATTTAGGCAAGTGGCGGATTTAGGCCCTGCGCCAGTATTTAGGCAAAACCGGCCCCAATGAAACAGGGTCCGTTCGCCCTAAAATTTGTTCACCCTATTTCCCGTTTGGCCTATATCCCGTTCGCCATGGGTCCGTTCGCCCTATATTTTATTATTAGATCAGGTGATTGATGTAAAACGATAAATGGTAGCCTCTACACCTGCAAGTTCGTGGATGTTAAGCATTCGACGTTGCGCATGCGCATAAAACCCCACTTGTTTAAAAAAAAACACATCACATTAAATCGATCTGAATGTAAACTTACAATTTTATATATCAAATTGCCAATCTTTATTTGGAAATCTGTAATCTTAAATTAAAAATAAACATGACCCAACAACAACCTTGATCTTATTCAACTTCCTGTAAGTTCGTGGGCAACTTTTTACGACGTCATACGCGGAGGCCCTTCCACTGAATTTTGCTTTTTGATATAAATACGGCAAGATTTCAATGTCCTTATTTATTTCCTTTGATATTTGTTGGATTTTAATGAAATTAATACTTATAAAATGTTTATTTGAATTTTCTTAACAATTAATAAGTTTAAAACACAAATAACTGCAATAATAAACTTTTCTAACATGGTATTTTTATCTGTCGATGTTTTTTACGCAATTTTGTGCTCAAGTAACTCAAGCTGTTCTTCGGGTCACACTTGCAAAGAAATCGGACACGCGACGTTACGTCATTGATGAGAAAATTACGTCATAATTTCATCCACGAACTTACCAGATTAGATGCTAATAGTGATTTAAAAAAACAAAGCAACATTCAATTTCATGAAACTTTATTGAATAACATATCAAATTTGCATATGATTAACAAATAAATAGATATGCTTGTAACAGATATATGATTTCACATTGATGTGTCTATTTGCTAGATACATTTAGATCGTCTAATTTATTGTGCATTTATATCACAGTTAATAATGATGAATGGTTTAACACGTACAATAATTAAAAAATGCATTTTGAGATTAATATTAAAATGTTATCCTTTCTAAGACAAGTTATGCCCAGGCAAAGAAAAGAGCTAAGATACGCCCGTGTGGATGCTATTGATCGATGACCTAGCTTACACGTCATCACTTGTTTAGTGATGTCATTTGTGGATTGTTTTGCATTTTTCTTGCCGAGTGAAAATGTGGATATATGGTGAGGATTTAAAGCATTTAAAAGCATGTAAGTCTCCATCTGTTGTGTTAATAATGGAACAGGATTATCTAGGATCTGTTTAAATCTCAGCCTAGGAATTGTGTGTTTTAGTGTCAGAACGAACTCAACTGTGGTCTAGAAGCATTCATGATGTGGATTTACTGTCATACTATTATGCTAACAAAGCACCTCTTATTTTATATTAATCTATCTAAAGCATTAATAATGTTTGGTGCTTGTTGGCTAGACCGGCCGAAATAGCAGTTCTTCTTGATGTCACAGGTATTTTTGCATTTGTTTAAGTTAGTGTTTTAGTTTTATAGCAATATGATTTATGCAAGGAAAATAAAAATGTTATGACTCATAATGTTTACATTAAATTTCATTTGTCGCAGAAAATTGAATGTAAAATAAGGAGAAAATGACATTTTTGTAGAGAACTGTTTTATTAATTGTAGTTTGCATTCTATTTTGTGTAGTTCGGTTACAATGGGCGATACTTCGCTGTTCCGATAAGAAAACTGCTGTGCGTGATATTTCTCTTAGAATGGCAATAAAAAGCATGTTAAACAAAAATAATATAAAGGAATGCTATGAAATCACCCAAATATAATGTAAATATAAGGATTGAAATTAATTTTGGTTGAGTTCATGCGATTATGAATGCAATGGTCAAACTGGCAAATTATCCATGAAGCGATGTTCAAAGCATGGTAGTTAGGAACATCGATTGTTAGTGATTCTTAGCCTACTGAGTCAAAAGTAGGTCATACGATGCAGGCATACAATATCTTTAGATTATTAAATTGTAAGAAAACGGGTTTAAAATGTTGCTGTTTTCAAGAAGGACCCTTTCAGGTTTCTATCTACTGACTAACAGCCTGCAAATAAAACAGCGATGCCTGTTTTGGAAATTACCCTCTCAAAAGACCGTTGGCTTCCGCCAACAGTCTAAAAATCTTAATATGAGTAATTCGGCTTCACTGTTAATAACCTGTTTTAGATTACGACGTATTTGTGTGTGAAATTTCGTACGAATGCACCTAGTAACAAGACGTATCGTGTACCAAGTAAAATACACAATCAGTCAGTATTATGCACGTATCAATATTTTCCCACATTGGGGGAGCTACGGGCTGAACCAGGGGAATTTTACTTATTTTATTTTTGGGGTGTACTTCCTAGAGCCAAGCATTTGTCTAAATCCCCTCAGTGGGAGATGCTATAGGGTTATCAAATGGCCCGGGGGGAGGACCAATATTACCGGGATCTAAAATCCGACCAGTCTATTTCCTCTGGACCCAGAATCATTCGGCGTGTCAAATTCGCGCCAGTCGGGAATTGCTTTCAGTCTAAATTCCCGTATATGCCTGCCGCTCCCCTTCCCGGAGGGGGGGGATATTGATTGGTGCATTACGTATCTACATGCATCTAAGGCCAGAGTTTTTTATTTATTGGTTCTCGGACATTTTTGGAAACGTGTCCGGTTGGAGGAGGGAAAAAAACACACACAAAAACACCCACAGAATTGAGTAAATTAATGACTAGAATTTCACAAATGGAAATGGGCATTGATATTAAAATCCTAATGCATTATTACTTACAAAAATCATATTACACTACATTAAGTTAATCACTACATGATAACCATGACATTAAATTTTTTTGCCTTCCGTGTAACAGGTTAAAACCATTTCACAATGTCATTTTTTAAATTTAAAAATCGGGTCGGCGGATCCGAGAACCAAGAAATAAAAAAACTCTTGCCAAAGTTTGGCTGTGCAGACTCAGATACGTTCAGGAAACGTAAAGTTCATAAAATAGTTCATTTGTCTTACGTATAGTTGGTGCTGAGCTAAAATATTCAATATAATATTAAATATATATTATAATATAAACGCACTTACTTGTTGTTGTAGATCAACCTGCTTAATGATACAATTTACCTCTGGAAAACGTGCATGTTTCTATATAAACTGTTTCTAATTAGAACACTGTTGAGTTCTATATTTATATCTACATCCAAGCAGATTATACGGTACGTTTTTATCTCTAACCAATACAACCGCCATGCAGAGATTTGACTGGTTCCGAACATAGTTCTAATCAAATTAACCGATAGGGGAGATAACCGCTGCGAATCTACACATATCTTGTGAACTCAAATACCGGGAACCAATCTTATTATCAGGGTTACAATACACTGTTTTCTTTTACATCATTTTAAAAATAAATTTCAACACTATACAGAATGCATATTATGTTTAAAGTTATAAAGTACAATAATCAATATCTATATGACTAACAGGAATACAATAAACAAAATAAATACACATGTTAATAAATGTACAAATTTCAACATAATGTTTGTTAGCTCACGTCATCGTTTTTCCCATACATATATATAGTACTTTCAATATGTGTTTTTTTATACTTTACGGACGCATGCTGATGATTTTGTTATTCTGAATTCTGAAGGCGTGAAAGCTTATCTGCATTTATATACAATATGTGCTTTATGAGTTAATGTCCGCCCTTTCAAATGATTCGTATCTTTCTTTCTTTTAACATATACTTGTAAGTAAATTTGTAACGACCCACATATCTCATGTGTGTATGCCCAAGATGAAAATGCGCAGTGTGCAACAAGCTTCTGTTCATATCAGTTCTCCGCACCCTTTTTAGTTCTAACTTTATAGAACAAATACCCAGCAAAATAATAAAGGATGCTCTCTATCAACACCAACAAAACACAGCGATTTATGGGAGCATATCAGGGATTTCCTCCATTTATCTCCACTATTTATTCATCTGTCAAATATGGTCGAACCAGGTCTATTCCCATAATGTTTCCTGATTGTGTTCGATACGTGCGGTATTTTTGGGCAGGATAATTGTGCTCTTGATCCAATAGCTTCCAATGACACCGGCGTGTTTATGGTTAACTGCTAGGTCAATAGCACATTGTGCACCTTGAAATGGGGTTTGCGGTGACTTGGTACGACACTTGGAGCAGCATACACAGCTTATCTTTGTAGAAGTGTCCAAGTGGCAATAAAATTCAGAGCCTACCAAACCAGGATTGACGCTATTTATAGTAACATTCGAGTCGGTAATCCTGCGGTCCATTGCCGCTGCTTGCATTATTTAGTAGAGTTTTTATCTCCCTTAAAATAATTCCTACTTGAAAAATCGCGTGGTTGTCCATTGTAATTAATGGTCTTTAAACGAACAAGCTGTATGTGCCAGGCCTGACATCAGAAGGATTCGACAGTCAGGTCCGGACTGTTTGATAACGTTGAGGAGTTTCGCTATCATCAAAAAGTAAAACTAAAATAGTTCACTTGCAGCGTCATTTCCAAGCCGTCTTTGGTCTTTTCGAACGGTAAATACCCCACACCGGCGTTACAGAACAACACGTGGAGTTTTCGACCTCTTCTCTTGAAGGCTTCGTAGAAATTCACCACCGACTTAAACGACGCAAGATCAAGGTGCATGAATTCCAGAGCTAAACAGACACTCTGTGTTAACAGACATTTTCCTTTTCGTTTTTCCTCCTGAAATTCGGCGTTCATCTTTAAGATGGCTTCCCTCTTCCTCGATTCTGACCGACACGCAAGTATAACGGTTGCCCCCATCATAGCACACCACTTGGCGATTTCGTGTAAAACCGGCCCCAAATTGTTTATCTAAGAATTGAATGGATATTATTTTATGTATTTGTATGTAAAAATAAAATATTTGGAGCGGCGTTTGGTTCAGTTTTATATTTTGTATCGGTTTAACATGAAATGTTTGTTGATTATTGTTTTATTGTACGATACACAATAAGATGAAATTTCGTGTTTCCAAGTGTATTGAAAATATATAATTCGTATTATGGTCATACAATTTCTCAAGCGTATATAAATATTTATGAAAACATATGAATCGTTAATTTGAAAAAAAAGAGTTAAATGTACTTATAATGTTCGTATTATAACAATGCATAATGATGAAATGTTATAGCAAGCGCTGTATTGAAACAGTGTAAATGTGTTATGTAAAATTTGTTATGTACATATCAATAGAAAAAATCGTGCATTTGGGAAGAAATAACATTTTAATTTAGAAGACATTAAGTGCATATTTAATTGCATATTTATAAATTTTGAAACCATATTACTCCAAAAACACAAAATACATTTCTTGTAAATTTGATAATGCACACAATTTTAGTGGAACAAAAAACGTGCCATTTTCGGTGGTGCTAGTTTCAATTGATTTATAAAATTGTTACGCAATGTTATGAAATGTTTTTCACACATTTCGGGGTAATGTCATCAATGTGTGACAGGTATACAACACCTCAATCATAATCTGTTATTTTTAAGATAAAAAACATCATTGAGTTACTTTATGTAGTAAGCGCGTGCATTATAGATTTTATAAATCGATTAATGACATGAAAGTATGCATAAATGCCGTTTATTTGCGAAGATACAATAAACTTTATTTTACGTCGGCTTGTATATAACAAGTAAAAAAAACATTAGCTATAAAGCTATTTTCCGACACAACAATAACAGTAACAATTATTCAATAATAACAAAATCACAAAAACATTGGCACTATATCATTTAAACTTAAAATGTATATGCGCATAACTTTCATATGGTCAAGTATGATGTGGTGCATTAACTAATTACAGTAGTAACGGGTATTTTGGTATTTCTACACACCAGCAATATACATCTAAGGGAAAGTACCGTGTATTGCATTCTGCACGAAGGATAGCGCCACCTATAAAATATGTTTGGACGGGCGGTCCTTGCTGAAAATTTCCAACTTACATTTCAAATTCTATCTCTCTTCTTTCTGACTGATTCGTATGAATCTTTAAATATAAGTATTTTTTCTAAAAACTTCAAACTTTTAATAATAAATAACCAATGTTTCATATAAAACTAGGTTTTGAAAAGATGGAACTAATGTCTTTACAAATGCGATGCAGACTATGTACACTCAAGGATATAAGTATTTCCACAACGTCGTGACGTCTCAAACAAATGAAGCATATGGGCTTACAAGCATTCAACAACAAAAAAAAACATTTATAAGTTAAATTAACTTACCAAAATAAGTCAATACTTGGTTATGCACCCGTTGGCTCTCAGGACATGGCGAACTTGCTTTGGAATACTGTTGTATGATGACTCTATATAGTGTGGAGTGAGGGGGTCCAGATCTGCATGACTTGGTGTATGAGGTCAGTCTTAGAATGAATGAGTTACAAAAATGTTGAAGCAAGTATTTCAACTTGTGCCATACATTTTCAATAATTTTCATATCTGGGCTCCTTGCCGGCCACATCAGTGTAGGGCTATTGTTTCTATGTTTCCACATGAAAGTAACCCTAGACACATGGGGTGGGGCATTGTCATCTTGGAAAATCCACGAAGAATTGGGGAAGTGTTTTGCAATAACGGCCACAAATGGTTTTCTAAAATATCGACATCCTTTCAGAATTTATATTTCCATGAACTGGAATTAATGTACCAACCCCACAAAAGTTACCAAGCCCCAAAACATAACACTAACGTTGCAGCATGGCAGTGAATCACTGTGCTTTCCAAGACAACTTGGCAACCATTTTTCTTCATCTTTCCTCCAGACATAAACCTTTGTGTCTTTACCAAAATTACCTGTGTTTCATCAGAAAATTTTACATTTTTCCAGAAATTGTCAACAGTAAAAGAATTGTACTTTTACATCATGCTCTCCTACGGACTCAGTTCACTTTTTAGATTACAGTTTTTTTCTTCACAACTCTCCGTTTGAAACCATTAAAATTCAAACGTTCAGGGTTTTTCTACGGTTACGTTTTACAATACGTAATAAGCGACGATCGTCACGAGCACTTGATTTTCTCGGTCGGCCAGACCTTGCTTGATTTCCGATGTTTCCCCTTGTTTTAAAGCGTTTTGAAAAATTTGCTACTGTAAAACAATTCCATCCACGAATTGGCAACGTTTGAACCCCTTACGTTGTCAATTGATAGTTTAACAATTATTTTCTTTAGATGAGCACTCAATTCTTTTTTCTTGTTAGGCATTTTGACAGCAGACGAATTTTTTAAACAAAAAAGGGAAACTACTCTAATTTGTTTTCATTTTAAAGGTCAGTATAGATCATTTCACCGAAATAGATGTATTTTACAGAATTGTATAGGTTAAATGCAACCAAAATTTAGTTTATCAAAACAGCCAATTATTTTAACTCGATTACTTCGCGACGTTGTGGAAATACTTTTGATCCTTGGCTGTAAATACAGACGGGAGTTAGCAAGCGATGTACAAGATGACAGTTTGTAGTAAACACTAAAGTAGTTTCAATGTACGGTAAGGAAATTTGAAAAAAGAAAGAAAGACTAGCTACACTCTACAAGTAAGCAACTGGAACCAAGAATTATGTTGTTTTTCACAATGTAGAGAGTTGAAAGTTATCACAATGGAAGATGCGATGCGTAATTTAAGTTGAGATGTCATCAAGCATGGTTCATTTTTGGCAGGATATGTCCTCCACAATTGTGAGTGTCAATCATGTTGTCATGGATAATTAATGCGCGAATTACGTATGAGAATGGTAAAAACTAATAAAATAAAATAAAACTTCAAACGTAACACTATCTTTTTGTATCTTTGGGCCGGTTTAGTCATTATGCAATCACATGTGGGGCTGGTTTTGCTTTTTTGGGGCCTGCTTAGAGGGGCCGCTTTTGACTGGGGCCGGTTTTGCCATAAACCGTTGTTGTTGTTGTTGTAGATGCTTGAATTGGCCAAGCGTCTGAAATATCAACAGGAGGAGAAGTTGTACTCGGTAGCAAATGTGTCTAGGCAACTGTATAAATTAATCAATCATGTCGAACTTTTTCCATGCATTCAATGGCCCTAGACTGTTCAGAATATTTAGGACCGGTACGACAGAGGTAATTAACTCACTTTCGATTTCGTTACTCTACCAAATGTAGCGATAACAAAGCTTTGTTCCTTCAGCCAGTCCATATCTGTCACCGTCCATAGTAAACCATACATTTTTATCACATCGCTGAAAATTAACTACGGACATAAAAGTCATTGTTTTGATGGAATTAAAGACATTAAAGTTGAAATGTTTATATATTATTAATAAAATTGACAATCATGAGCGTTTTGTTGATCATTTTCACTATTAAATTGCCAATTTTGTTGTGTACTGAACAGAATTTGCGTCGGCCATCTTTGTTTACACGAACGGATCATGTGATTTAAATCTAAATTACTCCTGCCTATTTTTAGCTACAATCATGTATTATACATCATTGGAAAGGTGAAAGAACACGCTTTCTATTGGTCTGAAAATAAATTATGTATATTAATGCATGGAAGAGCAGCAAGGCGCCAAATTAAGGCAATTTTCACTGGCCATTTGTCTGATGAAAACAATATGGTCACTGGAAAGCACAAGTATACCAGCAAAATATAAGCATCCATCCACCATTTAACATCAGTTTCTTACAATTACATCTTAGCGCATTTTTGCGCAATTCATTTAATTCAATGAACTGTCGATCAGGTACTTCGTGTTCTTCCGTCAGTTTCCGATAGCGACCCGTTATCAACCGAATCTGATTTCGTGTCACTCCGCTTAACGTTCGTCATACTGCAAATAGTGATCTCCCCTGAATGTTATCAGTTTTCGCGAGGTATTGCAGTCTCGCAACTTTGACGTCTTTGTCAATCTTTGTTGTTTGATTGTATATTACAGGTACTGCAAACTATTTACCACATCAAAATAATTATTATTGCAATTAGTGCATGCAAGATGGCTGTTAATATAATTATGTCACATAAGATTTACGATGTTTAGGTTGCTGGAAGATAGTGAAACTGAAAGTGAAAGTGGACAACAATTTGACAAGACAAATGATCTGTCTCGATTTATAGCAAAGCATTGATCCTCAATCACCACCGTGTACACAACTGAAATGTAAAGACTGTCGTGTTTATTTTCATTTATAATTGATCAATTTAATCTATACCATATCTTGAATGAGCTGCAAATAAGGTAGCTGGGTGGGAGAGGGGTGAGCCCTCCCTCCCTTGTCATTGCCTTTAAGTGGTCACTGCAGGTTTAATTGAATGACTTCATGTTGTATACTTACAAGGTTTAATATTTTCTTAATATTTAAAGCTTTGTTGTTGTTCTTTTTCTTTAAATCTTAAAACATCCTTACATTGTAAAACAATTCTTACATTGAAAACAATCTTGTAACAGCTTTTATTCTGCATGCTTGATTTTTTAACTTAACTGCAATACTAGTAGCACTTCATAAAATGCTGGTAAGTATTGCATGATTTGCTTTTGCATATATTAATTTCAGGATTGTTGCAGTTTTTGAAGATATTGTGCTTTGGTTTTTAGTCTTCTGTTCATACAGTACAAACAAGACAGTGGAGACAGTGGCTTTTGAAGACAGAAATTAACAGTCTTTCTCACGTTAGGTTGTTTCCAAGATGGTCAGCCAAGAAGTCTTTAAAGTTGTGTTGTGGTGCTTTGCATTGCAGTTTTTAATTTTTTTTTATTTTGCCTAAGATGGCCTATTCAGTATTCAATTTGTTAATGTTTGATGTTACTGTTACTGTTCATATTTGTCGGAAAAGTGTTTCGTATAATATCAAGACCATGTTCTTTTAAAGTATTTTCTGATCAATACTTAAAAAAATTTCAGCATTTAAATTATGTTAATTGTTGTATTCAAGGTATGGTTTGCATTCTTTTGAACAAGTGAACAATTAGTATTCCAAAAAGTTCCTAAAGCAAAAGCTGCATTGAAAGACCACCTTTCATCAAGACCGCATGTTGTTTAATACATGTATTTACATTTCTGTGGCCATTTTTTAATTACTTTGAAGAGTACATGATCTTTTTGGCAGATTTAAAAGGTAAAATATTTTACTTTGTGTGTTTTGGTCTCCAGAAAGAGTGGTCTTAAAACTGGAGATGATGTCGGATATATGCCTTTAAAGTTAATGAAAACACTGTTCCGAATACTGAAATAAATTAGCATGTTATATGTACTAAGCATGTTAAAGATATATATAATACATATAACTGAGCTTTATACATATATATAACATCTTTTACTTGCAGTTTGTAAATGCCAAATGTTTTTTTACGCAGTACTAGAGACATTGTCTTACCCAGATTCAGTCCAGCATTTGGCTTTCATACTCATTCCATTTTAAATGATTTGTTGTCTTTTATAAGTCACCATGTATGTAAGACAGTGAAAATATGTGAAGTATTTACTTAACAAAGCATAAAGTGACATGAAAAGATTACTTTGAACCTGTTTAACTGCCAGAAATTATTGCCAGGTGTATTATTGACAGAATTTACATATTTGACAGAAGGAAATGTGGGGGGTTACCTTCTTCTGATACACATAACTTTGTTATTTTTCAAGATACAGTAATTTCAATTGCAGTTTTGTTTTTCTGAAAGAATAACCTTTAAAATGGTATATAATTTTGTAGGTTTTGCTAAAATAAAAAAATCGTCTGTTATCGCTACCAAATGACTGTCACTTTCTAGTAGGGTTAATCGGGGTAAGTACGGACAGTTTTTACAAGGGCTCCCCTTGACAATATGTTGCGCCTAGCTCAGTAGGATATCACCATATAATGATGACGAAATCGGGAAATCCCTGGCTTCCTAGGATTTTATCATAGATTCCATATATCTATCTGTACGTCAACTGGGTAAAAAACGAGGCCACCCAAAACCGGGTAAGTTCGGACAGAGTAGAAAAACTACGGTCAGTACTGGTTTTGCTATTGCAAATTACATTGGGGAACTACGGACGCTATTTTATATTTAAAGTTCAGGAAAACTCGGACAGCATCGATAGGTTGTTCCCACGATGCACAATTTACAATAACCAATGCATTACGTCATATGCTATTTTTAGACATGTATTCCCCGAAAAGATACGCTTTTTAAATAAGGTAAAATAATAACAAGTAACATGAAAACATGTAGAAAAGTGGATCTACTAACGCATTTGTCCGAAGTTACAAGACTGTCAGTACTTACCCGGATTGACCCTACAAGAGTCTAGTTTCTAATCACAATTGACATTCCATAAATTGGCATAATTGATGGATGTATTAAACAAAATAAACAATATTAGATCTAATAGCAAGTCCCAAAACACGACCATCTGACATAAAGGCATTTTATGGAGACGTTCATCTACAGTATTTCGTGGATTTGTTTACAGAAAATAATCATTTTACAGAAAAATAATCATACTGCTGTATGGTAGTCATGACCATTTGACTTAAAGGCTTTTAATGAAGAACTTCATCTACAGTATTTTATGGATTTGTTTGCAGAAAATTACCATTTTACAGAAAAATAATCATGCTACTGTATGGTAGTCAGTCCAATTATGTTGTTATGCAATTTATATCAATCGCATAGGTGTGGAAAGTGTGAAAACAGCCTATTGTCACTGTGTGTCGTTTTACACGCTTAGCCATAACAAACACCTGCTTAAAAGCAATTATTGGCTTACTGGCGACAGACACGGTACTAAACCAGACACGGTACTAAATGCTTGGTACTGTCATGCTTGTACTTGGTCTAGTCTGTCAAGTAATCCGATCAAATTAGAACTGCCCGTTATATAGCGTAACATAAGTCTTTTAAAGACTATGTCGACATAATGTAAATTGGATCAGGCAAAATGATAATTAAGTAGAGAAACAAACATATAACATACTTCTATAACACTTGTTATTTTTAGATAATAAAATGATGAACTGGTGTTAGTTGTTGATCTTAAATTTCAAACAGTTTGGGATAGTAAAATATGTTTTGGGCAAGTAAACATTCTAAAGTTTCTGGCCCAAATAGCAAGTAATTTTTGAAAGTTAATTTCAAAGACTGTAGAAATGCGCTATACCAAGACATGAACATTAAATAAAGAATAAATAATATAATACATGTATAATGAGATATTTGATAAAACAAATCAGCAAAAATGTTTGTAAAACTTAAAGCCCCATCAATGAATTGTATCAGTGAATTACTCCATGTTCGATCCTTTGCGTGGGTCGGTAGGCAGTGATTTATTTGTCAGATCATGTTAGAATCAAAGTAATGTTCGCGTTATCTGTCAACAAACAATGATTTATCATTCTGATACTATTCCTATACATCAGAACTCCAAATCATTGTTTATTAGCCTATAAACAATATCCTGAATAAAAAATTATGCTCACTGCACAGGCGGATCCAGGATGACATTTCATGTACGTGCATTAAGCCCAGTTTTCCTACGACACGCCTCATATATCTGCAAAATACATGTGTGAGGTTCCCCCAACACATTGTTTATGTTATAAATCGTATGTTGTACTTTTTTGTCCAATGTTTCAGGGGAGAAACTATGAACAAAAACTGCTCGAGTCGTCAGCAGAAAAAGTTATTGGAACTGTAAGTAGAAACTGGATGGTGAATATAAGTTATGTCCCTTTGAAACAAATGCCCATAACACAACATTTTTGCTTGTTAGTAAACCATTAATATTTGTACCGAATACCATCAAATACTTCTTTAGATCTGTGGCCACTTTTTCTGTGATTTATGTTTATCTCCAATTTTTAGATACGGTTTTGCTGGTCATTATCGTACTGGACCTCGCCCCTGTTGCTTGGAATCTTGTACAGAAGAGGTAGGAATAGACGTTTCTTCAAATGTCAGTCATATGCAAATTAATTTGCAATTGTATCTTATAACTGTACTTGGATATCACATGTTTAATGGTGACCTATTCTACACAAGCAAGCATATGGTATAGCTTGTGATGCATTTGTTATGTTTAATGCATACACATTTATCGATTCACAATAGCTTGGAAGGAGTTTAAACTGTTTGTGCCCAAACCTGGCAAGGTCTATTACATGTTATTTTTGTCAGCATTGCCTAATTGGGCCCGATCACTTCTAAGCTCAGCAGATGAGCAGTCTATTATCTTTTGTGTGCTGTATGTTTACAGTTGCTCTTTGATAATTAATCACTCTTACAGGTCTTTTCTCACAAGTCAGCCGATCTGTAACATTCCCGATGCAAAATATAGTTCATTTTGCCCAGTTCATACAACACTTCCTTTATCCTGGATAAAAAAGAACACTTAAATCAAGTATTAAACAACTAAAATTAGAATCTTTTAAAGACAAATACATTTCTTGTTCGGAGTATTATTCAGCAACTACCGGCCAAAATTCAACGAAACTTTATGGGAAGCTTCATTATTAATAGGAGATGTGCATACTACCAGGACGTTCTGCGTCAATGATTTTTCTCAGAGTTATGGAACTTTGTAGATTTCTGAAATCAGTATACAGTACACAATTCTTCACTTTCTTGTCAGGACTATTTCTCAGCAACTACTGGCTTGAATTCAACAAAACTTGATGGGAAGCTACCAGGATGTTCCGCTTCAATGATTCTTTTCAGAGTTATGGGACTTTGAAGATTTCTGAAATCAGTGTATAGTGCACAATTCTTTACTTTCTTGTCAGGACTATTTCTCAGCAACTACCGGCTGGAATTCAACAAAACTTTATTGGAAGCTTCATTACCAAGAGGAGGTGTGCATACTACCAGGACATTCTGCTTCAGTTATTTTTCTTAGAGTTATGGGACTTCGAAGATTTCTGAAGTTAGTATATAGTACATAAATGTGTAGGCTATTTCTCAGCAACTACTTGCCAGATTTCAAGGAACTTTTATGGGAAGCTTCATTGCCAAGAGCAGTGTTCGCGAAAACTTGAAAAATCTGTCAGTCATTCGGTCTGACTGGCTTTAAGTATTTGTCAGTCCGAATAAATTTCTGTCTGTCCGACTTAACAAAAAGTAATAACTTTTAAAACACAACAAAAATGAGGCAACTGTTAAGATTTATTTTATTTTTTTATTGTAGATGTGGGGGTTGATATTTTTTATTTAGATTATATAATCGTAGTTATGTTTAAAGTTAACTTTCAACACAGCTTTTAGGCTTTTCCGTTCTCTGTTCATTTGTGATACATATTCCGTTATCTTTGACACAGGACCTAACATTTAAGTCAGTCGGGCTCATTCAAGTAATTTCTTAGTTTCTCTGTATTTTCATTCTCATCTTGTAGAAAGCAAAATCACTTGGCACAATTCTCTAAAATAGTTGAAATGGTGTTGTTTATTTTGTAACTGTTGTTGTTGAAAGTGAAAGTGCCTCGCGAAAACTGAATAGTATTTTCCTATCGTATCATTGGTTTACAAAATTCAAATACATGTTATAACGGCCCAGACAAAGACGGCCCAGTCCAAGACAGCCTACTTATTACGCAGCAAAGATTGTTTAAAGTCTGTTGGGATAGGTTTAAATTTTGTGATTTAAATGTCAAATAGTTGAAATACATGTTAATTATTGCTTTTAGAGTTAGTATTTATATTATGTATGTATATTATGTGTATTACCCTTGTATTAATTTGAATGGTCTAATTTAGTATGATACCTAAACCGGTATAGTCTAGTCAGCCGTCATTGAAATGGGCCGAATTATGAAATCTAGGTCAAATCGTGTCTAAATTTCGGCGAATTGTAAATATCGTCATCTGATTTTTTCGTCCAATTTTTGTCGGTCCTGCACTAAATTTATCAGTGAGGACGGGCGGACCGACGGTTTTCACGGACACTGCAAGAGGATGAGAGCATATTAGCAGTATGTTCCGCTGCAATTATTTTTCTTGGAGTTATGGGACTTTGAACATTTCCTGAAATATAGTATAGAGTGTGCAATTCTTGTCCAAGCTATTTTTCAGCAACTTCTGGCCAGATTTCAATGAAATTTCATGGGAAGCTTCATTGCCAAGAGGAGGTGTGCATATTA
This sequence comes from Congeria kusceri, assembly GCA_027627225.1. NCBI lineage: Eukaryota > Metazoa > Mollusca > Bivalvia > Myida > Dreissenidae > Congeria > Congeria kusceri. The sequence continues at coordinate 20,977,105 of CM051037.1, read as the reverse complement.
GCAGGATGTTTCACTTCAGTGATTTTTCTCGGAGTTATGGGACTTTGAAATTTTTTGAAATATAGTTGTTGTATCCATCCTTTTAAGGATCTGGAGCATTACAAATGTCACTTCTTAGAATTTCTTTCCACTGTGAAACACTGGGCAGACTTGGATATGATGTGTTCATTATCACTCTACCAAGGTACAGGAGTATTCCCACATCACTGGTCAGTGCAGTGTATACAGAGGATATTTGTTGGTTTAGATAGAACATCGATTTTAAATCACGAGTGATCTTAGAAATGTATATTTTCACGAGTGGCGCAGCCACAACTGAAAATGGATATGTTCTATGATTTCGAGTGAATAAAAAGTCGATATTGTACCGAAACCAATACATTTTCTTTTTATTGTATGCTTTTTACACATTTTTTTATATATTTTAATTGCTATCTAATTGGGTTTTATTGGAAAATATTTCGGGACTCATTTGACAATTTTGAGTCTGGCATCGTTGACCGGTCCGTTTCATTTACTGTTTTAAATCGGGGACCAGTATGAAACAGTGAAAATTATCAGAGTGGTAATTTTCACTGTTTTAAACAGTGAATTAGCAATTTTCATTTCACTGATATTTCCCTGTAATTTACTCGAAAGCATAACAAATATAGTCTTCGCCCTAAGCCACATTCTTCTTGGTAACCCACCTTCTTCGCCCTAACCACAGTCTTCTTGGTAACCCACCGTCTTCGCCCTAACCCACATTTTTTATTTGGTAGCCCACAGTCTTTGCCCTAACCCACAGTCTTCGCACTAACCCACAGTCTTCGCGCTAACCCACATTCTTCGCCCTAACCCACAGTCTTCTTGGTAACCCACAATCTTCGCCCTAACCCACAGTCTTCTTGGTAACCCACAATCTTCGCCCTAACCCACAGTCTTCTTCGTAACCCACATTCTTCGCCCTAACCCACAGTCTTCTTGGTAACCCATAGTCTTTGCCCTAACCCACAGTCTTCGCCCTAACCCACAGTCTTCGCCCTAACCCACAGTCTTCTTGGTAACCCACAATCTTCGCCCTAACCCACAGTCTTCTTGGTAACCCACAATCTTCGCCCTAACCCACAGTCTTCTTGGTAACCCACAATCTTCGCCCTAACGCACAGTCTCCTGGGTAACCCATAGTCTTCGCCCTAACCCACAGTCTTCGCGCTAACCTACTGTCTTTGCGCTAAACAACTAGCCTGAAGCCCGAGGCTAGTGCTTTTGATTTGGGGCTAGTGGAAATCTGTAGACACTAGTCCAATCGGGCAGGTTTTTTTTCAGCAAATTATCATGACACAATGTTCTGAACAAATATTATCATTGTATTAAACGTTAATTAGAACAATGATAGTCAACCTGGAGTGAATTTTCATAACTGTTAACCAAATAGAGACATTACATTAACATCACCCACGTTTAAAGAATAAATGAGGCGCGTCGTGGCAAAACCGGGCTTCATGCATGTGCGTAAAGTGTCGTCCCGGATTAGCCTGTGCAGTTTGCACAGGCATATCCAAGACGGCACTTTCGGCTTTGATGGTATTTTCTGTTCCAAGGAAGTCTCTTCTAAACATAAATCCACTGTAGGCCAAAAGTGCCGTTCTGGATTAGCCTGTTGGGACTGCACAGGCTCATCCGGGACGACACTTAATGCACATGCATTAAGCCCAGTTTACCATGACACGCCTCAAATCGATATTTGATTAATGGTAAAAACAACATAATTCAGTATATTTTATGGCATTTTTTAAATAGTGCTGTATTGCAAGACTTGGAGCTATTGGAAGAACTACAGGCTAGTAAAAGAACTTAAGGCTAGCAAAAGAACTTCAGGCTAGTAAAAGAACTTCAGGCTAGTGAAAGAACTTCAGGCTAGTAAAAGAACTTCAGGCTAGTGAATGAACTTAAGGCTAGTGAAAGAACTTAAGGCTAATAAAAGAACTAAAGGCGAATAAAAGGACTTCAGGCTAGTAAAAGAACTAAAGGCTAGTAAAAGAACTTTGGGCTAGTTAAAGATCTTCAGTCTAGTTAAAGATCTTCAGTCTAGTAAAAGAACTTCAGGCTAGTAAAAGAACTTCAGGCTAGTGATTCTGCTAAGCAATTAGCCTGAATGGACTTGTGCACAGAAACAATTATGGCAAAGATATAACTGTGTAAATGTTGACCAGGGTTCAGTTGCCTCATATCTATCTATGGGAATTCATAAATATGATAATGATTTGTTTAGGCCACTGTTAATGATTTCATAAATGTGAAAATCTTTTGTTTAGTTCAGTGTTAGTAAAAAAATCCACACATTTTGACAACAGTTTGTTAAGCCCCTTTTAATGAAATCATAAATTTGAAAAGAGATTAGCCCAATCCAAATGATTTCATAAATGTGTTAATGATTTGTTTAGCCCACTCTAAGTGGACACTTAAATTTGAAAATGATTTGTTTAGCCCACTCTTAGTGAATTCATAAATTTGAAAATGATTTGTTTAGCCAACTCTTAATGATTTCATAAATTTGAAAAATATTTGTTTAGCCCACTCTTAGTGAATTCATACATTTAAAAATGATTTGTTTCAGCCAGCCACTCTTGGTGAATTCATACATTCAAACATGGTTTATTCAGCCCACTCTAAGTGAATAAATAAATTTGATAATGATTTGTTTAGCCCACTCTTAATGATTTAATGAATTTGAAAATCTTTTGTTTAGTTCTCTCTTAGTAAAAAAATCCATACATTTTGACAACAGTTTGTTAAGCCCCTTTTAGGGAATCATAAATTTGAAAAGTGATTAGCCCAATCCAAATGAATTCATAAATGTGCTAATTATTTGTTTAGCCCACTCTAAGTGAACACATACATTTCAAAATGATTTGTTTAGCCCACTCTAAGTGAATTCATAAATTTCATAATGATTTGTTTAGCCCACTGTAAGTGAATTCATACATTTGATAATGATTTGTTTAGCCCTCTCTTAGTGAAATTCATAAATTTGAAAATGATTTGTTTAGCCCACTATAAGTCAGTTCATACATTTAGAAATGATTTGTTTAGCCCACTCTTAGTAACTTCATACATTTGAAAATGATTTGTTTAGCCCACTCTTGGTGAATTCATACATTCAAAAATGGTTTGTTTAGCCCAAGTTTCTGTGAATTCTGGAAAATGTCACATCTGATTTGTATGTCTATTGTTTCTTTTACATTTTACTTCTGCATATATGTATTACAACGAAAACTAATATACAATTCTAAACTTGTTTCTATTGTAGGTCACTTCACCACAGAGGGCATTGTCAATCTTGGAAAATTCTTCTTTTGCATTGGAACCTTTTACTACATGGCATGTTTTGTAAGAGGTAGGTGAGAAAAAGCTAAAATTTAGTGTACTTTATTATAATAATCTCGTGTGCCTTAATAAAGCCAAAAGTGTGTATATTTAGCTCACCTGATTATAAAGAACCAGGAACACTAGAGTTATTTCCCCCTTTTTATGGAGAAAATTTGCAAAAAATGGACTTTGTGCTACATAGAAACTTCATTTTTCATCCAATCTTGATCAAACTTGCACAGCTTCCGTATGACTATAAGATCTCTTAATTAACCAGATTAATGCCCTGATTGGGGTTCAAACAAAGAGTTATTTGTCCTCTTTGGGAATTAAACAACAAAAAATGGACTATTTTCAGGATAGAGACTTCATTTTTCACTAGGGATGGCAACAACTAGTATTTGAGTTTATCCCAATAACTGATTAAAGATTGTATTAAATATTCAGATTATTTCCATGGGAATTATTGTTAAACATGTTAATAGGACCATAAGTTGCTTCTTTTAGGTGTTGGTCGCTTTATGAACCCAGACTACATGGCGTTCTTGTCTGTTCTGGTGAATGCTCAAAAAGATTACAATGCTGTCAACAGGGTAGGTAGAATTACAGTGTGAAACTTAAAAACAAGGGCTGTAGCGAATACTCGAGTAATTACAAATTCGTGAATCAGTTCCTTGCAATACAAGTACAAGTATTTGCAAATGACTGGATTTCCGATTTGCGAATCTTCTTTGTACATTAATATAGCAAATTGTATGAAAAAGTTTGAGACAAGTGTTGGACTTTATTCCAGCTATAGCAAATTAATATCCATTGCTATTCATAAGCCAAATGTGCATTTAAGAAATAATGTTCGATTTGGAGTTCTGATGCGTAGGAATTTAACCACGAGGGCGTCAGTCCGAGTTGTTTAATAGCCATGCATCAGAACGACAAAGAGTTGTTTATTGGCCGATAAACAATGATAATGCACTTTTTTTTTCAATTCTAACATGATTTGACATATATTTTTGCAATTGTAATTGGAACTACATTTCACATTTCGTTCAGAATGGGGACTTCTTTTTGCGTTGTTTATTGGGTAGTTTAAAACGAAAAGTTTATTTTTTGTCTTTAGAAAAATTAGCGAGTATCATATTAGAATAAAAAATTACTTAAACAAAAGGAACCCAAGTACCTGTCAATGGTCTAGTTATGGCGATTAAATAAAAAATGTCTTTATTCTGCTACTTCATGGGTCGTATTCCAGAAACATCTTAAGTGAAATCTTATCCTTAGCCTTAAATTCATCATTTTTCTTAAGCATTTTATTCCATGTTTACATGAAATTGTGCAATATGATCACTAATTATCAACTTATTATTAACTACCATTTACTTAACTGTAATTGGAATCATTAATTTACATGTAGTTTTCAAAATATTACCTTTTAAAAATGGGAATGTAAGAGAAAATATTTTAAGACAAACTTAAGAAGTTACTGGAATACTGACCCAGGTTAACAGGGTTGACTTGTTTTCTCATTATTTCAGAGATTACTGGCTGGCTATGACTTTGCCTACCAGGCCTGCCCTGTCCTGTACAAGTGGGCAGACTTTCAAGTTGGGTAAGGGGGGTTTATTTTTGCAGTTTCCACAAAAGTCCCAAATCCATTACTGGGGTGGTATTCACAAAGCATCTAAAGTACCTTCTTAAATATTTTCACTTAAGTGCCAAATTTTGATTCACTGTATATCTGTTTCATTACCGACAATTAAAGGGGATATATACAACTTCAATATAAACATTTCATTTTTTCATATTTTGAACAACACAAATTGAGAGGACAAATATGATAGAGGAAAGTTAAAATTAAATAAAAATACGGGGTTATATATACCATATTTCCTGTTGTGTTTTTAAACTTCTTCATAACCAAAAATTTATTCCTAGCGCTACGCCAATACCAACACGATTAATCGTTTATGTGGGAGAAACAAAACGTGTCCATGTGTCGTATGAACAATCTGCACAGAACAAAAGTCAACGTGCAACAAATATTGGGGATTTCCCAAAAATGTACAAGTCTAATGTACATGAATGAAGTTGAAAAGTATTTTAACGGTGTAAAACTCTAATTTTGAGGATTTTCGAATATCAGTTCTTCTCAACCTTGATTCTAGTTTGTTATTCATCAGCGTTTTATCGGTTTAATTTTACTTTCATATGTTTCTATAAAAATTTGGTGAGATTGTATATACCCTCTTTAACACATTGGCATGCTGTTTATATTTGTCAAAACATATTTAAATAAAGGTGCTGTTTCAACATGTTATTTAGTGCTGAACTGTATTTCTATGCAATTACAACGTTAAGGAAAATTGTTGATTTGTGGCGCGTCGTGAGAAAACCGGTCTTAATGCATGTGCGTTAAGTGTCCTCCCATATTAGCCTGTGCAGTCCGCACAGGCTAATCCAGGACGGCACTTTCCGCTTTTATGGTATTTTCTGTTTCAAGGAAGTCTCTTCTAAACATAAATCCTCTGTCGGCGTAAAGTGCCGTCCTGGATTAGCTTGTGCGGACTGCACAGGCTAATACGGGACGACACTTTACGCACATGCATTAAGACCGGTTTTACCACGACGCCCCTCATTTAAGGATAAGGATACAAATTAACTTAAGATGCTTTGTGAATACCAGCCCAGGGGCCATATTCAAGAAACATCTTAAGTGTTTCTTAAAATATTTTCACTTAAGTTAAAAATTTCAAAATCTTATATTTTAAAAACTACATATGAGGCGCGTTGTGGGAAAACCGGACTTAATGCATGTCCATAAAGTGTCGTCCCGGATTAGCCTGTGCAGTCCGCACTGTCTAATCCAGGACGGCACTTTCCGCTTTTATGGTATTTTCTGTTTCAAGGAAGTCTCTTTTAAACATAAATCCTCTGTCGGCAGAAAGTGCTGTCCTGGATCTGCCTGTGCGGACTGCACAGGCTGATCCGGGACGACACTTTACGCACATGCATTAAGACCGGTTTTCTCACGAAGCGCCACATATAAATTTGGAATCTTTTTATGTTTATATGAACAGTCAATAAAACTAAAGGTGATAATATATAAACATTAAGCACAATGCACTGTACAAAGGAAATAAACATATTAACCAAATGTTGATTTTAAGGTTAAGAATAAGATATTACTTAAGATTAGGAATGGGACCAAATACTGAAATCAGTATTTGAATATTCGTTTTAGGTATTCGAATATATTCAAATATTCGTTTTAGGTATTTGAATATATTCGAATATTCGTGTTGTAAATACTATTATATATATATGGCACTCTGTCCGAATATTTACCTATCCGAAATATGTATACTACGTGTACGTAGTTGTTTTACCTTGTTTCGGTGGTAAATGAGCGATATAACTTAGTGAGTGTTAGGCAAATACGGTATAAAGACATGTAAGATATTGTTAAATGTATTGTTAATTAATTTGTTAATCGTTCCATACACAAATTTATCATTACATAGATTACACGTTGCCTGGGTTTTGTCTAATGACCGCGTAAAGTACTTAAAAGCACATGATGGTGACATTGTTTATTAATCAAGACTCTTGTATAATATATGGTGTTGATATAATGGACAATAATTAACAAGTGACGTATATTAAGATTGACCAGATCATGCTAATTTTGTTAAAGAAATTGATTGGCTGATAATGAATTCATTTTGACTGGTTTACTTAGAGAGTAATTGTAATTTACTGTAAACAAGTAAACCGTATAGATGTCACTTAAGGACAATAAGGACGCCTTGTGCAAACTGTGAAACCGTTATCACAACATGGCCCAGTTTTGTTATTTGTGGATACAATGCGTCATATTCGCGCCTCCTACAAACCATTAATTTTGCGGCCCTTGTAAAGACGTGGCCCACCTGCCAATTATCAATTGTCGTTAAGTGGACATGTTTGGCATGTGTTGTAAAAACATTACACTACCCCCGCCCACCCGCTAGGCAGGAAATACGACTGGAATTCATGTTAACTTTGCAATAAAACTGAAAAAAAGACATGATTTTTTAAAAAGAAATTTTGTTCTTTAAATGAATTTGAAAATTGAATATTGGTATTCGATTTTTTATATTAGAATATTATCTGATATTCGAATATTATAATATTCTGTCCCATCCCTACTTAAGATGTTTCTGGAATACCACCCCTGGCCACAAGGTCTGATGATCTGTTAATATGTCCATATTACTAGCCACTTAATGTTGTAAGCTTACAAGTAGCTACCTGCTAATTCCAAGGTATTTTGTTTTGACTCAACATTAGTGTAATGCCTTAGTAATGCCATATAATAGCGTAGGGGTTAATTTTACACTGGACTTTTTGACAAAAACAACAGACAAGATGCGTTTTTTGCGTAAATACCCTAGTCTGAAACACCATTGACTCAATTAATTAAACAATTAATGAGGGACAAAACTCAATTCATGTACTGAATACTCAATAAACTCCAAACAGGTTGGTCAATGTTGATTTGCTAGCCACATAGTGTTCAATTCAAGTATACAAATATGACATGTGACCTGTAGTATTTTTGTCATGCCATTAATGCCTGGTTGAAAAATTGTACGCCCATCGATGGAATTCTTGTGTTACAGTGTTACTCAGTTTAGGTATTTCCAACAATTAATTAATGTTTATGGCTTGACTTAACACCAACATTAATGGCATAACATGCTGGTAATTTCAAGTACACAATTAAATCACCCAGTACTCAATTGTTTTAACAGAATGGGGTAATAATCAGTTTAGGGGATATCCTTATCTGTTGCTCTGATACTTAGCGAAAAAAAAAATTGTTATACATATGTGGCACGTCGTGGGAAAACCGGTCTTAATGCATGTGCATAAAGTGTCGTCCCGGATTAGCCTGTGCTTTTATGGTATTTTCTGTTTCAAGGAAGTCTCTTCTAACCATAAATCCACTTTAGGCGGAAAGTGCCATCCTGCACAGGCTGATCCAGGACGACACTTTACGCACATGCATTAAGACCGGTTTTCCATTACGTGCCACATATATACTTTCCTTCTTTACTCTATATTGGCCCCAGGGGCCAAAGACTTCAAGCTTCCATGGACACTGGACCACCAAAGACATTGTTTAGCCTCCCAATGGATATCATGAGGTAATTTCAAGCGAAAACTATGCAATTTCTTAACTTTTTGTATTGATATCAGAAGACAGGAACAATGCTATAGAATTTCTTAACAATATTTTTCATGCCAGAAGACAGAAGACTGAAAAAAAACCATGGAATTTCTTAAAAATATTTATTCATAGCAGAAGTCAGAAAAGCATAACTTTGTCAGTAACAGTGTCTTATTTTGCCAATTTATAATATTGTGTCAGTTTAATTTTGGATCAAAATTTAGTAGTTTCATTTGACTAATAAAATGAAGACCACTTTTACTCATAAAAAGTTGGCATTGAAAAAAAAAATTATAAAAAATAATTGCTCACTCTGCAGCTTAGGGCAAGATCCTTATTCTTTTTTTTTAAATGTAGTTTTATGCCTTATTTAACCAAATCGCACTTTTTGCAGCTATATTTGTGCTAACACGTTTGGGAGGAGAATGGTGTACCCAGGAGCTACTGCTCTTGTCAATACACTTGTTGGTAAGTTTGTAGGGTGTGTTGGCGGTAGGGCGACTATAACATTTGTAAAAATAAATTTCATATACAAAGAATTATTATTGACGCATTATTAAATACGATTGCCGTGTCTATATTAACATTTGAAAAACATTGACAATTATTACAGTGACTGGGAAACTCATGCGAAATGCAATATTTGCGCTTAAAATTGAGAAAAAGCGCAATTGTTCACTAATGCGATTTTATGTCGCACAGATATATTTTTGAGTACGAATTGAAAAATGCTGCGGTACAATACACAATGATCAGTCTGGTTTGCAGATTTGTCACTATGCGGTGAGATTTTATCCATAAAATTAATACGGAGTTTGTAAAATCATCATCAAAAGACGCTAATTACACCTTGAATGGGAAGCGTGAGTGTCTGCGTGATGTATTTTCTCGATTGAAACTGTAAGAGGTTCACAAAATGTAATTGCTGTAAATCTCATAAAAAACAGGAAATCCCATAGATTTTTTATAAAGCCCTTAGATGTTTGTGGAGATGAGAAATTATCTCAACTGGAAAAATCGTTTCCCAGTCACTATTATTATATTATTAATTTATTATATAGTGAAAGTAAGAAGAAACTATCAACTTTATTGGCACATATGCTGATGACACTTTCTGGTTTTCAAGGGTTGATGTAAACAGTTATGTCTGAGGACATTTTGGCATGCACGGGAAATTACTATTACGGGGGTAGAAATGAAATCAATATGTATGAAATGTACTTTATATACCATTACACCCATGCGTGACACCTGTTTTCGATTTAGCATTGCAAATACACATTAGTGAATATTATTATGTCAATATCATATGGCAGCGTGTGTGACATTGATATTGTTAACCCGAGGGCAGAATGTCACCCGAGGCGAATGTCGAGTGGTGACATTCTGTTTCGAGGGTTGACAATAGCAATGTCATACACGCAGCATTTGATATTAATTTTATTATACCGAACAAAATTAAGTAAATAACAATTGTTTAATTCTGTCATCAAGGTTGAAGACTGTCTAAATCTTCCTTCATCTTCAGAAATACTTGCAAACTTATTTTTCTGACAGTTAATTGTTGAACTGAAGAGAATCGCGTGTTTACACATTGAATAGTGATGTCACGACTATATGAAGTCACGACAAAGGAGCAATCTTTCATGATTTGGCTAAAAATAAACTGAAGGAGTCATTTGCCCTTATGTGACTTTAAAATGTCAGCATGGTCACATGACCTGACAGTCACTTTCGCTTGGTCATGTGTCAGAAAGGTTGAAAATGTTTGTGACAGTTAAAATATCTCTTTCTCAGGAAATGTGAATTTATCTTTGTAGACAAAAATCTAGTATAATAAAAGGATTTATGTCACTGATATTTTTCTATATTTCACTACTTGGCATAAAATGTAAGTCGGTCTAATCTAGTGTTTATTGTGACAATATTTTGATACAGTGGTTGTATTGTCAAAATCTCTGCAGATGCACTTTGTTTTGTTTGTTTCTGCTTTTCTTGATAGAATATTTTGGTTGGTTGGTCCAATTAATTTATTGTTTTCGCAGCTAAGACAGTTAATGACATTTTCTTAAAATGCGAAAAGTTTGTGAATACGTCCTTTAAAGGATCTGGGGCCATATTCCAGAAATGTCTTAAGTTTTTCTTAAAATATTTTCACTTGAGTTCTGTTTTTTGAAGCGTCAGATAATTATAGAGGACAATGAGAGGAAGTGCAGTGCACAAGGACCACAACTCTCTTCAATATTTACAGAGTTATTGCCTTTTGTTTAAGTTTCTTTTGCGGAGCATTCCTCTATTAGTATTGAAGGGATTTAAATGAAACTTAATATAATGATAGAGGACAATTAGAGGAAGTGCAGAGCACCAGGACCACAACTCTTTCTTCGATATATACGGAGTAATTAACTTTGTTTATTTTTTGTGCAGAGCATAGCTCCATTGGTATTGAAGGGATTTAAATAAAACCGAATATATTGATAGGGGACATTGAAAGTAAGTGCAGAGTACAAGGACCAAAACTCTTCAATATTTATGGAGTTATTGCCCATGAGTTAATTTTCTTATACAGTGCATAACTCCATTAGTTTTGAACTGACTTAAAATAAAATCACATATATTGATAGAGGATGTTGAGAGGAAGTGCAGAGTACAAGGACCATAACTCTTTTTGTATGAAGCGTCATTTTTGGCAACATGTAACTGATATTGTGTTGCCTTCCTCTGACAAGCATATATTTCGGGGGCATATGTCACATCCTGTGACAGGCCTTGTTTTAAAACTACATACACATAAGTGAATCCAAGTACAGTTACGTAAATCGTAGTTATCAATAATTTGATAATAAATGAACACCAGGCAGAATTTATGTACATATTGAATAAAATGCTAAAGAAAAAGTACAATTTTAAGGTTAAGGATAAAAATGTTCTAAAGATGTTTCTGGAATTGGACACCTTGGCCTCTCAATACTGTCTAATAAAGGGGGCTCATAATATGTCATGTAAGTATAAAATATTGAAATAACTTAGAACTGCACTAACAGAACCTGTTCTTCTTGTCAAGATACAAATTCATGAGAACAACACCAAGTTCAAGCTGCCATATAACATTTATCAGGTTATTAATTTTGTTCACAGTTTTCAATGTGGTTCCAAGAATCTACATGACAATTGTCATGTGGTATGTATTAATCATGGAACAAATGTCAGATCAACTGCATGCCCAAACACTCATACATGTAGTTCACATATAATATTTTAGCTTATACAATTTTTGTATTAAGCAAAACAAAGATGTACTGCAATTCTGTGGTAACATTTTTTTTACAACTGGTATGTGTTGCAATGATTTTTCAGTAACCCAAAACAGGCAGATGATAATGAAAATTTGTAGGCAGCTTGCACAAAAACGTGTAGCCGTGTATTTGGCTTTCACAGTTCTTCAAATGAACCTATTGATCATTTAACGTACACGATGTATTCGTTCAATAATGAAATTTGTACATCACTACTGGACTGGTTTTTGCACCTACATGGCATTGGGGCCATAAAATGTGTGTGTTGTGAATTGAAATCAAGGAATTATCATTATTTTTATAGTGAATGGGGGAATATAAGAAAAATGGTTGGACCAATTCCTTTGCATATAAATCAGTCTTTTTTAAACCCAATCGATCTCAGACTAGCGGTACCGAAAAAAATATGATCCCTGCATACATACTGAGTAAAAAAAAAATGCGTAAATACAATTTATGCTACGTCACATTTACCGGATAAAAACATTTACTGTAAAACATACATAGTATAATTGTGTTTATTTAGCATTTTTGGAACTGTTGTTTGTTTCTATAGTGCCACATTAATATGTAGATATGAAGATAAAAATCCAGTTTATTATAGTAATTTGACTTAGGGTTGGGGTCTGTGTCTGTGACCATAGTGTTGTTTATCACCATGGTTCCTTGCGATCCTGAAAAACCATGGTGCCGTTTTACAAAACATAGTCTACCATTGTATTCCATGGTTGTTTGAGCATGAACTACCATGGTTAACCTTGGAAGTTCATGGTCAAATATCAATCATTTTTGCTAGGGTTAATGGCGATAGAAAGTAGCTAATATTGAAAATGTGAACCCATAGCTTGACTTTGCCTATTGTGTTGGTGTATAATGCAGTGGCTGTTTCAGTTTGCAGTTGTTCACTTTTCTTGCGCAGTAGTTTTTTCTACCTTGGAAATAAAATTGATGACTCAGCGCAAAAGTTACGATGAATGTGTTAGTAAAATATATTAAGATATCATTATTCAAATTGTGTCATAAATACATGTATGTGGTTTGAGCAATCATGTTGGTTCAATTAACAGTGACTCCAATCTTCACGTGACCTACATGTCGTCATTAGTTTTCTTGTGTTTTTTTTTTCAGAAACACAATTAATACAAGGAAGAGCAAAATTGGTTGAAGAGGTAAGAAAAATAATGTGCATTCTTGCTACATGTGTGTATTTTCTGCATTTTATAAATCAACACACGAGGCATGTCGTGGGAAAACGAGGCTAAATGCATGTGTGTAAAGTGTCATCCCGTGTGCAGGCCGCAAAGGCTAATCCAGGACGGCGCTTTCCACCTACAGTGGATTTATGTTTAGAAGAGACTTCTGCGCAGGCTAATCCGGGATGACGCTTTACGAACATTTATTAAGCCCAGTTTACCCATGACAAGCCTCATACATTTTATTTCAATATGAACTGATTGAAAAATGTTATGTTTTTTACTTTGTGTACTTTATTCAGTTTTATTCTGTACATTTGGTCAAGTGGACTTAAATTTGTACTAATGGTTGGATAATTTCATGCAATATAATTTTTATAAATAATAATAAATGCTTTCTGCTAAGGTTTTACTGGCTATCAGGCTTTGTATGCCATGGTAATGTTTGTTTTTGTATTTTGTTTGTTTTTGCAAAACTTTTATGCTGGCAATTTTTTTAGTATAGTATTTGTCATAAGATTTACATTCCATTCATTATTACATTATTACATTATATAAACATGTTTAGATGAATGGGGAGCGTGTGAAGGTTGGGACTGTAGATGGCAACGAGATAGACACCATGTTTGTAGATAGACGGGGTCACTCTGGGGAAGCTAAAGGACAATTCCTGGTGAGTAATTTGGCGTTTCCACAAAGGTCAATCATATGCAAACAATTCCACTATTTTGTCCAGTCTGTGTACTTGGATATCACATGTTTAACGGTTAACCTATTTAACAAACAAAACAGCATGTGGAGAAGTTTGTGATGTGTTTGTGATTGATCAGCGGAGTAATTGACCAGCTTACTTGGTAAGTAATTGACTAGCTCACATGGTGAGTAATTGACCAGCTTACTTGGTGAGTAATTGACTAACGCACATGGTGAGTAATTGTCTAGCTTACTTGGTGAGTAATTGACTAACGCACATGGTGAGTAATTAACTAGCTCACATGGTGAGTAATTGACAAGCTCACATGGTGAGTAATTGACCAGCTTACTTGATAAGTAATTGGCAAGCTCACATGGTGAGTAATTGACCAGCTTTATTGGGAAGTAATTGACTAGCTCACATGGTGAGTAATTGACCAGCTTACTTGGTAAGTAATTGACTAGCTCACATCGTGAGTAATTGACCAGCTTACTTGGTAAGTAATTGACTACCTCACATGGTGAGTAATTGACCAGCTTGCTCGGTAAGTAATTGACTAGCTCACATTGTGAGTAATTGACCAGCTTACTTGGTAAGTAATTGATTAGCTCACATGGGGAGTAATTGACCAGCTTACTTGGTAAGTAATTGACTAGCTCACATGGTTAGTAATTGACCAGCTTACTTGGTAAGTAATTGACTAATCACATGGTGAGTTATTGACCAGCTTACTTGGTAAGTAATTGACTAGCTCAAATGGTGAGTAATTGTCTAGCTTACATGGTAGGTAATTGACAAGCTCACATGGTGAGTAATGGACAAGCTTAATTGGTAAGTTATTGACTAGCTCACATGGTGAGTAATTGACAAGCTTACTTAGTAAGTAATTGACTAGCTCACATGGTGAGTAATACACCAGCTTACTTGGTACGTTATTGACTAGCTCACATGGTGAGTAATTGACCAGCTTACTTGGTAAGTAATTGACTAGCTCACATGGTAAGTAATTGACCAGCTTACTTGGTAAGTAATTGACTAGCTCACATGGTGAGTAATTGACCAGCTTACTTGGTAAGTAATTGACTAGCTCACATGGTGAGTAATTGACCAGCTTACTTGATAAGTAATTGACTAGCTCACATAGTGAGTAATTGACCAGCTTACTTGGTAAGTAATTGACTAGCTCACATGGTGAGTAATTGTCTAGCTCACTTGGTAAATAATTGAATAACCCACTTTGTAAGTAATTGACTAGCTCACATGGTGAGTAATTGACCTGAGTAATTGATAGGTGCTCTATTTTCCATATAAAGAGATATTATATTTCTTGATTCATTTTTTATGCCATGCGCCCCGGCATCTTGATGCGGGAGGCATATAGTGATTGTCCTATGTTGCTTCAACACTTGGATACTTACACAGTTGCTTATGACCATTCCCTATTTACCCTTATCACCCAACCTCACTTTGACCTTTACATTGACCTAATTTGAACAATTCAAACGGGCTATTTCTTGGTTATCTTGATTTTACTGTTACATCTAGCGCCAACACCCCTTACCACAACACTTAAATTCTTATACAGTTATTGGCTTATGACCATTCCTAATCCACCCATATCACCCAACCTCACTTAGACCTTGACCTAATTTGGACTTGTAATAATGTATATGTGCTGTCCAGAACCAACTGAGGGCATGTGTGTTTATCGAACACAGTGTCGTTTTTTTTCTGCATTCAGGTGGTGTGTTCTGAAGGCAATGCGGCGTTCTATGAAATTGGAGCTATGGAGACGCCTCTCAAGCTGGGCTACTCTGTCCTGGGTTGGAACCATCCGGGCTTCGCTGGGAGCACAGTGAGTGGAAGACATTCTTCTTAATCATAATTTCACAGCGGGGAAGCATGTGGTTTGATTTTGATACATCACATGGAAAATGATGTTGAATTGTTCTCAGTAAGTTCAATATTGTTTGTAACTTTAGTTTACATATTGCTGTACACTAGTTGATATGTAGCCTGTCCAATTCCCTACTTCCGTGAAACTCATCTCTAAAAAACCATCGACATGGTAAACAAAGTTGTAGGGTTACATAATGATATTCTCATTTATCAATACATGCGGATTTTGACTCCGCAGGCTACATCTTGACAAGCCAGCAATATTGCAATTTCATTTAAATGCTAAACTTTACCAAGAAATACAAAACACCATTTTCCGTCTAACATATCAAAATAGAACCACATGATTCGCCGCTGGGATTTTGTGCCTTTATTAAGTGTTTGGGGAACATACTGCTTTATGTGCCGCAAACAAAAATTGCAGACAAATATGTGAGAAAATCTTAACCTTAGAAAGCGCATTTCTATCATATAATATACATTGTAATTTATAGTGCAATAGAAAGCCCATTTTTCGTTGATATAGTCCCTTTAAGTTTAAGGAGCTGTGAATAGTTTCCCCTAAGGAGCTGTGAATAGTTTCCCCTAACGAGCTGTGAATAGTTTCCCCTAACGAGCTGTGAATAGTTTCCCCTAAGGAGCCGTGAATAGTTTCCCCTAAGGAACCGTGAATAGTTTTCCCTAAGGAGCCGTGAATAGTTTCCCCTAAGGAGCCGTGAATAGTTTCCCCTAAGGAGCCGTGAATAGTTTCCCCTAAGGAGCCGTGAATAGTTTCCCCTAAGGAGCTGTGAATAGTTTCACCTAAGGAGCTGTGAATAGTTTCACCTAAGGAGCTGTGAATAGTTTCACCTAAGGAGTTGTGAATACGGGCTGTGGAAAGTTCTAGTTTGTAATACTGATCAATTTCATTTCCAGGGCATACCATTCCCAAACCAAGAGCAGCATGCCATCGATGCCGTGATGCAGTACGCCATACAGAAACTGGGCTTCACACCTGACAACATCATACTGTACGCCTGGTCTATAGGAGGCTACACTGCCACCTGGGCCGCTATGAACTACCCAGATGTGAAATATGTGGTACGAGGGCATGCTGAGATCGTGGAGCACGGACATTTTAAATAACCCCTCCTGCTTTTATTGTCCATTTCCCAAGTGGTGGCAATTTATACTTTTATTTTGTTATGTATGAAAACTGCTAGTTAACCAGCTTAAATTAAAACATTTTTATGACATAACCATAACTTTTCTGGCCTGCCTGTGGCTTACAATTTCAAAAACTTGCTTCCTGTATAGAACAAAAAAATGCTTGAAGAAATCAAACCTGGAGCTTACTGTCTACGACAGGGATATGTTAATATTGTGATTAGCAAATTTGTTTGCCCAGAGTGCAATACTTGAAATCATGTGGGATGAAATGAGCGAAGTATCTGGTAAACTGCAGGGCTTTGTTTTCACCATTTTGGGAATATGACCTGTTTACCCGTGAAATTGGGAATTTCAGCGTTGATTTGGCTAAAATTCGGAAAAACTATTATTGTTTGATTAATGTTGAAAGTTCATGTTTTAATGTAATATTTAAATAATTATTGACAGACTGAATCTTTCACACACATTTTTAGCTCGACTTTTCCAATAAAAAGTTTGATTTTTGTCGTCGCTCTGTCGTCTGCATCAGTGTCTGCGTTAGTTAGTTTTTTGTCGGAGTCCATTTCTCAAAAACTATGAAAGGTATTCATTTGAAACTTTCAATACTTGTTCACTTTCAAAAAGGTTATTTTTTTCATTCCAACAATGCAGGTGACCCTGTGATGTGTATTTCCAGAGTTATCTGCCCTTGTTTGGACTTAAAACTTAGAATATTTTGACATTTTTTTTGTTCAATATTAAATATATCGATAACTATCAAAAACATTAAATTGAAACTTCAGATACTTGTTTGTGGTGCTGACCCCATTCTGCAGACATGTGGAGGTAACTCTTTCAAGGAGTTTGTGGCAGTTATTACCCTTTTTTTAACTTACAATTTTCACTGTAGGTCAAATTTCACAATAAGTTCTTGATCACAGTGATCAAATTATTTTGTAGACAAGAGGTGGTAACTCTATCAAGAATTTCGTTTGAGTAATTGCCCTTTCTTCAACTTAAAATTTTCGCTTTAGGTCATATATCACAATAACTATAAGAGGTATTGACTTGAAACTCAAAATACTTGATCACAGTTATGAACCCATTCCCTTGACAAGATGTGGTAACTAGATCAAGGATTTTGGTCGAGTTATTGCCCTTTTTTCAACTAAGAATTTTAGCTTTAGATCAAATTTTTAAACACACTTCATCACAGTGATGAACCCATTCTATTAACATAAGGTCTGAATACTGTCAAATACAAGAAAGTGGAGCATCCAGCATCCGTAGATGGTGCTCTTGTTTATCAGTTTTACAATTGATGAAGTATATCTATCACAAAAATTTCAATGTCTTCCATTGAAAGGGTATTTTCGCCTGGCATTTCTACCATGTACAAGATTTTGAAAAAAAAATCATTACGATTGGGAATTTTGGGACTGGATTTGGGGGGAAAATATACTTTTTGCCATTGGGAACATGATCGAATAATGAAACTGCTTGTCAGGATGTGAAATCTTTGTCTAGAAAATTCATAATGGCAACATATTCAAAGTACTGGTTAACATTTGAGATATTTTGTAAAAACAAACATTTATAGTATATCTTTTATTATTATACCTCACTTGACCGCTCTATGTATTTTGTCCATATACCAAACATTCTGTTACAGGGTGATATTTTTTCATATCACCCTGCAAAAAGTATATCACGCATTGTCATTAGAATGTTGCATGTTGAAATCGGCATCGTCGTTGCGCCAATAGAAAATTTAGCAAAAGCGTGTGTTATGTAGATTATGTTAAAATTGTGCAGTAGGCCCTATAGTTGAAACTGTAATTTTCATACGAATCACGGAATTCATAAAAAAATGTGTGACATGACGTCACAAAAATAAACAAAACATCGTCATTTACGCGTTCATTGTTGTGACATAATGCGTTCTTTTTCAGATACTAGATGCAACTTTTGATGACATCATGCCGCTAGCTAACGCGAAAATGCCTCAATTTGCACGTAGGATCTTTTTACAATTATTTTTTTAAATAATGTGCCTATGTTTTTACCAGAAATATTGGTATTGAGTCAGACTTGATACACAAAGACACAGTTTCGACAGGGCTTGCATTAAGGGAAGTTTGGGAGTAATTTACGCCCACAGTTTTTTGTCACAGGACCAAAATTGCAGCCATGGAAGTTTCAGACTTCCAAAATTGCAGCTATGGAAGTTTCATCATGTAAGGATGAACAAGTTAGAAGAAAAATTAAAGTGATTCATCTCAGTGTATACCTCTTTAACTGAATAAATTGGCATATTATAAATACCTGATGAAAAAGAAATTCCCCTCAACAAACCTTGAACTTAATACTTAAGTACATTTTCTGAAATGCTCAGGACTTATGTCGCTCATTACTGCCAAATATTATGAGCAAAACTTCCAAAATCAGAGGCTAGGAAGTTCAAACTTCCAGATTTCAAAAGTTAATGAAAGCCCTGTTTCAAAGTAAAAACCCAGGGATTTGGATTATGCAATACTTTCTCCAACAAGTAAACAAACAACATGCATGGGTGTGATTTATTGAAAGAACACAATTTAAATATTAAAAAAATATCTTATTTTTAAGTAAAAAATAGAGTAGCTTCATAACAGCTACTACAACAAGATGTCCACCAAACCGTGTCTTCATGTATACATGTAAATGGTGAAGATAATTTGATGGTGGTAATACAGTAAAGAGAACGAAAGCATTCTATGTGAAATGGACATCCACTCTGAATATTATGTCACTTTGTGTTGTGAGCACTGTTGTCTGTGTCCTGAACTTAAAATTGGAAGTGAAAGGAATATTTCTAGAATATTTTGTTAAGTTATTGTTTACTAATATTATTTGTTGATTTTGAACATGTGTTTATTGACTTTCTTAATTATTGCTTGTATTTTAATATTTTTTGAGATAACGAAAAATTTCGGTTATTAGATTGGGGTATGTTGTTGGGCGGGTCGGCGGCGTCAACTTTTCGTTTCCTCTCTCTAACTGAAGAACGGTTTGAGATATTTTGATTAAACTTTATACATAGATACCTTATATCGAGACCTCGCTTGGGATTGTATATGGGGTGGGTGGGGTCAAGATCCAGGTCATTGTTGCTTAAAATAGAAAAACGGCTTCCTCTCAATAACTTGACAACACATCGAGATATTTTAAGGAATCTTCTAATATAGATACCTTTTATCGAGACCTCGCTTGGGATTGCATATGGGGTGGGTGGGGTCAAGGTCACCGTTACTAAAAATAGAAAAAAATTCCACTCAATAACTTGAGAACACATCGAGATATTTTAATAAAACATCATACATAGATACCTTATATTGATACCTCGCTTGGGATTGTATATGGGGTGGGTGGGGTCAGGGTCAAGGTCACCGTTACTAAAAATAGAAAAAAGATTTTCGCTCAATAACTTGAGAACTCGTGGAGATGGTTTCATGTAACTTCATACATAGATACCTTATATAGAGACCTTGCTTGGGATTGCATATGGTGTGGGTGGGGTCAAGGTCATGGCCACCGTTACTAAAAATAGAAAAAAATGCTTTCTGTCAATAACTTGAGAACGCATCAACATATTTTAACGAAACTTAATAAAAATAGACCTAATATCGAGACTGCTTGAGATTACATATGGGGT
This sequence comes from Congeria kusceri, assembly GCA_027627225.1. Lineage (NCBI taxonomy): Eukaryota > Metazoa > Mollusca > Bivalvia > Myida > Dreissenidae > Congeria > Congeria kusceri. Next base: position 20,956,644 of record CM051037.1, on the reverse strand, counting down.
GGGTGGGGTCAAGGTCACCATTAACTAAAAAATAGAAAATGGTTTCCACTCAATAACTTGAGAACGCTTCATGATATTAGAATGAAACTTTATACATAGATACCTTATATCGAGACCTTGCTTGAGATTGCACATGGGGTAGGCGGGGTCAAGGTCATCGTTACTAAAAATAGAAAGATAGTTTTCACTCAATAACTTGACAACGCATAGAGATATTTTAATGAAACTAAATGCATAGATATCTTATATCAAGACCTCGCTTTGGGATTGCTTATGGGTGGGTGGATCAAGGTCTCCATGACTAAAAACAGAAAAATAGTTTTCCACTCAATAACTTTAGAAGCCATCAAGATATTTGAATGAAACTTCATTCATAGATACTTTATATCTAGACCACGCTTGGGATTGCTTATGGGGTGGGTGAGATCAAGGTCAAGGTCAGTGTTACTAAAAATAGAAAAACGCTTTCAGCACAATAACTTGAGAATGCATTGCGATATATTAATGAAACTTTATACATAGATACCGTATAACGAGACCTCGTTGGGATTGCATATGGCACCCAGAACTTTCTTTCATGATTGTGCTGACTTTTATGCATTTCGCATTTCGTTTGAAAAATGTTTTTTTGTGGAATGTCCATGTTTCTTGTTGTTTTTTTACCACACTTGTTGTTTTTATACCCCACAAACGAAGTTTGGGGGGGGGGGGGTATATAGGAGTGAGCTTGTCGGTCTGTCTGTCGGTCTGTTGGTTTTTGGTTTGGGGATGATAACTCAAGAAAGGCTTGACATATGCAAATAATTTTTGGTACGTATGTGTAACATCATAGAATACAGGTTAAATTCGATGTTGGTTACAAACCACTAAATTTTGACAGAGTTATTGCCCCTTTTTGACTTAAAATTCCCTTACAAAAACATGGTTTTCGGATGATAACTCAAGAAAGGCTTGACATATTCAAATAATTTTTGGTACACATGTGTAACATCATAGAATACAGGTTAAATTCGATGTTGGTTACAAACCACTCAATTTTGACAGAGTTATGGCTCCCTTTCGACTTAAAATTCCTTAAAAACATGATTCCGTACGATAACTCAAGAATGGCTTGACATATTCATATAATTCATGGTATACATACGTAGCATCATAAAATACGGATCAAGTTCGACTTTGGTTACAAACCACTCAATTTCGACATAAATTCCCCCAAAACATGGTTTCCTGACAATAACTCAACAATGGCTTGACGTATGTAAATAATTATTGCTACATATGTGTAACATCCTTAAGTACAGGTCGAGTTCGACTTTGGTTACAAACCACTAAATTTTGACACAGTTATGGCCCCTTTTTGACTTAAATTCTGAAAAACATGGACAACAATTCATGAAAGGCTTCACATATTTAAATTATTTTTGGTACATAGGTGTAACATTATAAAATACAGATCAAGTTCAACTTTGGTTACAAACCACTAAATGTCGACAGAGTTATGGCTCCTGTTAAAGTTAAAATTTTCCAAAAGCACTGTTGACCATTCACAAATTAAAGCATTCTCTCTCTGTCCATTTCTTTCGAATGGATTGCCATAGTTTTGTGACAAGGCCATATTGTGGGGGTATATCCGTCACTCATGTGACAATTCTAGTTTTTTTTTCATTCATTTACGTTCATGGTAGAATATCCAAAAACTGACATTCCACGTCCTGACATCAATGGTTTCTTTTTCAGAGTCACTTGTAGAGCTGACCGTAAAGCGATACCTGAACCTGAATATAGCCGAGCAACTCAAAAAGTATGTTTATAATATTGTAAAGCATTTCATGTGGATTCTATCTGTGTTTGAAAGTGCTCAGATATAGAGGCTTGAAAACCAGAATGGTTGAAATCAATAGCAGTTCGTACCTTTTGGTTTTCAACCCTCGATATATTGCACAGCAGCCTAAAACTGTTAAAGCCTCGGTCGACAGTGTTGCCTCGGGTTGACAATACGCACTGTCACCCTCAAGGAAGTCAATATTAATTTTATTATACCGAACAGTCCCGTATCATTGGCGTACCGGGCGACATAGCGGTAGCCAGCGAAATTGCCAGATGACATTTGAGATTGTTGCCCGCTGCAGTTTATATGCATTATAAACACAAATAATCAAGTGAGGTATAATAATGGTAAAAGTATAGTCTAGAACTGTAATTTACTGCTTTAGTGGTATAGTGTGTCTTATGTCAAGTCCCTAAACAGTTGTGGTGTTTATTCAAATACTCCATTGACTTAAAAATTCATTTTGCTTGTATCACATAACAGGCATCTTTATTTATTGATAATATATTTTATTATTCATATTAATAATATAGAAAGTAAATATTTATGTCATGTTTCTATTTTAAAGGTACCCTGGACCACTGTTGCTGATCCGAAGAGGCCGAGATGAGATGATAACTACCCTGTAGGATCATTTGATCAATTATCATGATAACTACACTGAAGGATCATTTGATCAATTAATATTATCATGATAACTGTACTTTAGGATCCTTTGATCATTTGATATTATATATGATTACTACACTGGATGATCATTTTATCAGCTCTGTTTGTTCAATTTATCAATCAATAGTAACATGATAACTACTCTGCAGGATCAATTTATCAATTGATATTATCATGATTGCTACTCTGTATAATCATTTTATCAGTTAATATTATCATGATAAATACTCCTTAGGATTGTTTTATGAATCCATATTATCATGATAACTACACAGTAGGATCATGTATTATTATATCAATCAATAGCAGTTATCATGTTAACCACTCTGTTCATTTTATCAATCAATATTATCATGTTAGCAACTATTAGTTATCAGTTAATATTAGCATGGTAACTACTTCTTAGTATCATGTACATGTGTCAGTCCATTTTATCATGATAACTACTTTGTAGAATCATTTGTCATTTTATCAATCAACATTATTATCGTGATAACTACACTGTATGATCATTTTATCAATCCATACTATCATGATAACTATTATTAGTTATCAATTAATATTATCATGATAACTACTTCTTAAGATCATTTTATCAATCCATAGTATCATGTTAACTTCTTTGTAGACCATTTGTCCTTTTATCAATCAATTAATATTATCACGATAACTTCTTTGTAGTATCATTTTATCAGTCAATATTATCAAGATAACTATTCTGTAAGATAATTGTATAAATAAATTTAACATAATTGCTCTGTAGAATCATACATTTTTTAACCTGAAGTGTTATGATATGTAACAAAAGATGTCAATGATTTCTTGAATTTGTAATTGCAGTTTTTAAATCATAATTTTTATATATTAACTTGTAGAGATCCCACAGCAATACACACAAATCGAGGGAATTTTCTACTAATGAAGATATTGCATCATAGGTGAGACATTCGGAAAAATTTAAACATAATATATGAACCTGCATTTCACTCTTTGCTTAATAAGAAGACATTAAGACCTGTATTCCTTGTTTACCATCTATATACTTTTTAGCTGCATGTTTTATTATCAGCCAGTATCATGTTTGGTAAGACAATGAGCCATAAACTCTATGACCTAGCCACTAGCCACAGCTCTATGACCTAGCCACTAGCCACAGCTCTATGACCTAGCCACTAGCCACAGCTCTATGACCTAGCCACAGTTCGCAGCTCTATGACCTAGCCACCAGCCACCTGTTCTATAACCCATGATCTGCCCACCACATTATGCATATCTATATTGGTTCATAATTGTTACGTTATATAATAAGTTTTCGTGATAGTTGGCTTTACCATGGTTAATACAGTATGTCAGGTTACGATCATGTGTCATTCTGCAGCGGTTTTTGGAGGTTTTTGATGCATTGTTTTATTTGTCGCCTTAGGTATCCAAAAATAGTAGATGAAGTATCTCTTCCAACACTTCAAGAGTGGATGTCTTCTAGCCAGTACGAACAAGGTTAGTGTACAATCGCAAAGTTGTTTGCTTTCGTTGTTTAAAGGTGCTTTTAATGAGAATATTCCAGCAAAATATCTCATATAGACCACAGATGTGACTAGATTCTGTTGCTTATGTCGATCATACAAAAAAACTTAATATTTTGAATTTCAAACTGGAGCAAATATTCATTACAAATGTTTATAAAATAATGCTTATTAATTGTATTATTTGCTTTTTTGAACAAAACAATCATGCTTACAGATGCTTCAATTTTAATGCTATGTTAATGATCATTGTTTTTTTGCAATTTGCATTGTCTACCTACGATCGATATTTCCCAGAATATTTATACCCCCACAAACGAAGTTTAGGGGGGTATATAGGAGTGAGCTTGTCGGTCTGTTGATTTTCATGGTTTCCAGATGATAACTCAAGAAAGGCTTGACATATTCAAATAATTTTGTGGTACACATGTGTAACATCATAGAATACAGATCAAGTTCGACTTTGGTTACAAACCACTAAATTTTGACAGAGTTATGGCCCCTTTTAACTTAAATTTCCTCGAAATATGGTTTCTGGACGATAACTCAAGAATGGCTTGACATATTCAAATAATTCTTGGTACACATGTGTAGCATCATAAAATACAGGTCAAGTTCGACTTCGGTTAAAACCACTAAACACTAAATTTTGATAGAGTTATGGCTTCTTTTTGCCTTAAATTCCCTAAATACATGGTTTCCAGACAATATCTTAAGAATAACTGGACATATTCAAGTAATATTGGTACGCATGTGTAGCATCATAAAATACAGGTCTAGTTATACTTTGGTTACAAACCACTAAATGTTGACAGAGTTATGGCACACTGTTAAACATTCACACATTGAAGCATTCTCTTTGTGTCCATTTCTTTCGAATGGATGCCATAGTTTTTGTGACAAGGCCGTATTGTGGGGCTATATCCATCACTCATGCGACAATTCTAGTTGTTTTTGTTTCTGGTGTTCTTTTTGGTGTTTGGTGATTCTCTGATTTTTTAATGTGATAAATGTTGCTGAAGAGTATATGGAGACTTCGGTGCATACTCCTCAAGAGACATAAGCGTCAAGAGATTAGAAACAGTAAATAATCGTGATATTTTCATTAACTTTAAAAAAATGTCTGTATTCATGATGATTAGAATGTGTTTATTACTGTAACTGCTTCGTCTAGTATACTCATGTAAAGTTGCTGTTACTATATTGAAAATTACAATAATTTTTTCAAGAGCAAAACTATAAGTTATGATATTCAGAATTAGATGACAAGCCTTAAATTACTTAACAGATTTAACAGTGGTTTAATGGCAAGCAAAACTTTAAGTCAGAATAATCATAATTAGATCACACGCTTTAACTGAAATTTCTTAACATTTTATCTAAATGAAACAATACAAGGTTTTGTCCTCAAGCAAAACTGTTGGAAGTTATGATAATCATTCTTAGATCACAAGCGTTAAATTGCTTAAGATATTTGAATGAAACAATACAAGGTTGTTGACGACCGAAGCTACAAGTCATGATTTCATAGTGTAATAGATCTGGGCCCTGTTGCTCAAAACTTTAACGGCCAATTAAACTAACAGCCTGTTAACTTTAGATGTAAATAACATTAATATAAGTAGCAAATTGTTTATCAAACATTTTAAAATTATTCCGGCATAATGATTTATATTATATAAACTAACAGTTTAATATTGTTATTTTAAATATACATATATATCTTCATTCAAATTTTAACAGCTGTTAGCTTAATTGTCCGTTAAAGTTTTGAGCAACTCACCACAGAAGACTTAAATTACTTGCAAGATTCGATTGAAACAACTAACAGAATAATCTGTCATTTGTGCAATCTGTCAGAGAACTGCCCTTTTAGTTTCATCTTTTGTGACGACAGGTATATACCGGTAAATATTGCACAAACTGCGATAGTACTGTCCTTTTCTTGTCTTCAGTTATTGGAAAGGGTATCAACATTGGCCTTTCCCAAGGTTTTTATTAAGAAGTCATCTCACAAACTTGTACAGAATGCTGATTTACTAATCGTCATCACAAGGTTTAATCACATGTTACCGCCCTAGAATGATAGAAAATGTCAATATTTGAATTGTTTGCTTGACATTAATTGTTTGTATTATGTTTTTCAACCTTACAAGCATTGCTGTGGGCGAAAGGTCTTCAAGTTAGCGATAAGTGAAACCAGTTAGCAAATAAATTTAGAATGTTAAGTCATGAAACGCTATTTTAGTACATTACTTACATGTTACTTTTTGCAGCACTCATAACTTAAATGTTACTTTTTGCAGCACTCATTACTTACATGTTACTTTTTGCAGCACTCATAACTTAAATTTACTTTTTGCAGCACTCATTACTTACATGTTACTTTTTGCGGCACTCATTACTTACATGTTACTTTTTGCAGCACTCATAACTTAAATGTTACTTTTTGCAGCACTCATTACTTACACGTTAGTTTTTGCAGCACTCATAACTTAAATGTAACTTTTTGCAGCACTCATTACTTACATGTTAGTTTTTGCAGCACTCATAACTTAAATGTTACTTTTTGCAGCACTCATTACTTACATGTTACTTTTTGCAGCACTCATAACTTAAATGTTACTTTTTGCAGCACTCATAACTTAAATGTTACTTTTTGCAGCACTCATTTCTTACATGTTAGTTTTTGCAGCACTTTGTAATTATGCATACATATATCAGGGTTATCCGCCATACTGCATATGTACATGTTTAATATTATCACCACCGAAAGGTTGGTTTCTGTTACAAAATTCATTACAAAATTTTGGAATTTTTTTTACATCTGGCATCAAATCTGTACATAAGAATAACCGTAAACCACCATTTTTTTAACGTATGATGTTGCCCTGTAATTTATTATAAAAAAGCACGAACAAATTTTCTTCAGGATTGAAAAAATAAATATGTGGATATAGTTCTCCCACGTCCATTATGTTGTATTTTAAAATCAAATGTAATGTCGAAATAAGTCATCAAAGTACATGCATTTGATGTAAGCTGCATGGTTAATATATCGAAAACTACGTGATAATGTGTTATATTGTATTCCATGATAAAAATGTTAAAACTATTGACTCGTGTTGAATTTGGACTATACATTCGTTGACTTAGAGTGGTGTATTTCGTTTCAACGCTAACATGTACTAGTAGTATTATTTAGCCCTAGTTATCTTATTCAAAACACTTCTCCTCTATTTTAGATCAGTTCTGCGTCGCTTATGGCACTGACTCAGAGTGGTATATCTTTTCCATTTACTTGTAGTATTATTCAGCACTAGCGATCAGTCTACTTTGTAAATCAGCTGTACGTAAGGTACGGCGTTGACTTAAAGTGGTTTATCTGTTTCAACACGTACATATACTAGTTGTAGTATTCAGCACTCGCCTAGCATTCCCTATAAAATATTTTACTGTCTATTTTTAGATCAGCTCTACGTAGCGTATGGCGTTGACTCGGAATGGTGCGAGACTGTGATGACCTCCTACATGATGGAGAATCCAGGGGCAGTTTTTCCAATAGACCTAGGTGGCGACTTCTCGGAAGAACAGAAGAAACACATGACTGTATTCCTGGTAAAACGACTTTAAATTTGCTAACAATTGACCAGTAGATACTTATCAATCAAGAATTGAGTTGACCCATTATGGGTTTATATTTCAGTGGTAAACAGTAGCACATGGTTGCATAATGCAATCAATTTAATTATATCCTTGGACAAACAGCCTTAGACAAACAGAAAGGCGGAGCGATCTATGTTTTTGCTACTGGTTAATTTGTTAAACTGTGCTGGGTATTTCATCTGAATATATATGTAATACAGGTTAAAGATCATCAGACATTCTAACATTTATACTCAGCCTGCTATTAGAAATTCATATTAGACGTGTTTAAGTCTTAAAATCTCAGCCAGGGCTTGATATAGTCCTGAACAATTTTCTGTCAAAGTGCATTTCAGTTTGAATAAAACTAGATGTCTAATATGTTGTATTTATTTATTACACGTTCAAGTATTCTAATTTGTATTTTAATGGCATGTCCTACTTTGTTTATATTTTGCCTCTATGTACTGGTTTATGTATTTTCGAAACTCACCTTTCTGAGCTATGTTGCCTCACTTGCTACTTTGCAGGCGCGGAAGTACATGGAGGACTATGACTCTTCCCACTGTACGCCTCTGCCCCAGCAGTTCTTCCACAAACCATGGAGCCCGCAGATATGACGTCATCAACGCTAGGCCTTTTTTAGGATTAATTATTAAAGTACATTTGCTTGACGTCAGCAATGCTAGACATGTTATGACGATATTCTTTTGTGATTAATGATTCAAGGGCATATGTCTACAGTGATTTCCGTCAGCAATTTTAATATTAAAAGACATTTGTTTGACGTCAGCAGTGCTAGATATGCTTTGACGTCAGCAGTGCTAGACATGCTTTGACGTCAGCAACGATAAGCATTGTTTTTTTTAATATCAGCAACGATATTCTTTTGTGATTAATGATTCAAAGGACTATGTCTACGTAAAAGTGATTTCCGTCAGCAATGTTAATGTTATTATGCTGTAGAAATGAGCAATGCACCACTAGACCATTTTTATTAAGTCAAATTTTTTATGTCAGCAATGCTTGGCCTTATTTTCTCGGTACTTGTCAAGAGACATGCTTATGACGTCAGCATATTTAGGTCTTTTTATGATAAATAATAAGATGTCCTTTTTGTATTGTATTTGCAAAATATTTTTTATTTAACAATTTGAATATGTCATTTGTATTTATTTTATTTTACATGAATTCATGAGTAAATGATGTTTTAAATAAGTTATATCATCAGCCTTTTCAAGTTAGAAAAAAAGCGAAAAACGAACTAATAAAAAAAATTGCATAGTGGTAAATCATTTTAAAATTCTGGGATGTTTGTATGTCTGAGTTTATACAGTAAGTTTTTAATAAATTTCTCTTCCTTTCATATTTTTGAGTATTTTATTGACAGTCAACAAGTGTGTTTCTTTAACAAAAATGAACAAAATGTATATGTGACTAACATTTTTATAGAAAAAAAAATCCTTTATGAAAATAGTACAAGTACGGTTTGGTGTTTTGGTATTAGCTTGAGATTCTTTGTAGTATGTAGTGAGTCTCACATCTATTAACGGTAATAAGCAAAATAAAGCTATTACTTGCATATTAAAGGGACTTGTTCACAGATTGGCAAATTGACAATTTTCAAAAATAAATTATTCTCATACGTATATAAAAACAAGCGAAATGACACTCATTACTAAGAAATATATTTCGTTTATGGATAATTATCAGTCCTGATGGATAAAATTATAAATCGTTTGTAACGCTTTTTATCGGTATTTTGGAAAGCATATGTGTCACTTACATAGCGTTAAAAATACACAACCAAATGTATAAGGCTGAATGTCCGAGTTTTTAGTTAATGGGTTTTTTTAGCTCAAAAGGTCCAGGGTTCGAGTCCTGGCGAAGGCAAATTTTTAAATTTAACTTCTTTCTGTATATAATATTTGTTTGAGATTATTCCAGATGCCGTAGTTTTTGCAGTAAAGACATTTAATGGCATTTTTTAAAAATCTTTGAACAAGTCCCTTTAAATCAACTGACCTGAACTGTTTAAGAATGCTATGAATAGCAAAGTGAATAAATGCATAAGCATGTACATTATGTATATTGTTGTTAATTTTTCTTATCAAAAAGGCATTATAGAAGTTACCATTCATTAGGGTTTAATTTTTCAGATCGATCAAAAGTATATTTTTGTAGAAAATGCCTTTTGTTGGATACATTTGCATTTGTACACCCTTGTATGGTTAACAAAAATAAGAATGAAAACTAAGTGGCCTCCGAGTTTGTATTCTTGCTTTTTCGGTAAGTAAAGTTCGCTGCCAGATCTTTCAAATCAAAGATCTATAAACATTTGTAGCGTTGTAGCCAGGGCATGATTGGAATCATTGCAATGTTTGTATCTTATTGCAATGACATTGCATTCCAGGGCACTGCAATGTTTGTATCTTATTGTAATGACATTGCATTCCAGGGCACTGCACTGTTTGTATCTTATTGCAATGACATTGCATTCCAGGGCACTGCAATGTTTGTATCTTATTGCAATGACATTGCATTCCAGGGCACTGCAATGTTTGTATCTTATTGCAATGACATTGCATTCCAGGGCACATTTGGAATCAGGCTAATGTTTACATCCTTTTGAAATGACGTTCCTACCAGAGCGCTTTTTATGTCAAGTTGAGGTTTGCATCTTGTTAAATGATTTTGACGGCAGGGTGAATTTTGAATCAAAGTAGGCTGTGTCTCTTATTGATATTACACAGCAGCCATGGAAAGGTTTTTTAAGCCCCCAATGTGTTTTTGGATTGACCGTTCCAAGGCGGTGACCCAAGCTTTAATCGTTTTTTGGTGTAATGTGTGTCTGTTGTGTGATTTCTATGTTGTCAAAAGTGTATTTTCCCTTTTAAGTGATATATTCTGGGTTACGTGTGAGGTTTGACATGCCTTTAAACAGGTTTAAACACCCAATGCTTTACATTGACCGTTCCAAGGCGGTTACCCCAGTTTTAATCATTTTTCAGTTGTGTGTTGTGTTGTATGTATTGTCATGTATTGTATAAGCAATTGGTCACTTGCCTCAAATACAGGACTAACTGTTGGTAATAAGTGTTTCTGTCCTGATGATGTCTCTGGAGTTTCATTATTCCTATATTTAATCAGGCTAGTATTTGCATTTTAATGGAATGACATTTTAGCGATGGATTTTATTGAAGTGACATTGTAGTCAGGGTGAATTTTGAATCAAGGTGAGGTTAGTATCTTACTAAAATAATTTTGAAGCCAGTGTGAATGTTTAATCATGCTAATGCTTAAATCTTAAAGAAATGACATTGCAGCCAGAATGAATTTTGAATCATACTAATGTTTAAATCTTAACGAAATGACATTGCAGCCAGAATGAATTTGAATCATACTAATGTTTAAATCTTAAAGAAATGACATTGCAGCCAGAATGAATTTTTAATCATGCTAATGTTTGCATCTTATTGCAATGACATTGCAGCCAGAATGAATTTTGAATCATACTAATGTTTGCATCTTATTGCAATGACACTGCATATATAACACTTTTGTAATCAAGCTATTTTTTATTCATGTTAATGTTTGCATCTTATTGCAATGGTACTGCAGAGTAGACAAAATCAAGCTAATTTTGAATCATGCTAATGTTTGCATCTTATTGCAATGACACTGCAGAAATAACACATTATGAATCATGCTATTGTTTGCATCTTATTGCAATGCCACTGCAGAAATAACACATTTAGAATCAAGCTAATGCTTGCATCTTATTGCAATGCCACTGCAGTAATAAAACATTTTGAATCATGCTAATATTTGCATCTTATTGCAATGCCACTGCAGAAATAATCAAGCTTATTTTGAGGCATGCTAATGATGCTAACGTACACATTAGTCGTATAAATAGAGAAAACAAGTTTATTAGCGAGGCTTAGAAAACCTGAACCACAAGCAATGGCGAGTGGTTCACGTTTTCGTGCCAAGCAAATAAACATCTTTACTCAAAACTGACCTAGTATTCTATTTATCCCATCATTTTCTGAATTTATTTTGAAAATAAACGTAAGAAAACACACTAAATATTACGAAAAGCATAAATGACGTCACGAAAATCAACCAGATGACCCCATTATACTGCGCATCTTTGCTCAATCCCAGTGTTGCAATAAAGCCAATTGTATTGGTATCCCACGGGGTGTTATTTCGTCAATGCCGGCGTGATGATGTGATAAATTATGTACACTGTTACATTCAAGTGTTATACCTTTGAGAAATACTTCTCTTTCGCGGAATAACGCGAACAACCGCACACATTGTTTTAAAACGATTTTATTAGCGTGTCGTTATATAATAATTTCAATAATAATTTTTTTAGGCCAGTTGTGTTTTTTTTTTTTTCAAAGAAAACCAACACATGTACATTACGTGACGTATTCGTCACGAATTCGTGGTTTATACAGTTCTTGAAAAGCAACCTTGTGGTACCAAGATTACAATGACATTCTGATTAGCTTTGAAGCACTAAAATCGTCCCAAGTGACATATTGTCGCGAGCATTGTACAATACTCTTGGACAATGTAGTGTCGGTAGTAATTAATAAATGACTTGATGATATATAAATGCCAGGCGTTTGTTCCCGGACAATTGGCTATCCCCTAGTTTACATTTAACTAAGTTATTTCAAATCTGGTAGGACTTAGTCCCACTCTGGAATCCCACATAGATTGCGTGCATCACTAAATATCATGAAACTGAAATCGCGTGCTCTGAAAACGTCCATGCTGAGTAAAAAAGCCATACGTATGTGGTCGTATTTAAAAGCAAAGGTACTTCTTAGCTTGCCTGTTAATATTAGCTCGACTTTTCGAAGAAAAGGCAAGCTATTCTAATCCACCCGGCGTCGGCGTCCGAGCTAGGTTAAAGTTTTTCGGTAAGCTAGTTTCTCAGGAACGGCTTGAGGGATTTCATTTAAACTTAAAACATTTATTCCCGACATTAAATGAACCCATAGGCCAAGTTTGGTAACTAGTTCTAACTCTAAAATTTGTTTAAATTATGGGCCTTTTTACAGTTAGAAATTGTACATATAACTAAATGGACAGGTTAAAGTTTCTCGGTAAGCTGGTTTCTCAGGATTGGCTTGAGGGATTTCATTCAAACTTAAAGCACTTATTCCCTATATTAAAATGAACTCATAGACCAATTTTGATAACTCTAGTTTGAAATTTGTCAAACTTATGGGCCTTTTTACACTAAAGATTTTACATATAAGCTATATGGACAGGTTAAAGTTTTACGGTAAGCTAGTTTCTCAACTTTGTGTTTCCGCTCTTTAACTCGAGAACGGATTAAGCTATTGTAATCAAACTTCAAACATAGATACCTTATTGCGAGACCTCGTTTGGGGTTGCATATGGGGTGGGTGGGGTCAAAGTCAATGTTACTAAAAATAGAAAAACAGTTTACGCTCAGTAAGTTGAGAACATATTTAGATATATTAATAATTCGTAATACATAGGTACCTTAAATCAAGACCTCCCTTGGGATTGCATATAAGGTTGGTGGGGTCAAGGTCACTGTTACTCAAAAATAGAAAAATGGTTTCCGCTCAATAATTTGAACACGCAGTGTGATACTTTGATGATTCTTAATACATATATACCTTATATCAAGACTTCGCTTGGGATTGCATATGGGGAGGGTGGGGTCAATGTCACTGTTACTAAAAATAGCAAAACGGTTTCCGCTCAATAACTTGAGAACGCATTGAGATATTTTTATGAAACTTTATATATACATTCCTTATATCGAGTCCTCGCTTGGGATTGCATTTGGGGTGGGTGGGTCAAGGTCACTGTTACTAAAGATAGACAAACGGTTTCCGCTTAATAACTTGAGAACGCATTGAGACATTTTAATGAAACTTAATACATACATACCTTATATCGAGACCTCACTTGCGATTGCGTATAGGGTCAATGTCAAGGTCACTGTTACTAAAATAGAAAAACGGTTTCCGCTCAATAACTCGAGAACGCATTGAGATATTTTAATGAATCTTTATACACTGATTCCTTACATCGAGACTTCGCTTGGGATTGTATATGGGGTGGGTGGGGTAAGGGTCACTAAAAATGGAAAAATGGTTTCCGCTAAATGACTTCAGAACGCATTGTGATATTTTAATGAAACTTAATACATAGAGACCTTATATCGAGACCTCGGGTGGGATTTCATATGGGGTGGGTGGGGTGAAGGTCACTGTTACTAAAAATAGAAAAATGGTTTCCACTCAAAAACTTACGAACGCATTGAGATATTTTTATGAAACTTAATACAGAGATACCTTATATCGAGACCTCGCTTGGGATTGCATATGGGGTGGGTGGGGTCAAGGTCAAGTTTACCATTACTTAAAATTTTATTGATGTGCTGATTTTAATGTATTTCGTTTGAAAATTTGGTTTTTCGTGGAATTTCCGTGTTTCTTGTTTTAGAAAATAATGCCAGTAACGCTGACAAGCAGAAGAAAAGTCGAGCACGCTGTCCTCCGACAGCTCTTGTTCAGAATAGCATTGAATTTATTAGAGGCTTATTAGTATGTCCAGTGTGTAAGCTTTTATCAAGCTGCGTTCGCAAAAGGTCTTAAATGTGCGTAAAAATCTTTTCAAGTTGTACGAACTTTTATTCTATGAAACGTACAAACACAAGTACTCTGTAGCCTTTGCGACTCAAGTAATGTCAAGCAACCGACTTTAAGTGAAAACATGACAGGGGTGTAGCTTGGGTGTAAAAAATATATAGACACAATAGGCGCAACTGACTTTTAATATCATGGTTGTTTATCTATTATTACAAGCAACTAATTTAAGCTAAACCCCATTTTTGTAAAGAATAAAATAAAATAAGTATGCATTTCTATTAATGAAATGTATTTAATATTGATTAAATCGTTAATACATGAAGTATTGACACAACCGACAAAGATTACACCTCACCCCACTCTTGTTTTTATTGCATTTTTGGCATTTTAGTATTTTTCATCTCTAGAAAAATGTATCGGCACGTGTCTATAGTGCCTATAGGAAGCTACGCTACATCATGAGTTTGCTCGGATGTTTAATAGCTCCAATAATTACTTTTTTTAACCAGTGTTTTGTTCCAAGCACGGATTTAGGGTTCGCTATTGAATGCGTGGTTTATACAGTTCTTGGAAAGCTAATTCGTGGTGCCTGGACATTAACGATTAATAATTGCTGACAACATATTAGTCTTCTAAAAATGCGGCAATAGTTGATAACGACAATCTGATTCGCTTGGAAGCGCTAAAATCGTCCCAAGTGACATATCGTCGCAAGCATTTTACAATACTCTAGGGCATTGTAGTGTCGGTAGTAATTAATAAATGACTTGATGAGATATAAATGCCCGGCGTTTGTTCCCGGAAAATTGGCTATCCCTAGTTTACATTTAACTAAGTGATTTTATATATGGTAGGACTTACTCCCACTCTGGCATCCACATAGATTGCGTGCATCACTAAATATCGTGGAACTGAAATCGCGTGTTCTGAAAACGTCCATGCTGTCTGAGTAAAAAGTCATACGTATGGGGTCGTATTTAAAAGCAAAGGTACATCTAAGCGTGCCTGTAATAATTCAGAATTGCATAGAATTTATAATAGGCGTATTAGTTTGTCCATTGTGTAAGCTTTTATCAAGCTGAAGTCGCCGCGGCTCTTAAAATGTGCGTAAAAATCTGTTCAAGTTGTACGAACTTTTATTCTGTGTAACGTACACAAACGAGTACTCCGTAGCCTCCGCGATGTTCGAAATGTCAGCCAACGGACTTTTAGTTAAAACATGAGGGCTTGGATGTTTAATATTGCCAAGAATAACTTTTTAAACCAGTGTTGTGTTCCAAGCACGGGTTACAGCTTCGCCATTGAAATCGCGGTTTATGCAGTTCTTGTAAAGCAAATTCGTGGTGCCTGGACAATAACAATTAATACAATAATATTAAGACAAGCACATTGCCTTTTGACGCATGTTCATTAATATATCATTACGTTAACAGTAAAATCTGATTGAAACCAAAACCATGCACAATGAATTATCAATAATGCCTCAGTATTTGTTGAAAATGAGTGACATCGGTAGAATCGTCCATTTGGGCAAAACTGGAAAGGTCTATTTTGTGTTTACGTTCAAAGAATATATTGGTATAAACGTCATGTTAGTATTAATGTATCATAACTTCCAATACACAAATACAGTCAAGTTTAAAAAATGATTGATAAATCATGTTTTCCGTCACGTGTACATAATAAAGTTTTTAACTGTTTACAAATGAACGACATACCAGCAAAAACATTGTCACAGTTCAACATAGTTTTTGGTAAAATTCGATTTTTATCAAAGTATGTACCGCAACCGGTATATGTAGTTGTCGGACTTTATACTGCGCGAGAGTATATGCCCTCGCCTGTCGCATTCGTTCTATGATTTTGCATATTGGTACAAGTTCCGACTGCGTGCTTGTAAAAATAGAAAGCCATTACTATTATGTAGTACACTACTTTGTAAGGTTGTTGTTGTAGTCTGATTGTAAAGTGAGTGTGTAACTTGTAAATTGTCAAAGTCCAATCTGTGTACCAATTTTCATGAAGTTTCATGATCATATCTTATGCACTTTTCAAAATATTACAGTATTAAGTTTATTTCTATTTTTAGTAACAGTCACGTGACCTTTGACCTCTGGTGAAAAATAAAAGGTCATGCATAATTCTCACATTTCTGTTAATATTTATACAAAGTTTCATCAAAGTGTCTTCAGTACTTTCCGATTTATCACAGGATCCAGGTTTTGGGGACGGACGGACAGACTGACATAAGGACGAACAGACAGAACGACACACAGACAGATGGCAAACCTATAGTTCAATCTCTGTACCAAATTTCATTGTCATATCTTATGTCCATTTCGAATTATTACAGTATTTAGTTTATTTCTAATTTTAGTAACAGTCACGTTACCTTTGACCTCTGGTGAGACAAAAGGTCGTGCATAATCCTCACATTGCCACATCGCCGTTTATATGTATACCCTGTTTCATCGAAATAAGTTCAGTACTTTTTTAGTTATTGCAGGAACCAGGTTTTTGGGACGGACAGACAGACGGGCGGACAAACATACGGACGATCAGATAGAGAGACATACAGACGGATGGCAAACCTATAGTTTAATCTTTGTACCAAGTTTCATGGTCATATCTTATGTAATTTTCGAATTATAACAGTATTTATTTCTATTTTTAGTAACAGTCACGTGAACTTTGACCTCTGGTGAAAAATAAAAGGTCCTGCATAATCCTCACATTGCCGTTTATATGTACACTAAGTTTCATCGAAATATCTTCAGTACCTTTTGAGTTATCGCAGGATCCAGTTTGTTTTAGTTTATTTCTTTTTGTAGTAATAGTCCCGTGATCTTTGACCTCTGGTAAAAAATAAAAAGTCGTGCACATTACTCACATTGCCGTTTATATGTGTAGCAAGTTTCATCGAAGTATCTTCAGTACTTTTTGAGTAATCGCAGGAACAATATTTTGCGGACGGACGGACGGACAGACGGAGGGCAAACCGGTAGGGGACTAAAAACGTTATCTTTAACGTATATTTATATTGAGCTACAAGTATTCATGTTTACGGAGGAAATAAAGTTAAATATACACAACTGTGGCAGTTAAGGTATTCTTCATATCTGTATTTCCCTCTTATCATGTTACATATCCGTAATAAAAGTGTTGAAAATGTATTCCATCCGCGTTGCAAGACGTGGACAAATATTGAATTATTTCCTAAAATGAAATATATAAGTGTTGATTTATTGAACCGCTTGTCTCACCTGAATCAGTATTCAAATAATTGAGCAGATAACCGAACAATTACGGTTTATCACCTGATTACCTTGCGTATGACGATAGTGTCCCCACGCGTGTAATCCACGTGCCTATACAATACATGGGGAAAACATCATATAACTGGATATGGGAGGAGTTTGTCGTTATAGACTTTTCCACTTTTAGCCAATGAAAACTTTAACTTCTCCTATTATAATGAATTACTATGTTGCAATCAGCTGATGTGTAATACAGATTAACAGTAAATTACGATGACATCAATACCGAGCACAATGGTTGGATAATGGCTGTGGTGTTGTGAAAATGATTGACGTCGGAATCGTCCATTTGGGCAAAAGTGGAAGGTTCTATTTTGTTTTTAGTTCAAACAAGTTACTAGCGTTGTTGAACGTACCGTTGATTGAAACTATTATTGATTACCATACGTAAATATCATCATGTGTGAAAATGTCCTGATAAAGTTTTGTTGCTTATGGCCTAGAATATACATGTACATGTAGATTAGAAATACTGATCTGAAACTGACCTTTACATGAACAAATTTATAAATTATCAATTATACTTTCATGGAAGCAATTGTTTGAATGACTTGAATTCCTGTAATGTCTTTTTTATAAAAGGACATTCGATATACAAGAACTGGTATAAGCTGGTATAGTATATTTGACCTCGTTAAAGATGGATATTCACCGTAAAGACCAGCTTGTGAGACTTCCTGACCCCATGATTTTCTTTTGCAACTTGAAATTTATGTGACGCGCGGTTAATTTAGGCTGCTTCTAATTCGATAATCGCAATCCCAACGCGCTTCTACTGCGACCATCGGCGTTTGCATGACAAAAAAAGAGCAAAATGATATAAATGAATAAGATATGCAAATAAATATTCATTTCACCACGGTTTTTTTCTTTCCCTGCCTTATTGCTCTTTCCACCTCTTTTTGCGGGCATGGTTTCAACTGTTTGAAAACAAACAAACAAATGATGTGATGAAGATGTGTGTATGCTCTTCGTTTTATTGGTAGTGCAAAAGAACGTCTTCAACAGCGTGAGCATGCCGACAAAAAAGTAGTTTCCTTAAGACAGATTTGAGAAAAGCTCTTCTAAATTCTGATGGCGCAAACCATCAGTATAATAAACATGTGTTGTGTCACGTGTTCGTAAGTGACTGCGTAATGTACAGATCTTGAAAAAAAAAATGGTGCCAGGATACTTACGGTTAATCGGGTGAAAACATATTACTTTTCTTAAAATGTGGCAATAATTGATAACGATATTCTGAATAGCTTGGAAGCACTAAAACCGTCCCATGTGACATTGTCGCAAGCAATTCACAATACTCTTAAACATTGTAGTGTCGGTAGTAATTAATGATTTACTTGATGAGATATAAATGCCATACCTCTGTTCCAGGAAAAATAGAACTGTATCCCATTTTATTTACATTTTACTGAGATCATGACTGGTAGAACTTACTCCCACTCTGTTGGGAATCACTTTACTACATGCTATTGCGGGCGTAATATTGAAGCCAAACGGGCTAAATAGAGTATGTAGTTAAATATGTAATTAATGGTTACATATTAAAACAGCATTTGAAATATAAAAGTAAAATATAATATGGATATTTCATGTCTGTAGTGGATGAAAATATTGAAGTAATCGCATTGGCTATATAGGAGGAGACACAGCTTAAAACAGGTTTTATTGAACACAAAACGCGTGGGCATTTACAAAGCACTGAGTCAGGACAAACAGCGTTCAGCCAGTTAAGCCTGTCGTCGTAATGGGCACACGTTCCCGCATTTCAGTATGTTTCCGCACTCTGTTCCCTAAGGAGATTGCGTGCATCACTATATACCGTGGAACTGAAACCGCGAGTGTTAAAAATGCACATGCTGAGTAAATAAGTCATATGTATGGGGTCGTATTTAAATTCAAAGGTAGTTCTTAGTTTGCCTGTAATTATTGTATTCCGAAATGCATATACTTTTATAATGTTCGAATTGGTGGGTCCATTTTGTACGTTTCCAACAAGCTGCGTTCGCCGCGGGTCTTGAATGCGCGTAAAAATCTTTTCAAGTTGTACGAACTTTCATTGTATGAAACACGCACATTTACTAGTACTCTTCAGCCTCTGCGAAACACGCAATGTTCTCTCATTTTGTTTTTGTAAACCTTACTAGACAAGACAAGACAACAGTTAATGTGATATATAGGCCACCGGTCCCTGACACAAATTATGAAGCATACGTTTATATACAAATGCAATGTGGGCTTGCACAAAATATGTTGTTGTTGTTGTTGTTGTTTCGGGGTTTATAGTCCTTCCGCGCCTAAGGCTGCATTATGTGAGGACTTCCATCTGTGGTTCGACAGACGGTTAATATAGATGTCGAAAGTTAAAGGAGCCAGATGATACAAGAAATTTACTGTGTTATTTATGCATTACGGTTTTATAAATTTTGTGTGTTTTTAATTTTCCAAATTTGTGTGTATCGGACGGTAGTAAGTTTGAGTGTTTGTATTTGCATATGATTGTTGTTTTTGTGATCCTTCCGTGGTAAGGGTGGTGTGCGTTGGTCGACGGCGATAGCGTGGCTGATGGTGACTTGTTTCCAGTAGGTCTAGGATAAAGATTTAATTGTTTTTATAAATATTTAGGTGGTTTTGGGGTTTTGTTTACTACTTGTTTATTAGAGGTAATGGGAGATTATTTTCTATCTACGGTTAGAATAAGTCACAGAAATAGTATATAAATGGTTTTATTTATGTAAATTGGTACTGGTGAGTGTTCGTTTATAGTTGATAGTGCTGGGTCGGCCTTCACATTGATTTTTATTGATATAGAGAGATAGCTCTAGTATTGGGTTATGTTTGTGGACCAAAAAGACTTTATTATTTGGGGTTAGATATGGAGGGGTGTTGTTTAAAGGGTCGTTTGGCCGCTTCAGTAAAAATATAGAGATTGTTAGGTGAGTTATAACAGATTACCGAGGTATCAGACATGCGTGCAGTGGATTTTTATCGAGTGCACCGGGATTTTCTCCCAAGTGCCATCGCCCCCAGAAGACGTGTTTGTTGGGTTACGAGGCATAGTGCAAGATACAGAAGACGCCCCCGTTCCAGAGGCGACCCTGGGTCTTTTAGTGCCCGGTTTAAAGCACCTAGTACACTGCAACTCGGTTTAACGTATCATGCGAAAGACATTTAGTAAGTTAGGTTTGTAAAAGCTTTGAAACGTTAATGCAATCTGATAAAAGCTTTCAAACGTTAATGCAGTCTGACTATAAAGTGCGCGATCTTCCTATAGGAAGATCCGATGACGGCCTGTTGAATTACTTATTATCGCCAACATGGAATTTTCAAAATAGCTATTTATATCTCAACCAATAGGATTGTTCCTTTCAAGAAGCATTACGTCATTTGTTTTGTGTTATTATTTATTATTATTTTCCATGGAATATTGCATATAATATATATTTCTACTACACATTGTTATTATTTGGCCTGTATCCCACAAATTGACTCTAAAATTGTGTATACATGGTAAAAAGATGAATGTTTAATAGCTACACGTTGGGATCTCAGTTAATTTCACTTTCACTTTCAAAACTATGAAAGCAGGGCTGTAATTGGCTTACTGAAAAATTGACAGAAGTTGATCTGCTACGGGTCGTCCTCAGATCTTAATGCGAAGCGTATTTTGGGATTTGATTTATATCCGATTAATATAAATATATTTGTATTATTGGAATATTACACGTCCACTTAAGTGTACAAATATATAAATAAACGCTCCCGGAGAAGGAATCGAACGATCTACCGATTGCGAGGCGGACAGCATGTCCATTACACCACTGCAACCTATTTATTATTCTACATATACTTTCCTTTATACCATATTTCAGAGTTTTCTTTGTTTTGCGGTATTCAATAATTGTGATATCAGAACAGCTGGTGGGCGGAGCTCAATATGCCAGCTTACCGTGCAATAAGTAGCGTGCGGTATATTGAAATTGAGTTTTAATTTATACGCACGCTAGTTATTGCACGGTTAAGCTTACACCGAATGGACACCTTGCGACAGCGCTAAATTTGGAAACGACAAACTTGTCAAGCATGTTAGACATCACGTCTAGGAAACACCCATGGGATCGGCATCGTAGAAAGTTGTGATGTGATAGATAGCTGTGGTATAAAACACATGTAGCACTCTGACCTCCATATGTTAATTATTTATTCTCGCCCTGCGGGCTCGTTACATAAATAACTAAAATATTTCGGTCAAAGTATTCTGCATCTATAACTTATTGCTATTCTAATATGTTTTTTTTTTTAATCGATTGGAAGACATTACTTGGGTCGCAGAGACTGAAAAATACTCGTGTGTGCGTGTTTTACAGAATGACAGTTCGTAAAACTTGAAGAGATTGAGAATAATTACAGGCAAACCAAAAGGTACAGATGATTTTAAAGGCCTAGTTTTCTGGAGTTCTGCACCCATGTGTATTGGCACCCTGCTGTGGTAACAGTGTGGACACGGTATGGCGACCCTTACCAGCTGAGATCAATACACTGCCGCAATTGAGACAGTGCAAACAACCATTGATCAGTAGGGCTGAGAAAAAAGATTGCAGATAATGATAAGAGATTTTATGGTGGTCCAATACACAAATTGGAATACCCCACGGAGAGTTCAGACATTCCTTAAACTAGGCCTTTAAATACGACCACATACGTAAAACTTATTTACTCAGCAGGACCGCTTTCGTAATACACGATTTCACTTCAATGGTATTTCGTGATACACTAGAGATTTACATTCAATATTTATTTAAAATCGGAGTATTAATATAATCTCCATTGGGAGCCAGAGTGGGAGCAAGCCCTGCCAGTCAAGAGATCACTTAGTAAAATATAAATCACCTGACAACCATTTTTCAAGGAACAAACGCCTGCCATGTTTATCTCATGAAGTCATTCATTAATTACTACGGACACTACACAGTCCTAGATTGTTGTAAATTGCATGCGGCAATAGGTCACGTGGGACGATTTTAGTGCTCCCAAACTATTCAGAATATCCTTATCAACTGTTGCCGCATTTTCTGAAAACTAATATACTTTCATCCCCGATTAATCGCAAGTGTCCTGACATCATTGTTTTGCTTTCCAAGAACTGTATAAACCACGCATTCATTGCCGAACTCGGGACTCAATGCAAGTTTGCTTGAAACAAAAGCTGGTGTAAATAACTGATTCTTGGAAATATTATAACGACACGCTCAATACAAATTATCGTATTTGTATTGGTTTAATATGCACACTTTTCATGAAAGAAGCATAAAATAAAACGTTTCTGTCCACCTCATATGATCACATTATTAAATGCGACATTTCACGTAAGTGACTTGAACTGTATAAGAAAACAAGTTACAGATCGTTATAGTTTTTACGAAAGGTTGAATATTTTTGAACTTTTGATCATACGATTGCATTATGAAAAAAATAAAAGGTACTTTGCTGATGTAGGTTAACTTTTCATAAAAATCTTTATTTTTCGCGATAAGTTACAATATTTCACAAGACAGTCAAATTATCATTTGAAAAAGTGACCACTTATTTGACTTTTTTCTTGATAACCAAATTGTTTTTTAACGAAAAAGTCCTAAATATTTCGCCATATTTTGTCAGTTTTTATGAAAATATGTTCAAATACCATGACAATTTTAAGGTAATATTATGCAGAACTATTCCACAATTGTATATCTTAGTGATTTACAAAAGAAATTTCTTCGTGGATAAATAATCGAAGATATATAGTGTATACCAAACTTGCAGCCCTTTTAATTATACCACATATTTAAATTGGCCTGTATAATTCAAACACAAGCCAGCAATACGTTTTCGAATACATTTTTTAATGTATTTTCTGAAATCACATTTTCTTTGCAAGTTAATAAGGGATAAAAAAAAATTGTTTAATTCAGGTAACATGCCCAAAAAAATTAGGGTAGGTAGGTCGGGATTTATTTTTTTATATTTATTTTTTATTTGGTAAATGGTCAACTTGAAGATTCTAAAACTGAATAAATATTCAAAACGTATCAGTAATATCCTTAAACATTGTTTATAAGTGGATACTATCAAAAGAAAACACTTATTTATCCAAAAACACATTTAATTATTGAAAAAGGTAAATAAACCAAAAATCAATCTGACAAACCCAATAAAATGTTCTAGGGTCGGGGCATTTTTAGGGTAGGTCGGGTTACCTGAAACAAACATATTTTTTTTTACGCCTAAGTCCCATACACGTTTGTTCCGGCATGCGGCCTTACAATAATTAATCTATACAAAATCGAAGACCCATAGTCAGTGTCGCTATGAATTTAAACATCAAACGAACATTGTTCAGCGGGACTAGAATATCTAAACAATATTCAATGTGTCATTGGGATGTGTGACTAGAACATCTAAAGAACATTGTTCAGTGTGCCTGGAACATCTAAATAACATTGTTCAGTGAGAATAGAACATTTAAAGAACATTGGGCAGTATGACTAGAACATCTAATGAACATTGTTCAGTGTGACTAACAATCTAAAGAACATTATTCAGAGTGACTAGAACATCTTAAGACAATTCGGCAGTTTGACTAGAACATCTTTAGTGTCGATATGAATTTAAACATCAAACGAACATTGTTCAGCGGGACTAGAATATCTAAACAATATTCAATGTGTTATTGGGATGTGTGACTAGAACATCTAAAGAACATTGTTCAGTGTGCTTGGAACATCTAAATAATATTGTTCAGTGAGAATAGAACATTTAAAGAACATTGAGCAGTATGACTAGAACATCTAATGAACATTGTTCAGTGTGACTAACCATCAAAAGAACATTATTCAGAGTGACTAGAACATCTTAAGAACATTCGGCAGTGTAACTAGAATATCTTAAGAACATTAAACAGTGTGACTAGAACATCAAACGAACATTGGGCAGTGTAACTATAACATCTAAAAAAAACATTTGGCAGTGTGCCTGGAACATCTAAAAAAACATTTGGCAGTGTGACTAGAACATCTTAAGAACATTGGGCAGTGTAACTAAAACATCTAAAGAACATTGTTTACTGTGACGAGAACATTTAAGAATATTGGGATGTGAGACTACAACAACTTAAGAACACCAGGATGTGTGACTAAAACATCTAAGGAACATTGAGCGGTGTGACTAGAACATCTAAGAAACATTGTGATGTGTTACTAGAGCATCTAAGGAACATTGTTCAGTGTAACTAGAATATCTAAAGAACATTGTTCAGTGTAACTAGAATATCTAAATAACATTTGACAGTGTGAATAGAGCATCTAACGCACATTGGGAAGTGTGGCTAGAACATCTTAAGAACATTGGGATGAGTGACTAGAACATCTAAAGAACATTGGGCAGTGAGACCTGAACATCTAAAGAACATTGGGAAATCGTCTATAACATCTCACGCACATTTGGCAGTATGACTAGAACATCTAAAGAACATTGGGAAGTGTGACTAGAACATCTAAAGAACATTAGGAAGTACATGTAAAGAACATTAGGAAGTGTGAGTAGAACATCGAAAGAAACAATAAGACGGTAACCAGCTTTAACGCAGAACATTTTATTTCCATCCAATATGAATATTGAAATCACTTCTTCCAATATGAAACCATTAGAAATAGAAATAACAAGAGATAAGCACAATCGCGGTCATTAGTGAAAGAGAAAACAACAAAAACATCAGTAATATAATACATTATATTTCTAATAGTTGATAATTTCGACAGTTCTAGCCCTAACGTCAGGTATTGAGAAAATACATGTAATTATTAAGTTAATTAATCAACATGAATATTCAACAACCATTAGGAATAGACAAATAAGACGTGGACTATGCTAATACATATTTGGACCCAAATAATTATGTACATTATAAATATAAGTAAATCTATCGATTTGTGTGTATTTTCAAGAGTAAAGATGCAGAAGCAATAAAAATAACAATTTTACGTAAAATGTTTTTTTGTTTCAAGCTACATGCCATAAAAAAGGTCGGTCGGGATTTTTTTTAAATTTGTTTTTATTTGGTACATGGTCAACTTGAGGAATCTAAAACTTAATATATATTCAAAACCATTGTAATATCCTAAACCATTGTTTATAAATGGATGCTATAAAAATAAAACACTTTATAAAAAAAAACATTCAATTATTAAACAAATTGTAAATAAAACAAAAAATGTGTGACAAACTCAATAAAATGTTCTAGGGTCGGGGCATTTTTTAGGGAAGGTCGGGTAACCTGAAACAAAAATTATTTTTTTTTACGCCTTATGAATGTTGTTCGTGTTGTTTTCATTCCACAACTACATCGATGTAGCTATATTTGATAGGTATGTCTCATGCGGTGTCTCGTGCGGTGTCTCGTGCGGTGTCTGATATATTTATTCATTCCACAACTACATCGATGTAGCTATATTTGATAGGTATGTCTCATGCGGTGTCTCATGTGGTGTCTCATGCGGTGTCTGATATATTTATTATTGACTTTATGTCTGTTTAAATTGTTTGCTTGTCCTTTTCTTCTTATTTTTAAATAACACCTATTTGCTCTCTATATTAACCGAACCGACTAAAATAATTAAATCGCAAACTTTAAATGTGACTAACGCTGATTATATGACTTCCCCCTAAAATAATATATGATATAATAATATACTAACTATTAGTGATTATAACTTGAACCGGAAACATGTATAAGTGTATTGTAACTCTGATATTGTATAATATTTACCCCATGTTGTATCTATGCATACCTGGGAGTAATAAAGTATTGTTCTGTTCTGTTCTGATAAATGTGTCTGAAAGTACGATTGTAATAGTGCCCTATAGAAGTGCCTGATTACCGTATCTGATAGCAGTACATAATCATATAGCCTAACAGCAACGTATGATAGTTGTATTTGATTGCGGTGTCTGCTAGCTACAACTAAAAGTGATTTCTGATAGAGGTACTACATAACTGCGTTTAATAGACGTGACATATACATGAAGAAAAATGGCAGAAGAAAAAAGAGAGGACAACTGTATGATAGCTCTCTCTTGTTTTAGTGTCTGATGTACAGCTGTATCTCATAGCGGTGTTTGATAACTATATGTCTGATAACGAACTGGGAAATAGGTGTTTCCACATAACATCTGAAAGTTTGCACCTAACATTATCAAAGAGTGATTCTCAGCCACAAAACATACCCGGTATGTTGTACTGTTTTTTTTGCAATCATAACTTAGTCAATCGTCATGTCTTTTTGCAGAGGAGCCTGTGTAATTATTTCGACTTCCAAAAAAATATGTATTATTGTCCGTTCTCATTTCGGTGCGATATTCCGGTGTCTACAATGCTTTCACAATAGTCTTTCAAATCGTAATAAATAACCCCATTTATACGTCCTATAACTGTAAAGTGTTTGTTGGTTTGTTGTTGTTTATCACTTTAAAAACAGGGGAGGTTCTCGGTGTAGGTGGTAGCGGTGGCCGGGTGCTGGTACCTGTCGATGGCGTACTGAAATGGGAAACCGGAAACAGACACTTGAGTCACGTGTAGTATGAAGGAGAGTACTAGTAAGAACTTATTCAAGTATATGTATTATGTATGAGAAGAATTTATGATAAAACGTTGGTAGATTTCAACAAAACGTTTGTTTAGGCATATTCAGTGGCGTCATTTCGATCCAACGAGGTCAATATTTACAAGAGAGCGTAGCCTAGCGTACAGTGGTAGATTCAGATTGTTGTATTCGGTTTTCACATCAAGTATTGATACTACTACTACTGCTACTACTACTACTACTACTACTACTACCACTACTACTACTACTACTACTACTGCTACTACTACTGCTACTACTACTACTACTACTACTACTACCACTACTACTACTACTACTACTACTACTACTACTACTACTACTAATCATCATCATCATCATTAACATTATCAACATCAAAATAACCATCACCATCATCATCATGACCATCACCATCACCGTCATATTCATCATCATCATCATCATCATCATCATCATCATCATAATTATCAGCCTCAACATAGTAGTCATACTCGTCATCATCATCATCAGGAGCAGCAGCAAAAGCAGCATCATCATAATCACCCCCAACAGCAACACCATTATCATCATCATCATCATCATCATCATAGTAGTCAACATTAGCACTTGCATTAGCATCAACATCAGCATCAGCATCATCATCATCATCATCATTATCAGGAGCAGCAGCATATACACTCAATATTCGTTAAAGAAATGATCAACGTCAACTTACGGCCGGTTGCCTGGCACCGGAAGAACAGATGGTGCGCTCGCTTGACTCTTGCAGAGCGTCCTTGAACAAGCGCTTCATGTCGGGGTCCCACGTGGTCACGTTCGTAAGGTACTGAACAGCCTCGTTCTCGTTCAACTGTGGAATAAATTAATGGAATCCCTCATTTCAAATGTCATTTGTTGATGTTTTGTTTTTGTAGTTGTTGTTGCTTGTGGTGCTGATGATCAGATAATATTGCTGTTTTTTTTATTTATTTTATGTTTACCTAAGAATTGGTACCAGGCAATTTAACATGGTTAACAATCAGCAACAGATAAAACAAAACAAAAAATGTATGAAAAAAGACTGACTTTGTTACTACTACGTCACGTCCGGTTCGACGTAAACAACTTTTTAAAAAATAGCGTTAAGAAAATAAATTATTTATTTTAATTTATGAAAAGTTCTTTTAGTGAAACTCCTAAATATACCAAGAAGATGTTGATCAGCAAAAAATCTTTAATATATATAAGTTTAATCGTGATAAAACGTTCTTCAACAAAATGACAGACGTTGCTAGTGCTGTAATACTAACGTCCGATCAATATGAACGACTATCAACACTGGTGAATGAGCGACGTGATTACAGACTAAATGAGAAAAAAGCTGTTCGGAAGAAGATGGCCGCGACAACAAGATCTAAAATATCGATCACAGAAACAAGCGGAGGAATAAAATTTGCGTTGAATGCCTGACTATACGAGCTCTTGAAAAATGCAACAGAGCAATACTACTCTTCAGAAAAGAGTGAGTACCCATTCAAATGTTAGAAAATTCCAGTGCTAGACCAGAACGGCAATATTGTTGAAACAAAATTTAAAGTTACTTCCGGAAAAAATTTATATACACTCTTAATATGTACCATACCAAATCGGGCTGTCTTGTGAACGGTAAGCAGGTAAGACAATTTATGCAAAAAGATTTGCCGAGCATTGTGGACAGCATTGAGCAATCTCTTGCTGTGAACAACACAACAGTGCAAGAAATAAATGAACAAATCAAATATCTTATTATATCCAATATAATTCATTGAATGAACAAACGCCAGACATCGCAGAAAGTCGAAATAATGTCGCCCGACCGGAAATCGCCCAAAGTACAAAAAGTGAATCCAGACCGGAAATCGCAGAAAGATCTAAATATGACTCCCGATCGGAGATCTTCGAAAAGGTCCAGAATGACTCTCGACCGGAAAACGTAACAAGTCCGAAAAAGGTCTCCCGACCGGAAATTACACGTAGCCATAAACATGACAACCGAACGGAAAACGCAGAATATCCCAAGAGTGACTCCCGTCCGGAAATCGCAGAAAGTTCTAAATATAACTCCCGACCGGAAATCGCTGTAAATCTAAAGAGCAACTCCCGACCGGAAATCGCAGAAAAAGTCCAAAATGACTCCCGACCGGAAAACGCAGAAAGTCCGAAGAAGGTATCCCGACCGGAAATTGCAAATAGTCATAAACAAGACACCCGAACGGAAAACGCAGAATATCCCAAGAGTGACTCCCGTCCGGAAATCGCAGAAAGTTCTAAATATAACTCCCGACCGGAAATCGCTGAAAATCTAAAGAGCAACTCCCGACCGGAAATCGCACAAAAAGTCCAAAATTACTCCCGACCGGAAAACGCAGAAAGTCCGAAGAAGGTATCCCGACCGGAAATTGCAAATAGTCATAAACAAGACACCCGAACGGAAAACGCAGAATATCCCAAGAGTGACTCCCGCCCGGAAATTGCAGAAAGTTCTAAATATATAACTCCCGACCGGAAATCGCTGAAAATCTAACGAGCAACTCCCGACCGAAAATCGCAGAAAAAGTCCAAAATGACTCCCAACCGGAAAACGCAGAAAGTCCGAAGAAGGTATCCCGACCGGAAATTGCAAATAGTCATAAACAAGACACCCGAATGGAAAACGCAGAATATCCCAAGAGTGACTCCCGCCCGAAAATCGCTGTAAGTTCCAAAAAGGAATCCCGAGGGGAAATCGCACACAGTCCTAAGCATGACGCCAGACCGGAAAGCGCAGAAAAAACCCAAGAGTTACTCCCGACCGGAAGTCACCGGATGTCCCGAGAATGACTATGAAAGAATTTTAAATATGATGGAGAATTTAACGAGTCAGTAATGTGCAGGACTCACTAAAATCGTTTATTATGGACACCGGCCAGAAACTTCAATATCATAAAAGATGAAATTTATAGCATAAAGAAAACTACACAGATATGTCATTCGACTACATCAAACCAAATAAACGATTTAGAAGACAAACATGAAACACGATGTTGAGAATGCCAACGAACAATTGGAAACAAACTAAATTCATTGACAGACATTATGAAGAAGACTAAAGAAAAACCAGATTCAGCAACAGTATCAGCAACAGTAAGAATCACTGATCAGACAACAACCTCTCACAAAACTGCTGAAAAATCAACATCTTTTGAAAACGAGAAACGGGAAAGAACATTGATCATTGGAGATTCCATAGTGAAGGGAATACAACAAAGGGGCTTAGACAGCATCATCGATATCAACAAGCTGAGCGGAGGTCGTATAGCTGATGTACGTAAAAAACTAGAAGACACTGATTTGCGTCGGTATAAAAATATTATTATTTACATTGGCGGAAATGACATTAGCAACGGGACATCTGCAAAAGCTGCTTTAAATGAGTTACAACATCTGGCGCGCCATCTCCAGGACCAACAGTGTAAAGTGCACCTATGCACATTATGTCCAAGAAATGACTATAACCTTATACAAATGAACATTTACATACGTGAAATGTGCCGAGAACACGGAGTGACATTAATTGATTGTTACCATTCGTTCGTGTACGGGGACGACACTACTGTAAGGCACTATTTCATGAAAGACGCAATACACCTCAGTGATAATGGATCCAGAACATTAGTTTCAGTATTTAACAAATCGTGTCAAATTATCAAAAAACAACCCATCGTAAGGCAGACGAACACCATGACGTTTCCAACTCAAACAAGAAACAATATTAAGAATAAACCACATGGAAATCAACTATATTGCAACAGCTGTCAAATGACAAATCATAACACCAGAGACTGTAGAAGAAGCCCACAACACAATCCTTTCGACAGAAGTAAGAATCCCACCTTCAACAACAATCGAGTTATGAATATTGCTGCAGTTGAATACAGTCCGCTCAACAGACGTTCTACTAGCGACACGATGAATAATTTCTACACCCCTTACTAGGATAGTGCCGACAGACGTGCTATATATAACCAAACCAATATCTACGACTGCCTACGAAACATTGGCTGCTTTTGTAATGAGGTAATGCAATTATGTGAGTGCAAAACGATAACTAAACATATTGATGTATTTAATAACAATCGAGATTTACCGGTATATGTAAATAATGAAATAGGTAATAATATTTCTAAATTAAATAAAATTAGCGAATTAACCACTGTCACTGACACAAACGACTCTAGCAGCTTAATTAACAACACCAGTCAATCTCTACCAATAACAAAAAACACAGCACATGCATGCAGCAACAATCTCCATAACAACAACGCCGCTGACAACAACAACAATATTATCAACACCAACACAATTAACATCCAAAAAAGCACATGCAACAACAACGACAATGACGTCATCAATATGAACAATAATAATAACGTCATGATAAACAATACGTGGAATGAAAACTCTACAACGGAGGGTGAGAATGAAAAACAAATAAAGAATTAGTAGTAATATAAATAATAATCCAATGTCAGGGTTCGGATTTGAAGGTAAAGGATTATTTATAGCACATATTAATATTCAACATTTGTTACCAAAGTAAGATGAAATTAATCATCACTTGTATAATTAAAATGCACCACATATTCTTGGAATGTGTGAAACTTTTCTTAGCGAAAATGTTTCAGATAACATGTATAAATGGATATGTGTTTGAAAGGACAGATAGGCATGATAAAAAAAGGTGGTGGAATATTAGTATATATCAGAGAGGATGTATCCAAATAGGCGACGTTCCGATATTAAAACTAATAACATTGAATCAATTTGGATTGAAGCAGTATATAATAATTGTAAACCATTTCTGGTAAATTTTATTTATCGCCCGCCTAGTTCATTGCAGACATGGATAGATGATTATGAGGAGCAACTGGAATGATACTGTACAGAAATATAACCTTTATTAACTTATTAAAGCCCCTACAAGAATTACTAAACGTAGCACAACAATTATTGACCATATATATGCCAATTGTACAAAAAACTTCATAATATATATCAGACATCATCAAGGAAAAATCATACTCAGAAGAGTATTTTGCTAATTTAAAGGAAACTCTGGATAAGCAAATACACAAATATGAATTTGACATTGAGTGTTTTAGTTTATATGAAGTTAAGAAGATAATAGAAAATCTCAACATCAATAAATATACTGATATTTGATGGCGTTAGAGCAAGGATATTGAAACATTGTGGGGATATTATAACTCCAGCTATTACATCAATTATTAATAACAGCATTTCATCTGGAGTATTCCCAGATTCACTAAACTTTGCTCGAGTTCTGCCAATATTAAAATCGGGCAACCCTGAATCACCTTGCAACTATCGTCCAATATCAATTTTGCCAACTATTTCAAAAATATATGAAAGGCATATTTCTACACAAATACATTCATATTTTTAACAATGAACATTATTCATTATGCTCAATCTGGTTTTAGAAAACATCACTCATACATTTGATGGCGTTAGAGCAAGGATATTGAAACATTGTGGAGATATTATAACTCCAGCTATTACATCAATTATTAATAACAGCATTTCATCTGGAGTATTCCCAGATTCACTAAACTTTGCTCGAGTTCTGCCAATATTAAAATCGGGCAACCCTGAATCACCTTGCAACTATCGTCCAATATCAATTTTGCCAACTATTTCAAAAATATATGAAAGGCATATTTCTACACAAATACATTCATATTTTGAACAATGAACATTATTCAGTATGCTCAATCTGGTTTTAGAAAACATCACTCATGCCATACAGCTCGTATTAAACTAATAGACACATGGCTAAAAGAAATAGAGTGGTAAATTGATTGGTTCGGTATTTTTAGACCTACGAAAGGCATTTGACCTCGTAGACTATGACATTTTACTCAGAAAATTAAAACCGTATCACTTTTCACAACGTTCAATTAAACTTATCAATTCCTATTTAACTGACCGAAAACAAATTGTTAAAATTGGGAACATACAATCTGAAATGCTATCGATCAAATCTGGTGTTCCACAGGGGTCAATACTTGGGCCGTTACTATTTTTATTATATATAAACGACATCGCATTTGTATGCCCTAGTATAAATATAGATCTATATGCTGATGATTCTACTTTACATGAATCTGGAATTGATACATCCGATATACAAACTGAACTGCAATTTAAACTTACTAGTATAAATAAATGGTGTTCACTTAATAACATGTCATTGAATCCAGAAAAATCAAAATGTATGTTGATCGGGACTCGTCATAAAATAACAATTTCTAGTCCACTTAATATCAATATAAATGGAAATGACTTAGAAAATGTATGTAGGAAGAAAATCTTAGGTATTTATGTTGATCAAACCTTGAATTGGCATGATCAAATAGATCACGTTTGTAAACAGCTGAACAGTAAAATTACACTATTAAAACACATCATATACTTTCTCAGTGATGAAATGAAAGAAATGTTTTATAATGCATATATTTTACCTATTTTTGACAACTGTTGTACTATTTGTGGAAAACCGAACAATTCGTATATTAACAAGATTTTAGTACTACAAAAAAGAACAGCTAAAATAGTTCTTAATAAACCTTCAAGGGCTGCTTCTGTAGAACTTTTTAAAACATTACGTTGTATGAAATTTAATGACAGAGTAAAATACCACAATGCTATACAAATATATAAAACCGTTTGCAATTTGGTGCCATCATATATGAAAGATTTATTAACCTTTTCAAACAATGAATCCCACAATTTACGGTCAGCTATGCACAAAGATCTTATTTTGCCAATTAAACCACGAACAAAATACAACAAAGATACATATGCATACTATTGCATAATCGTATGGAACAATTTACCATTGGAATTAAGAAATAAATCTTCATTACCTTCATTCAAACGAGCATATATATATATATATATATTTTTTTTTTATTGAAAACTAGAAAATGTATATTGAAATTGATGTTGTTAGCAAATAATTATATTTGTTTTGTATATGGAGAATTTTTATATAAAAATGTAACTTTTTTATGAGTGTATCAATGCATTGTGTATAATTTCTATTTTCTATTGCTGTCTTCCGATGCTTTGTAATTGTTTTTTATTCCGAAAATTATTATTATTATTATTATCATTATAATTATTATTGCCATTATCATTATTATTATCATTATTAAATTTTACTGTGTGCTTGTTTTGTAATTATATGTTAAATGTGAATTTGGTTGAATGTTTGAATGTGTATGAAGGCCATATGAAAATAAGGTATGTTTTTGTCATGACAATACTATGTCTTATATGTCACCTTCTTAAATTAAAATGATTATTATTATTATTATTATAACATTTCTTATTTTAACACATTTTCAAAGGACAACACATTGATAGTAAAAATGCTGAATAGTCACAAATTCAAAGGAAAACATTTCCTGTAAGAATGACCTTTATGCTGTAATGCGCATTACTTGTCATAGACCTATGACTTGTTTTCGTTTCGCGTCAATGCGTATGATACTCGTGGTCTATCATCTTTTTTGCGTAAATGTGCATCACAACCCAGTGGACTGTTATCAATTTTCGCGGTAAGGCGCATGAATTTCTCTTGGAATATTTGTTTAATACTTACCAGTTCTCCGGTCTTGGTCTTCAGTTTATCAAAGCTGGACCAGCTGAGGCACATGTCGAACTGCTTGGCGGGGTAATACATGACAGTGGCCCGGCACATCTCCTCTACGCGCGAGAATCCGCCCTGTAAATAGATCGAAAAGTAGTGCATGAGAATTACACAGCAGGGCTGCGATTGGCTAGTTATGGACAAAAATGCTAGTTTTTGATTGGTTAAATCGGAGCGTTCGGTTTAATTGTTAAACATGGGGTAATATAACTGTACACTTATTGAAGAAGGTTGATTTCCCCATTGTCGTATGTGATTTTACGATTCATGAAACGTGACTTTAATCCGTGCATTGCTATATATTTCGAATCATTTGTGTAGGGTATGTAACATTCGTTATCAGTAAAGGCATTATACGTTTTTATAGTAAAAAAACAGTTTCAAACTAGCGCTATCAGATTTGCTTGCATTTTGAATAGTATACCTTAGAAAGTCGTTGGAATAAAAACAAGTTATATAGATTTTCTATAAATGGTTGACTCAAAAATATCGTCACCGAGGAGAAATAATATGATAATAAGAATGTTACATCCTGTATTGAATGTATCTCACGACGGAAACATGCATGTGCTCGAATCCAACATGAACCAGTTGTGCAACAATTAATGTAAAGCCCAAAGGAATGCTAATAATTTGTGTCATCAACTTGTACTTTTGTACAGAAAGCTTGTTTGCAGCTTATAACGTAAGATTACACGCAAATAAGAGTCTTTTAACAACAAGCTCTTCGTTTGTTAGTTATTGACACGACACGTTGCTCCATGTGAACAAACTGATGTAAAACTTGCCCAATGAAAAAATACATGGCTCGTTTGGTATGCCAAAAAGCTATACAAAGATAGCGTGTCTATTTCAAAAAAGCACAAAACTTACTATAGATACTTCGGACCACGAGTATTATGTAAACAGATCTGGCCACAGGCCATTCGTAAAAACTTGTTTGTTTGCGATAACGCGAACGACTAACGAAATTGGGCCCGACTTACAAGTTTGGATAGGCTTCTGTGAAGCAAACGTTTGAAATTCATTACGTTTTTTATCAACTAAACACTGTGTTCTAATTACTCTAATAAAGCTGAATTTTGAACAGTGCCACTGACATACGCTGCATTAAGCAATGCGATTAGCTCTTGTACTTTGTGTTAAGGTAAATTGCTCCGTGTCCAAGAGTCGTTCACAACTGTTCCAACCCAAAACATAAAAACAAATATAAATAAAAAATAAAATAAAAATCGACCTACTTACCCACCTTGAAAATTCTGGATCGCGTTTCGCAAACAAACCATTTTTTAAGGATGGACCCATGACTACTTTAAACTTGTGCAAAATCTTAGTCTTAAACATACATATTGGCCAATGAAAATCTGTGTTACAAATCAAAATGCAATTTCATTGGTCAGTATTGATGACTGAGATTAGACTTAAGGAAGGTTGTAGTCTTAGGTCCAGACGCTATGAAAGGACGGTATGGTATGACCGAAATGCATGTATATTGTATGTTCAAACTCCCCTCAGTCGTCGTATTGATGCCACATACCAGGGTAGAAAACCGCGATGTGTACGTGCAATGTTAATGCGGTAGTTTCGGTAGCCAAGGTGTAAAAGAAAATATGAGGCGCGTCGTGGGAAAACCGGACTTAATGTATGTGCGTAAAGTGTCGTCCCGGATTAGCCTGTGCAGTCCGCACAGGTTAATCCTGGACGGCACTTTCCGCCTATAGTGGATCAATGTTTAGAAGAGACTTCCTTGAAACAGAAAATACCATAAACGCGGAAAGTGCCGTCCCGGATTAGCCTGTACGGACTGCACAGGCTAATCCGGGACGACACTTTACGCACATGCATTAAGTCCGGTTTTCCCACGACACGCCTCATATATACTGCAAACCAAAGCTAGAACAAGCAAAACATAGGCCCGATAAGCGCTGGGTGCCGTACACAATGCTGTACCGTACCGTACAGTAATGGCATGAACAGTGAACCGAACCGTACCACGGTATTCCGTCATACGGTATATCGATAAACCCCTACCCCAAAGTTCTAAGACCTCAAACTCTCCGTACAGTACCGTACAGTAATGGCATGAACAGTGAACCAAACTGTACCACGGTATTCCATCATACGGTATATCGATAAACACAAACCCCCAAAGTTCTAAGGCTTCAAACTCTCCGTACACTACCGTACAGTAATGGCTTGAATCGTGAACCGAATCGTTCTAGTCATACCA
Organism: Congeria kusceri; assembly: GCA_027627225.1. Classification (NCBI taxonomy): domain Eukaryota; kingdom Metazoa; phylum Mollusca; class Bivalvia; order Myida; family Dreissenidae; genus Congeria; species Congeria kusceri. The sequence goes on along the minus strand of CM051037.1, from coordinate 20,919,400 downwards.
CGGTATACCGTCATACGGTTTATCGGTTCACCCCTACCCCAACTTACCCGAGTGACGCCTTGGCGATCCATTGTGTTGTAGGTGCACTGAACAGCCAGCGTGTCCGTCTGAAAGACATAATAACAGTTTCTTTATTTATTCATGATCGATTGGTTGAGCAATAAATTCAGTGTTATTACGTGTGAGAGCGTGTGTGACTGAATAATGACTTGTTTGACCGATCGTCTAACGGATTGGTTGACTGGTTTATTGAATGAATGAATGATTGATTGATTTATTGATTGATTGACTAATAGAGAGATCGACTGATTGATTAATTGATTGATAATCTGGGCCCAGTAGCGCAAAACTTGAACAGCCAATTAAGCTAACAGCCGTTAACATTTGGATGAAGTTATTTATATAAATTAAACATAACAATTTAAAACTGTGAGTTTATTCTAAATATATTTTTATTGTGTATTAATTTTCACATGTTTTGATAAACAAGTTTCTTGTAATATTAACTGTATTGACATTTAAAGTTAACTGGCTGTTGGCTTAATTGGCCATTAAAGTGTTAAGCAAATCAGCCCAGATCGATTGATTGATTGACTGATTGACTAATGGAGAGGTCGATTGACTGATAAATAGACTGACTGACTGATCGATGGATGAACTGACTGATTGATAAAATTAATTGAGTGATTACATTCTTTCACTGATAACCATCATTATTTGGTTACATTCATTCATTGACTCACTGCTTGATTAATCGACTACCCTAATCAGTTAATAACACGAAACCATAATATAATATAGATACAACGTTCAATTTTAGACACAGATATAATTTAAATTTAAAGTGATTTGGAATTGTAAAATGATTACAAAATGTAAACTTACCGTTTCTACCGACACTAAATTTTTCAACAAGCGTGGTGCCTGGAAGAAATTGGAGAATGTTGTGTCGGATGCGATCCACGGACGTTCGTCACTGCCCCGGAAGTGACGTAATTTTATATCTCTGGCGACGTCATTTCCTTTCAGAATAACCCCGAAAATGTTGATTGGGCTTTTATCTGGAGTGAATCCCTGAAATGTACAATGAGGTTAACCGTATAATGGGAAGGCTTCATAAAGTAGCAGCTGAAACAAAAATCGGCTGGGTAATATAATCGTATAATGGGAAGGCTTCATAAAGTAGCAGCTGAAACAAAAATCGGCTGGGTAATATAACCGTATAATGGGAAGGCTTTATAAAGTAGCAGCTGAAACAAAAATCGGCTGGGTAATATAACCGTATCATAATGAAAGCATATAATGCTTGATTCCACATGGCCCTATGTGATTGTGCATTTACCATTCATTAAATGTGCCATCGGAATTTGATTTTCTGTGTATTTCATAATATATCTGCCATACATATAGCATTAGATTGATCAGTAAAGTCATAGTACGTGTTTTTGCGCAGTTAAATAAAGTTGAATATAAGCAGATGAAGGTTTTCTTAAATAGCAGCTGAAACAAAAAGAGCGACCCAATTTTATGTTGTTTCCGTTCGTTTTCCTTTTCAAATGAATTAACTAGGTATAAACCTTGGTCCGCAGACATTTTACAAATAGACATGCAAAAAGACATGTTGCAGTAGGACCATATTTAAACGTCCAGGCCTTGTTGTCTCGGTATACTGTTTTAGCCATTATCTTCCAGTCCTTATATGGGTGATTTATGCGTAAATTGTCTATATTGACGCTTAACTTGCCATGTTTAATTAACGACATCAGGTGTTTATTTCCAGCAATAAATTTCATAGCATATATTGGAGGAGGAAGTGAATTTTGGGCAGAAAGTGTAAATAAATAGCACTTTATGATAGACAGCGACTGATGGAAACAATTGATCTACAGATCTTCCTATACGTGAAGTGAAGTCTCAGCTTTTTTAAGAATAAAAACAACAACAACTACTACTACCACTATTACTACTACTACTACTACTACTACTACTACTACTACTACTACAGCAATAATAGCAAAAACAAAATATCATTAACAAACGAATAATAATAACACAACATACATGTATCTTAATTATGTTGTTGTTGTTGTTGCAAAGCGAAACCCTAGTTCCCGTATCCAGTTCATGCAGCGGCATGACTAGCAACAACAAAAATAAAGTAATTGAATGTAAATTATATTGTGTTGTTGATGTTGTTGTTATTGTTGTTGTTGTTAAGGGGCCACACCAAGTTTCACCTACCCAGTTCATGCAGCGTGGGGAGCAGTAAGCGTTGGCGGTGAAGGCGGCCTCGCCGTCGGGAATGAACTGCCGCCAGCCGGCACTGATCACCTTGCCCAGCTCCAGCATACCCGCCTGTTGCTGCACCGGGGAGGTCGTGTACGTGATGCGCAGACCGGAACTGTCTGGGATGTTCACCAGTGTGCCTGCAAAATGGATGCACTGGATAGGGAAGAAATTTTATTATAGCAAATAATCAATTACCTGGTTCCGGGAACAAGTCTTATTACACCAAAGGAGGGATTTAGTGGTTCCGGGAACAAGTCTTATTACATCAAAGAAGGGATTTAGTGGTTCCTTGAACGAGTCTTATTACATCAAAGAAGGGATTTAGTGGTTCCGGGAACGAGTCTTATTACATCAACGGCGGGATTAAGTAGTTCTTTGAACGAGTTTTATTACATCAAAGGAGGGATTTAGTGGTTCTGGGAACGAGTCTTATTACATCAACGGGGGGATTAAGTGGTTCCTAGAACGAGTCTTATAACATCAACGGGGGGATTTAGTGGTTCCTTGAACGAGTCTTATAACATCAACGGAGGGATTTAGTGGTACTGGGAACAAGTCTTATTACATCAACGGAGGGATCAAGTAGTTCCTTGAACGAGTTTTATTACATCAAAGGAGGGATTTAGTGGTTCTGGGAACGAGTCTTATTACATCAACGGGGAGAATAAGTGGTTCCTTGAACGAGTCTTATTACATCAACGGAGGAATTAAGTATTTCCTTGAACGAGTCTTATTATATAAAAGGAGGGATTTAGTGGTTCTGGGAACGAGTCTTATTACATCAACGGTGGGATTAAGTGGTTCCTTGAACGAATCTTATTACATCAAGGTAGGGGTTAAGTGGTTCCGGGAACGATTCTTATTACATCCTAGAAGGGTTTAAGTGGTTCCTTAAACGAGTTTTATTACATCAACGGAGGGATTTAGTGGTTCCTTGAACGAGTTTTATTACATCAAAGGAGGGATTTAGTGGTTCCGGGAACGAGTTTGATGACATCCTAGAAGGGTTTAAGTGGTTCCGGGAACGAGTCTTATTACATCAAAGAAGGGGTTTATGACATCAAAGGAGGGATTTAGTGGTTCCTTGAACGAGTTTTATTGCATCAAAGGAGGGATTTAGTGGTTCTGGGAACGAGTCTTATTACATCAACGGAGTGGTTAAGTGGTTCCGGGAACGAGTCTTATTACACCAAAGAATGGGTTAAGTGGTTCCTTAAACGAGCTCTATTACATCAAAGGAGGGATTTAGTGGTTCCTTGAACGAGTTTTATTACATCAAAGGAGGGATTTAGTGGTTCTGGGAACGAGTCTTATTACATCAACGGATGGGTTAAGTGGTTCCTTGAACGAGTTTGATTACATCAAAGAAGGGATTCACTGAATGTGGAAGCGGCTCCTAATAACTCAAAGCATGGATTCACTGGGGTTTCAAAAAGAAAACAAGTTTTATCCTACCCATCACCATCGCCTGCATTGTCGAAATAAGCCCCCAAAAATTAGTTTAATTTCTTAACCAAAGCTGAGAGGCGCAGTAAAATTGATTCATTGAGTCATTCTGATCTATTTGTGACGCCATTTTTGTGGGTTATTTATTGCTGTGTTATTGAAATAATTTTAACAACTTCAAGCGAATTTGATGCGATAAATATCAGACTTTGGTTGAATAATATGAACTTTTTCACATCATCTTACAGAAACCATGAACATTCATCATCTAACGCCCTCGTGGTTTAATTCCAACGCATCAGAACTCCAAATCGTTGTTTATTGGCCGATAAACAACGATAAATCGAAAATTATTTCTTAACTATAGGCTACAGAGAGAAATTATTGGGGGTTCTTTCTGCAAGTAGAAGTAAACTATCATCCTTTCGTTTCTACAGGCTCCAACCACCGCTTTTAATGATATTTGATATTTGCCAAGCCTACCCTCGGGTCCCACGGTCTCCTCCCACTTGGAATACTGGATTTCAAGGACGTAGTCGTCAGGGTCGGTGGGTCCCCCAAGCGACATTCCTACACCCCCGGGGAAGTGGAACGCCTGGAAACAATACATGATTGGTATATTAATGAACAAGAATAAGTGGTAGAAGCGTTTATAACATGCACATGAAATATGATACTCAATTCAACTGTTTCTACACACACACACAAAACGCCTGGTAATGATTTTGAGGCCCGTTCCAAATCAAGGCTAGTATTCGATGAAATCAGAAGTTGGCAGACTTCGATGTATCGATAAATTATGATTTTCAATGATAAACTGAATAAAAATAGTTTAATAGCGCAACATACAAAGGCCTTTCCCCTATGTTGTATGATCCTAGTAATCGCTTCAATATTGCCGCTGTCTGGAAAACGTGACAAATAGATCTTACTCTAAGCGCACAGCACACTTGTTACTACGATCATAGACCAGAGGGGATATTCATTTAACTGTTGCGCTATTAACTATAGCACATGTCACAAAGTGAGAAAATTGTGCGGCCAGTCCGGGACTCGAACCCGGGACCCCTCGCAATCAGGGCGAGTGCTCTCCCGACTGAGCTAACCGGGCCGCCACACAACTTCTCCCCTTTAAGTGGCCAAGTTCGTGCCGTGACATACACCCTCGCTCAAATATGAATTCGTCCTCGAATTCAAGGATTCATGGTGTTATATAATTACCACGGGCCCTCGGAGAGTTAACCCGGGTGACGTCACGGTCCCACGTTGGGCGCCTAATGTCACAGGGTGAGAAAATTGTGCGGCCAGTCCGGGACTCGATCCCGGGACCCCTCGATATCAGGGAGAGTGCTCTCCTGACAGAGCTAACCGGGCCGCCACAAAACTTCCAAATTTGAATGCGCGCGGCGTATTGATTCCCGCCCTTGCTATAAATGAATAAAACAAATCCTTTCACAAAAGGTACGGAGCTATTGTGAGAGAAAAAAGTTGAACATATCTTTTGGATGCACTTACAATAACCATGGTTAATCGGGTTTACCTCTGCGCCCATGGACCACGACGCCACTGTAGTTTTGCAGGATTTGACGTCCGTGGGGGCGTCATCGCAGTCGAACGCCTGGCCCGCGAGCTCGACGCTGACGTTGGTGCAGCGGTATAACGTCATCCTGTAGACGTACGCCTCGTTGCCAGAGGTGATGTACGGTTCGTACTGGAGAGATAGGATATGAGAAGTTTATGAAGTATTAAATCAGAAGTTTATGAAATATCGTACAATGTTTTATTAACTATAAACAGCACTTGGTGGCAGTAGATCTCCGCTAAGATAGTTAACCCTACTTAACAAATAAATTGTCCAATGCTAGGTTACCTCCCTTGGCTTATCTCCCAAATATAAAGAAAACTTTAAAGGTTCCCGTATCCAGACGCACCGGATCCGGATCACCATTAACTATATTGTGTTGCTAAATGGTCCATTTTCAGCCATATTAGAAAATGTCATGCAAATCCGTTCTTAAAATTTTGCGTAAGGCCAAAAAAAATGTCTGTGTTTCTGGAAACCCGACCCTACCTAATGAAAACCACCGACTCTAAAGTGTTTTAGCGACGATTGTTTTCCGTATTGGTCCAATTTTAGACAATTTTTAATGTTTTTTAACCTTAATGTGTCTGAAAAAAAAAGTTCAAAAAAGGCCAAACAAAAAAACCTCAATCTCGACCCTACCTTACTTTTCGAAACCGTTGTCCGAAACACAAGATATTTTTGGCCTAAAGTTGCTTACAGACAAACTGATACACAAACGAACAAAACCACAAAATATAACCTTCTTCGTGGAGGTAATTAATACACAGATATGAACGATCATCTGACAATATATTACAATGCTAATTTATATTGCTCAGCTAATTCTTAACACGTTGACAATTTAATCTCGTAAATGACCTTGAGCATCGTATATTTGAAATAATATTTATTTTTTTATTACCATACCATCGATTGACACTCAAATATATAGTGATTTGTTATTCGTGTTCTCATAGATTGTGTATAAATATATGTAGGATTTACAATTTTTAACTCATTATATAAAGTACAAATGTAGGAGATATTTATAATGTGTGTCTCTTTAATCATTTATCGTGTATGATTACAGTTTCCACACAGTCTAGTTAGACAAATAAAATCAACCCCTTAAAATGTCAACAATATTTATTATTCCCATGGCATTTGTTGATTACATTGAAATCCACGACTCACCTAAGATTTCAGAACGAAACATCAGTTTTAAATGTTCTATCAAAACTAAAACACCGCCATAATGATACGCCCAGAGGGCATATGTTTCTAAGCGTTACGCATTAAATCATTCGCCGGAGCGATTCAAGAACGAACGTTTAAATTGTCCCCGGCGTACGTAATGACAAGTGTTTTAAGTGGTGACTTCATCAAATATTTATTGGCTCCGATAAATATCTACGTGTACACACTGCGGGGTGATTTTGATATCAACATGTGAGACTCATCAAAATGTCTTTTAAAATGTACGTTAATAGAAAAAAAAACTTCGACTCTGATTGGTTACTTTATCAGACGCATGCGCATTACGTTCACATATATTCAATTACTGTAGATGCTCCGATACCTTCTTGACAAATAGATGCTTAAGATGAGCTAAAAAGTTGATATAACACGTATTTGGCACCAACCCGATATTTGTGTAACGTTTTATATGTCGTTCGTTGACATGTTTTAGCTGATTTAGCTGACGATGAAACCCAATGTACTGGAATAGTAATTGAAATATAGGTTACAAACAACTAAGATCAAAAAGGATAATCAACCGTTATATGTTGCAATTACATGTAGTTGGAATGAGATATTAAGTTTTCAAATATATAAGAAGCATTATTCAGAAATGATGTTGGGCTGTTGATACAAAAGGTTTTATTGACATCAATAATTACATCAGGCAAACTAAAAGTTGCGTAAAAGCCAAGCCGATCTTACAATATCAAGTTTGTTTCGAATTTCAGCTTCAATTAAAATGGTAAACTTAAACCAAAATGGCAACTTTATCAAAATTGCAAGTTCTCACAAACATTTATTTTAGTCTTAAAACCGCTAATTCACATGAAAATTCAACTTCACGTTATTATGATTGCAACTTCGCATGTAGTTGCAACTGCACCGTTAATTTCCTCTTTCTACTATATTTGCTACTTCATTAATTTCAACTTCCACTAATAATGCAACTTCACACCCTAAATTACCCATTCACTTAAACTTCACCTAAATGTACTTCTTCATAAGAATTTTCAACTTCACTTTTATTTCGACTTATTTATTGCAACTTCACCTGCTTCGACATTGTAACATCACCTAACATTGCAACTTCATCTAAAATTACATGTTATCTAAACTTAAAACTTCATCTTGCATTGCAACTAGACCTCAACTTCATCTCAAATTTAAACTACACCTTAAATTGAAAATCGACCTTAAATTACAACTTCACTAAGATGCTCAGAAGTCTCATGTTTCTCTCACCTTGATCATGTTGCCGGCGGGAATCATTCCCCGCTGGAACACCCGGCACTGCAGCGTAGCTCCAACGGCCGGGATCACGTACTGAAATAGTTGTACAGCGTCATGAAAATATCAGGAACGCAAAAGCCTTAAAATAGTTAAACTGCGACTTGGAAACAGTGAAAAACGCAAAAACGTTGAAACAGTTTGACAGTGCTTCGAAAATAATAAAAAACGCAAAAACGTTGAAATGGTTTGACAGCGTCTTGAAAAAGGTGAACAAATGCAAAAACGTTGAACAGTTGTACAGCGCCTCAAAAACAGTGATGAACGCAAAAACTTTGAAATAGTTGTACAGCACCTCGAAAACAGTGAAAAACGCAAAAATTTTGAAATAGTTGTACAGCGCTTTAGAAACAGTGAAAAACGCAACAACGTTGAAATAGCTTGATAGCACATTTCAAACAGTGAAAAACACAAAAATGTTGAAATAGTTGTACATCGCTTTGTAAATAGTGAAAATGCAAAAACTTTGATTAAATAGTTGCACAGCGCTTTGAAAAGAGTGAAAAACGCACAAACGTTTGACAAACATATATACATATTAAACAATCTAGAATCATATAAGGAATGGGGTGTATGCGTATGAAATGAGTAGTTGCAAACGCCGGAACAATTTATGACATTAGTTCATAAATCATGTATTCAAAAATTTCAATGCATTACTGACTTCAAACTGCGTCTGGGGTACATTTTTATCAGTGGCACTGGGGGCTGTTTAAAGCATCTTGATATTTTAATATTCGTCTTTCTTTTCGTAATATATATATATACGCGCTGATGTCCGCACCACTACTCAGTGGCCTTGACATTGGCAATAACAAATTGCTAAAACTGTTTGCCAGGCTTGAGTGTTCTTTTAAACACGTTACATGACCAATATGGAGGTCCACCTACTTGCAGTAAACCTTTCTCTGATATTTAAATTAGTATTTGCTTTCCAACGTCCTTGACACTGGGAAAAGGCTACTAAATAAAGGTTCAAATATGCGATACGAATGGTATTTAAAAAACATTTTATAATTAATTTTGACATATATCTCAATTAAAATTAGCAATAATAAAATGCACCAGTACTTCCGACTGTAAGGTGCATGTATATTAGCAGAGACATCGATGTATATTCGGGATACAAAACACCAGTTAACGCTACAAACGTGAAAAAGAATGATTGAACAAACATTGTATTAGCTAAATGTCAATTATACCATATTTTTGCGCTATTAACTGTGATAGTATAACAGTAACTGGTGGGCAGAGCCTAATATGCAAGCCTATCGTGCAATAAGTAGCGTGCGGTATATTGAATTTAGTTCAAATTTATACGCACGCACCGTATTGCACTGTAGGCTTGCACATTCGGATCGCGCACCAGAAAAAAAGACAGCGTTAAATTTGAAAACGACACACATGCCAAGCATCTTAGACATCACGTGACGTTAAGGAAACGCCCCAGGGATCGACATCGTGGAAAGTTGTGATAGGTGAATATGGTATGAATCACTTATAAACGCTATTCTGGGACAACCCTCGTATTATCCAATATTTAAATGCCTGCTGTATTATTGTATTTTGTTTTTTGTCGTATAGCTTATTTCAATACATGTGTCATTTAGTAGGCTCATATAAAATAAGATAATATTAACAATCGTATATATACACTTGAAGCTCTCATTTTATTTCCTTCCACGATTAACAGTCATGATGAATAATATTAGGTAATGCTTTAAAACATTATATAGTGGACGTGCGTTTCTGGTGGACGGACAGACACGTTGACAGACCAATAAAGCCCCAATACCTGTTGATTACAGTCGACAATGGGCTTAAAGGGACTTGTTCACAGATTTTTGGTATTTTTTGAAAAAAATGTAATTACATGTCTTTACTGCAAAAAAATACAGAATCTGGATTAATCTAAAACGAATATGATATAAAGAGTTAAATTTAAAAATCTCATGCTCTAACCTTTCGGCCATTCAAACTTTTACATCTCGTGCATTTTTAACGCGATGTAAGTGATACACGTGTTTTTCAAAACAACGATGAAAAGCGTTCAACACGCTTTATAATTTTATCCATTTCGATTGATGATTATCCATAAACGAAACAATATTTCCAATATATTTCTTAGACATGAGTGTTGTTCCGCTTGTTTGTATACAATGTATAATTTCTTTTTGTAATCTATGCAAAATTTTTGAAAACTGTTTAATTGCCAATCTGTGAACAGGTGAACAGGTCTCTTTTAAATCAACCTGCATGTTATAACATATTATGAAAAAGCTCAGTCGACTATATATTGAAAATCAGTCCGTCACTTATAAAAGTGTGATATTTGTGTGTGATGTGTGTGAATAGGTACAAGAAATTATAAAAAGCCACACGAAACAAACGTCTCACCTCGACGTGAGTCATATCGATCATGAACGTGTCCGGGGGAGGGTAGGACTTAGGGATGACGTCATCGTTGATCAGATACATATTTCGGCTGCCACGTGTTTCCGGTCCATGGTACGGCATCAGACCGGAAGTTATGTCGGGGTCGGTGTCATGGTAACTCCAGATGACGGCAATTCTTGAGGCCTGAAATCATAGTTTTGAAACGGTTTGTTTAATTCTTATTCTTCGAAGGGCTGTATAATCTCTGGCATTGTTGGCACGTATACGATTAACAACAACAAAATTAATGACACAACAACAGTATCATCAACAACAACAGCATATTCATCATTTTTATCATCAGTATAACCATCATCGTCATCACCATCAACTTCGTGCTAAAGTTATTAAAATAACGATATTTCAACTTGTTTGCTTCATTTAACAACAACAACAACAACAACAATAACATCATCGTCATCTTCTTTTTCTTCTTCTTTTTCTTCAATTTCATCATCATCATCATCATCATCGTCATCATCATCATTATCAATATCATCATCATAATTTTCATCGTCATCATCATCATCATCATCATTATCATAATCATCAAACGTAATTATAAAAAAAACACGACATCATTTTGAATTGTTGAAATAACTTTTTTATCAGATCTTATAAAAACAATAATACAATTAAAACAACGATATGTAAAACATGAGACAAAAGCGACAACAATCAGGGCAATCCTTTCTGTGAGACGCGTTCCAAGCAAAACCAAAATATACAAAAACACCACTAGAAAAGAATTGCGACACTATTGATAACGTACCGTTATGTTGAAGTCGTTGATGTCACACGTGCGCAGCTTCCGCGAGAACCTCAGGATGGTGGTTCCGTTGACCTCATTTCCGGCCTGCACGATCCAGTCCTGTGAAACGTCCATGTACGGGGTGCGATCCTCCCCCACCGTGTGGTAGTCCTGCAAAGGAAATGTTCCTGTTCATGTTGTATTAAAGATCCATTATGTTTTGCAAAGACCATTTTTGTGTTAGAGCCGCCTTATCTATAGAGCTTAGGGTGGTAGAACTATTACCCTTTGTATATACTGTGATACTATACTGTGATAGAACCACCTTATCTATAGAGCTTAGGGTGGTAGAACTATTACCCTTTGTATATACTGTGATACTATACTGTGTTAGAGCCGCCTTATCTAGAGCTTAGGGTGGTAGAACTATTACCCTTTGTATATACTGTGATACTATACTGTGATAGAGCCGCCTTATCTATAGAGCTTAGGGTGGTAGAACTATTACCCTTTGTATATACTGTGATACTGTGATACTTTGTATATACTATGATACTATACTGTGATAGAGCCACCTTATCTATAGAGCTTAGGGTGGTAGAACTATTACCCTTTGTATATACTGTGATACTATACTGTGATAGAGCCACCTTATCTATAGAGCTTAGGGTGGTAGAACTATTACCCTTTGTATATACTGTGATACTATACTGTGATAGAACCACCTTATCTATAGAGCTTAGGGTGGTAGAACTATTACCCTTGTTATATACTGTGATACTATACTGTGATAGAGCCGCCTTATCTATAGAGCTTAGGGTGGTAGAACTATTACCCTTTGTATATACTGTGATACTATACTGTGATAGAACCACCTTATCTATAGAGCTTAGGGTGGTAGAACTATTACCCTTTGTATATACTGTGATACTATACTGTGATAGAGCCACCTTATCTATAGAGCTTAGGGTGGTAGAACTATTACCTTTTGTATATACTGTGATACTGTGATACTTTGTATATACTGTCATACTATACTGTGATAGAGCCACCTTATCTATAGAGCTTAGGGTGGTAGAACTATTACCCATTGTATATACTGTGATACTGTGATACTTTGTATATACTGTGATACTATACGGTGATAGAGCCGCCTTATCTATAGAGCTTAGGGTGGTAGAACTATTACCCTTTGTATATACTGTGATACTGTGATACTTTGTATATACTGTGATACTATACTGTGATAGAACCACCTTATCTATAGAGCTTAGGGTGGTAGAACTATTACCCTTTGTATATACTGTGATACTATACTGTGATAGAGCCGCCTTATCTATAGAGCTTAGGGTGGTAGAACTATTACCCTTTGTATATACTGTGATACTGTGATACTTTGCATATACTGTGATACTATACTGTGATAGAGCCGCCTTATCTATAGAGCTTAGGGTGGTAGAACTATTACCCTTTGTAGATACTGTGATACTGTGATACTTTGTATATACTGTGATACTATACTGTGATAGAGCCGCCTTATCTATAGAGCTTAGGGTGGTAGAACTATTACCCTTTGTATATACTGTGATACTGTGATACTTTGTATATACTATGATACTATACTGTGATAGAGCCGCCTTATCTATAGAGCTTAGGGTGGCAGAACTATTACCCTTTGTATATATTGTGATACTGTGATACTTTGTATATACTGTGATACTATGCTGTGATAGAGCCGCCTTATCTATAGAGCTTAGGTGGTAGAACTATTACCCTTTGTAGATACTGTGATACTGTGATACTTTGTATATACTGTGATACTATACTGTGATAGAGCCGCCTTATCTATAGAGCTTAGGGGGGTAGAACTATTACCCTTTGTATATACTGTGATACTGTTATACTTTGTATATACTGTGATACTATACTGTGATAGAGCCACCTTATCTATAGAGCTTAGGGTGGTAGAACTATTACCCTTTGTATATACTGTGATACTATATTGTGATAGAGCCACCTTATCTATAGAGCTTAGGGTGGTAGAACTATTACCCTTTGTATATACTGTGATACTATACTGTGATAGAGCCACCTTATCTATAGAGCTTAGGGTGGTAGAACTATTACCCTTTGTATGGAGCTATACTGTGATAGAGCCACCGTTAAGTGCATAGCTTCATGGTGTTGGAATCATTACAATTTGTACCGAGCGTTTTGTGTTAGAGCCACCTTACGTGCTTAGCTTCATGGTGTTAGAGCCATTACACTTTGTACGGATCTATAATGTGTTAGAGCCACTTTACGCGCATAGCTTCATGATGTTGGAGCCACCATAAGTGCATAACTATATTGAGCTGGAGTGCATAGCTTCATGGCGTTAGAGCCACCTTAAGTGCATAGCATCATGACGTTAGCGCCATCTTCAGTGCATAGCTTCATCTGGTTAGAGCCACCTTAAGTGAATTTCTTCATGGTGTTAGAGCCATTACCATTTTTACCGAGCTGTATTGTATAAGAACCACCTTATATACAGATAATTTGGGTTTATTAAATTAAACGGTGCATTGAATTTGATATTGATTGTAAAAGGCGTAGCAACATAATACAACTTTACCCTTTAAAGTATGTACAGAAATTCATATACATGATATCAGTTTGTGCTAAATAGTTATCAGTTGTCGAGTGATGCCTTGACAGTTAAATTTCACCAACAAAAACTTTATTTAAAACAATACAGGGGGCGAATATAGCCAACGTGTTACAACGAGTTTTGTAGCCATTACCCTTTCGTACCGATCTTTATTATTATAGACTGTTAGAGTCATCATATGTGCAAAGCTTTATTGTGCTGGAGCCACGGTATGTACATAGCTTTATTTTGTTAGAGGTATCGTATTTACATAGCTTTCTGGTGTTAGCACCATCTTATGTAGATAGCTTTATGGTTTTAGACCCGCCTTATGTACATATATTGGCGAGGGAATCCTTGCTAGTAAACTGTCGTTCATAAAAAACTTTATAAAAAATACAGGAGACGAATAGATTGGGCAGGCCACAGAACATGAACTAAACCGCACGTTTTAAAAACCGGGGACATGAACAAAACAGTTTCAAATCGTCATAGCCAACCTTCGCCGTCGAATACCCACGTGTGATATGCCGTTACACTCTATAATGTATGTATGAATCAACCCTAAGTTACCGAGGATGGCGAACGGTTTGCAACGATTTTTGTTATTGATATGTTTATTTAGTACTAATCATTTTGTCGCCGTGTAATTTGCACGCATAATTGTGTTTCCACAATGGCGTTATTCGAGGGTAAGTTCTGTGGACAATGCTTAAATTACCTTTTTTTTGTCACAATTTTACATCGAATTACATAATAACAAAGAGAATTTAATTATGTACTGACTACAAATAACTACTACACAATATGAAAGTTGTCTTGTTTTGTTGTTAAAAGCACCGCGTTTTATTCCCCCCCCCCCCCCACACACACTCCCGGTCATATAAAAATCATATGAATGTATCACCATTACTGGGAAGTATTACAATACATTATCATAATCAATGTACATCTAAGAAACTTTAGATATGTTCTTAAAGTGTGTATGTACGATCTTTCAGATCAATTATTTAAAAAAAAAAGCAGATAAAAGTGACAATAAAACTTGAAAACATACAGAAAAACAGAAAAATGACGAAGGAAACACTTCAATATGGAATAAATCAAGTACTAGTTTCGAGTTTTTGCATCGTTTATTAGTGCTGTTAAACAAGTGTCAAGTCAACGTATATACAATGTACATGTATTTGAGTTTTCGCTGGTACAAACGAAAACTATTTGGTGATTGAAAATTAGCTTATTGTGCTTTTAAAAACACCGTTCTTAACTTTTATTCCATTTTGATAAAATATATGTTAATTAACTGTATTTGGTTAATGGTATTTATGCCATTTATATCTGTTGTAAGGTCGTACATACACACTTTAAACTTGGGGTTTAAAGGATACAGCAAAATGTATTTTTGAACTTGAACTACAAGTACGTTTTGACCTTTGAAAAATTACCTTAAAGCGAAAATAACATCTAAAATGTGGAAATGTGTGACTTAAACTATTTTCAGGTAGTTCTACATGCAAGCTTATTCATTGATTAATGAGGCCATAGACTTAGAAAATTTGCTGATAACAAAGTTAGGCTATGCATGATTTTATTTTGTGCACCTGGTTCAGGAAATCTTTCTTTTTTATAATATACAAAAAATCATTACATATTTACTACTACTATATAAATGTGCCCCCCCCCCCCACCCCCCACCCCCAGGTGTATTTTGAAACCTGACCACGTGATGAATGATTCGTCATGTTTATACCGCTGTTGTGGCTTTTATATCCCCCTTTTTGATCAGTTTATTAATCAGGTGCACTCACATTTCCTTCATCTGTCATTTCAACAACAACATAAACGTGTCTAACACATTTTGCCTGCGGTCAACATGGTGTTGTCAAATCTGACCAGAATTTGAAAATAAACTGAAAAATCACGTTTTATTTGTCAAATTCCGAACCTCTTTTAACCAGTCACACCCAGATTGTTCGTGTTCAGTAGTGTACATTTACCTTATCAATATTAACGTACATTATGCGATATCGTAGGTATTGAATGTTCATTATATAATGACACCATTCATTTGATATCTTTAGCACTAATTTAGTACATATGAAATATACATTACTTCCGTGAAATGTTTTAGTCAGAATCACGTTTTACCAGTTATTTCCAGATATTTCGAGATCAATATTCATACTATCAATTTATGGTATGTAATATCCAACATATCGAATGCTCATTATACAATGGTGAAAGAAATTTAATAACCTACTGCTAATACAGTAGTGTGTTATCTATATTGTATTTCATTAAAAATATATTTATATTTTCGCCAAATGAATGCTTATTATACAATTATGAAAGTACATGTAATTGTAAATAGCATACTTCGTGTACACATATCTACATATAATGCATGCACTATTTCCACCACCGACATATTAGAATTTATAGATAAAGAAATCTCGAAATTCAATCACGTTAAAGTACCATTGCTGTAAATTATGCAATTTCGTGTTTGTGGTTTTACAATAATCTTCACATTTTATTTGTGCGGATTAGTTGTAATTTGAATGATGGGAAGTGCTCTCTATATATGCGTGTGGCTTGATATATCGGTACGATGCAAAAAGTTGTCACGTCTTGTACTAAACAGAGGATTGTGATTAAAGAAGCCAGACGCCAAAAAAACAGGGCCTACAATTACACTATTATTATGAGGCGTGTTGTGGGAAACCTGGGCTTAATGCATGTGCGTAAAATGCTTTCCGCTTTCATGGTATTTTCTGTTTCAAGGAAGACTCTTCTAAACATAACTCCACTGTAGGCGGAAAGTGCCGTCCTTGTTTAGCTTGTGCGGACTGCTCAGGCTGATCCGGGACACCACTTAACATACATGCATTAAGCCCGGTTTACCCACGACATGCCTCATTTGTTTTGTCCTCTCGCGGTCCATGCTACTACATGGCGGGTCAGTAAGTAGGAAATGTTTCATTCGTTCTTTTTCCGCATCTCTGTTATTTAGCTAAAAAGGCATGTGATTCTAAGTGGTTGTTGTTGTTTTTTTCCAGTCAACTCAATTTGGTCCCGGTTTCTTTCCACTTACGAAGATATGTGTTTCCTTTTTCCAAAAATATGTATGGCCATGGAGTTTCAGTGTTTTCTTTCCATTCGAGTTAGGGAAAACAAACAATATTTAATTGTAGGCCGAAATGTCTGCGAATATTTGCTTCGACATTACGTAATCCAATTAATCAAAATAAATGCATTCAATGCATTTACGTAAGTAGGACATGTTCGAAACTGATTTCCATTTGCATGGGTTGCACTGTAAGCAACTCGTTATTGCTTTAAACAAATGAGGCGAGTCGTAGGAAAACCAGTCATAATGCATAGGCGTAGAGTGTCGTCCCGGATCAGCCTGGTAATGCCTGTTTCAATGAAGTCTCTTCTAAACGCAAATCCACTGTAGGCGGAAAGTGCCGTCCCGGACGACACTTTACGCACATTCATTAAGCCCGGTTTTCC
This sequence comes from Congeria kusceri, assembly GCA_027627225.1. NCBI lineage: Eukaryota > Metazoa > Mollusca > Bivalvia > Myida > Dreissenidae > Congeria > Congeria kusceri. The sequence goes on along the minus strand of CM051037.1, from coordinate 20,902,240 downwards.
CACAACACGCCTCAAATATATTCGGACAAATAGTTTCTTTTTTACTAGATGTTTGGACACTTTACAAAGATTCTAATGTTCTAGAATCATCTGCTTTTGAGAGCCAACATTTGTTTTCCTTATAGTTTGAATGAAATCTTTGGATTCAAAACATGATCGAATCTATGTTAATTTTTAAATATGTATATGCTGCTTTTTTCTGTAAATGACACGTTGTAAGTTTGTTATGATCACCATGACTTACTTCCTAACATGTGATTCAGTGGCGTGTTCCCCTACCCTTGCCTAACATGTGTTTTAACTTGGGAAGGATTTGAGATATGCTTGCATTTTCCAGCTAAACACAATTTATTTTATGACCTAAAATCTGTATTACTTTTGATTTGTTGCGGAAAAAACAGGGGTACCCGGAGGAAAACCACCAGATCGGTGTGTGGGTACCTGTTATCCCAATTCCAAACGCGCTGGTATTCACAAAGCTGTTAAAGGGAAATCTTAATTTAAGTTGTACTCAAGTGAACATTGCAGATAAATTTCTTTATTTGAAATCCAATAATTTTTGTTTACCAACGGGTATAATTTGAAACATCTACGCACTATTTACTAGTTGGAGACATTTTAATGTAAAATGACCTATACATGAAACGGCCAGAGACTTAAGGAATTTTTTGAACTTAAAAAAATTACTTAAGTTTTCCCTAAGGAGCTTTGCGAATACGGGCCCTTGGATTCGAAATTCTGTATTCTGGTAATAAGCGAGTGTACGAACAGCTGTGCTAGCCGGACAGATGTAAACATGGGCTTAATTTACTGCCCCTCACTTGTTCTGGGAGGTGGATTCGAACCTCTATCACATATCGCTTAGGCGAGAGGCGAGTGTGCCAACCACTGCGCAAGCCGGACAACAGTAAAATTAAAGATAGTAAAATCACGAGCATAATGTGCCTACCCCGAGGTACGTCTGTCCATCCACAATCCAGCCAATCACCATGTCCGAGGGCGTCATGTTACCGGTGAGAGAAAAGCCCATTCCAATGTACCTGTAAGAAATATCATGTGATCATTCAAAAACATGGGGGGGGGGGGGGGATCATTAGTTGTGGGGGGCGAGGAGGTTGTTACTTGTATTTCAATACTCACAGATATGGTCCAGAAATGAATCCAAATTGGAACTGAGTGGGATTTATTATAAACAAAGTGAAACTCCAGATGCCACAGCAAAAGAAAACTCTTATTATCAGCACGAGGTCCTTCATTTATGGCAAGTGACCAATTGCCAAAACAACAAGACATGGATAGAACGGCGTGCGTGGATCTGACAGAGGATATGAACGGTACAGTTCTTATATAGGCTCCTATTCGGATCTGTTCTGGTCACAGAAGATTTATCTGGTAAAATCAAAACGAAACGTCAACGCCTACGTTATGGAATAAAATATTAGATGATTGGTTTTACCCGGAAATACTCATGTAAAATCTGGCATAATCTCTAAACAATATCGTTATGCAGATATCTTTGGTGTTATCTTTATTCATCCAGAGTAACTATTGAAGTAACATTTAGTTTGTTTAATGTAAGGATTACAGAATTTCTGAATTTATTGCAAACTTGTAGATTAGCATTCTTGGGTTAGCCCGATTAAAAATCATTGTGATCTGTGTAACGATAAACAGATATATAAAATAGTTTTTGCATTTCTTTTATACACTCGTATTAGGTCTAACAGTAGTTGGCTTTACTGGGAAAATGTTTGAAAATAACAAGCGAACGTTAATGGGATCTATTCACTGATTGGCAAATTGACGATTTCCAAAATTGTTGTCACTGATTCCAAAAAGAACACTACAAATACAGGTGCGAAATAACACTACACATACAGGTGAGAAATAACACTACACATACAGGTGCGAAATAACACTACACATAGAGTTGCGAAATAACACTACACATACAGGTGCGAAATAACACTACACATACAGTTGCGAAATAACACGACACGTACATGTGCGAAATAACACTACACATACAGTTGCGAAATAACACTACACATACAGTTGCGAAATAACACTACACGTACAGTTGCGAAATAACACTACACATACAGGTGCGAAATAACACTACACGAACAGTTGCGAAATAACACTACACGTACAGTTGCGAAATAACTCTACACATACACGTGCGAAATAACACTACACATACAGTTGCGAAATAACACTACACATACAGTTGCGAAATAACACTACACATACAGGTGCGAAATAACACTACACATACAGTTGCGAAATAACACTACACATCGAAATAACACTACACATACAGTTGCGAAATAACACTACACATACAGGTGCGAAATAACACTACACATACAGTTGCGAAATAACACTACACATACAGTTGCGAAATAACACTACACATACAGTTGCGAAATAACACTACACATACAGGTGCGAAATAACACTACACATACAGTTGCGAAATAACACTACACGTACTAACGCTCAGTACTCAGCTTGAAAGCGAACGAAATCGGGACCAGACTTAGATTTTATAAATGAAGACTATTTATTTATAATTCATGTACATGTATCAAGAAATTTTATTTTTATGCATGTAAATGTTTTGTTTTTATAATTATTTCGTAGGCTTCCCCCATGTGTTTTCATCAACTCTATTATCAAGAAACCAGCTATAAATGATTAGTCTTAAAAATTAAAGCTATTATAAAATGCATGTTTTATCCTAGAAGTAAATATAGTCGACACCTACCCCGTGGTTTTAACAGTGACCTCAATGTCAATGTCGGTCGCGTTTGTAGACCAGCCGAGCACATAGTTTGCCTCGTAATCCAAAGCTCTGTAATGGTCGTACACCGGCGCGAACGTCGCCGGCTGTTCCGTTTGCGCCGACGATGTCTGTAAGTTGTAGAGATACGTTAACAAGAAGTACATCCAGACCGCCATGTCTCCGCTAGGCGCTGTGCAGTGATAACTAAGGCACGGCAAAGCCAGCTGCATTTTTATGTATGAAACCTGAGACAGCCGACGATGAAAGACAAATTATCTTTCCAATACGTAATAAATGCCCGTTTTATAACTGTAATGCAATTACCATTAATTTAACGTAAATAAAACAAGCGTTACGACGCGCTAAAGGAACAGCGACGTTACCAGCGTACGTTAAACGCCGAGTTACGCTTGTCTATCGCCCATCCACTGCGCATGCGTCATTTATCTTGTCTGTATTCGCTTGTCAAACTATCAACATGACATGTGTTCAAAGAAGGGGTTATTTACATGTCACAACGTAAAAGGCGATTGGACGCCGGACCATGTACGTTGGCGACGTAAAGCTGACCGTCACGTCAGATGGCAGGATGTTATGAAATATTGGCCACTTTAAAAAATGTAACATGTTTATAAAATATGGCCGCCGAGCTTGTTAAGAGAAAGAGCACAATTGTTAACCTTAGTATACATTCAAAGGGCTCGTTAAGTTTTTGTTAGGTCATTGTAACATGTATGTAAAGGTACAACATTTCTCTGATCTAAATAATTAAAGGGACTTGTTCACTGAATTTATGTCTTTTTTTTAAGAATGCCATTAAATGTCTTAACTTGACAAGTTTAAGCATCGAAACTGAAGAGCTCAAGTATAATAGTTCACGAAAAAGATCCCACAAAAAAAAGAACAGAAAAAAAAGTTGCTAACAACGGGGTTCGAACCTCACACCACCGGATCAAAATGCTATCTCCTTAACGTCCAATGTCAATATATAAATTGGCATTTTTTTACTTTATATAAGTGATCCGCGTGTTGTCAACAATTTTAACGAAAACAACAGAAACATTCCAAATTATTCCATCGTTTAGCGTTACAAACGCTTTAGAATTTTATCAATTTCAACTTATGATTACTCTTTAACGAAGCGGTATTTACAGTCTATTTCTATGTCATAAGTGTTATTCCGCCCCTTGATATATACTATTCTATTATATTTGGAATCTGTGACAAGAAGTTGAAAAATTGTCAAGTCGTCAATCTGTGAACAGGTCCCTTTAAAGAGTGTATGTACGATCTTCCAACAGATAGATTGACATCAATTAAAACAACCCTTATACTATTAATTACCATATACTTCGATTTAAAATCGAAGAAAAGTTAATAAGAACCATTCTTTTAAAACGTCTACTCGGCAACTTTTTAATCACAAACTAATTTTTGGCTGTACAGCCGGAAACTCCAATACATGTATATACATTGACCTGACAGTTGTTTTAGGTTACACAGCACTAATAAACGATGCAAAAGTCGACAATCCTATTTGTTGATTTATTTGATATTTTAGTGTTTCCTTCGTTATATGTATATGTATATGTTCGCTTTCAAGTTAAATTGTCACTTTCATCTGCCTATTTTGAAAACAATTTTAATTGATATGAATGATCGTGCATACACACTTTAAACAGGTGATGAACATGACGGTACGACACATGTTTGGGTTGTAACTGAAATCAATTTTGTTTCCCCGCCCTGAGCATTAAATTGATGCTACTGTACGATTAGATCTATATAAAACAAGAAATGTCTTTTAAAAAAGACAATCAGCGTTGACATTAATAATGAGATATCATGTTACCCTAAACATAATACAAGAGAGCCAAGCTGATCGGTTACGTGGCTTCTCGGACTCCAAATGTTTCGGTCGCCACCTAGACAAGGCGACTTCACGGACCCCAGATTTTTTGAGCACCATAAGAAAACTTCTTATATCCCAAAATTAATGTGTGATTAATTCAATAATTATTAATATTTGTACCTTGAATAAACCGATCATACCGCCCCATGTTTTTACCAGTGATACATGAATAACCTAAATAATTTACGTTAACATCATTATTATATAAATTTGTCAGCCAAATTTAACAAATTAAAAATGTACGAAAATAATTGCGGGAATAAATGAAAATTATTCTGTATCAGACGCGTATAGTTATTCTTAAGTAATATACTTTATCTTCATCTTGGAAGTTATCTATGCATAATACATTCTCATTTCTAAGTAAGTTAATCATTTATACTGTGTATCCTTATGAAAAACAATCTCCAGAGAACATTCGGCGCATTTGAATTAATGATGACTTCCATGTTTGATTACACAAAAATAACATTTCATTAGACTATGGTGATTTAAAATTATAGTCGGTAGGGATATGATGTATCAAGGGTTTCTGTGTATAACTGGTATTGCAAATAATGTGTTAATGCTTCGAAAAGTAAAAGTAACATGAATAACAGGTCGACGTATTCCGTTACTTATTTCACCACATTTTATTTATTGCAAGATATCTTTTTATAGGTTGATTAACATCTACTGGAAAAGTTCAACTGTGCTATTCTATTTAATTCTTAAATAGAACGCAACCGCCATTCCATTTCAAATCAACATGCACGGTAAGTTTATAAACATAAATTCCCCATTTATCGCAATATTCGCTTTTATGATTTTCTGGACGCTAATTAATGCATGTATATTATAACAGCTATACACCGGCAGCTGAACGCGCGCTAATTTTAGAATGATCGTGAGTGTGTTGAACTCGCAAGAATCAATTGTTATTTAGAGAGCGTGCATCTAGGCTAAACAAAATAGTGGATTAATTCTGAGAACGAATATAATATTTTGATCTTGACATACAATCAGAAAATACGTTTATAATTACCGGTATGTTCAGTTCTAGAGTGTTTGTCGAAGATATGATTATAACTATATTTTAACCGCTTATGTAAACAATCATGAACAATTTAATCCGCAAAAGTATGCAACAGTTGTTGGTATACATTTAACCATTGTTGTAAGTTTGCATTCCCTAAAAATAGAACATTTGCCAAATTATATTGGCATTCAAATTTTGCGCTGCTTAATTATCGCAAGAAATCTAGGTCAAAAGTGATCTTAGACAGCTACGCCGAAAAATGTAACAGGCGAACACCGATGTTGACTGGTATACACGAACCATTACCCGTCAATTGTGATTTAGTTGTGAATAAACTACATCATGTCAATGGAAGTATGCTACTTCAAGCACCGATGCGTTACGAAATTTGTCGATATTACCCGATTTCTATAAGTGCGCTATAAATACATTGTACTTCAGTCATTTGTAATCTTGTTAATAATCAACCAATGCTTCTTATTTTACCATATTTCAAATATAAAATATTCATTTTCACAAGGAAAACAACTTGTATTTGAATTGTTGACTTAACAATGACTTAAGTTCAAAATTTTCTTAAGAGCTCTGTGGGAATGGCCCCACTACTACAGCACAGCCGGCAAATGTCAAAGTCATGAACGATAATTTGCTCCACCTTACAACCTTTTTTTAGAAACAATCCTAGAAAAGGTCTTATAAAGGTGTCATGAACGATAATTTGCTTCACCTTACAACCTTTTTTAGAAACAATCCTAGAAAAGGTCTTATAAAGGTGTCATGAGCGATAATTTGCTCCACTTTACAACATTTTTTAGAAACAATCCTAGAAAAGGTCTTATAAAGGTGTCATGAACGATAATTTGCTCCACCTTACAACCTTTTTTAGAAACAATCCTAGAAAAGGTCTTATGAAGGTGTCATGAACGATAATTTGCTGGATAGGTTTTATAAAGGTGTCATGAACGATAATTTGCTCCACCTTACAACCTTTTTTAGAAACAATCCTAGGAAAGGTCAAATTAAGGTGTCATGAACGATAATTTGCTGGAAAGGTCTTATAAAGGTGTCATGAACGATAATTTGCTCCACCTTACAACCTTTTTTAGAAACAATCCTAGAAAAGGTCTTATAAAGGTGTCATGAACGATAATTTGCTCCACCTTACAACCTTTTTTAGAAACAATCCTAGAAAAGGTCTTATAAAGGTGTCATGAACGGTAATTTCCTCCACTTACAACCTTTTTTAGAAACAATCCTAGAAAAGGTCTTATGAAGGTGTCATGAACGATAATTTGCTCCACCTTACAACCTTTTTTAGAAACAATCCTAGGATAGGTCATATAAAGGTGTTATGAACGATAATTTGCTGGAAAGGTCTTATAAAGGTGCCATGAACGATAATTTGCTCCACCTTACTACCTTTCTTATAAACAATCCTAGGAAAGGTCTTATAAAAGTCGCATTGAACACTCACAAACAATACAACGCTGCAAACATAGTTTCTACATGTACTGGAATCGTGCAACAAGTTACCTGTCCATATAATAAAAGAATTAAAACCAAATCTAATTTCTCGAACAGTCTGTGGGATAATTAGCTCAAGTAGCTTAATATATCACTCAAAATTATGCGTTTACAATTGATATGATAACACAAAGTTTTATTTATGGTGGTATTTTTGTCCGAGGTCTGCTCTATTGGCATGAGCCCGCAGCCTGTATGAAATCACTTATTTAATAAGTACTTTAGTCATCAACTTTACATTATTCACTAAAACTCTTAACCTCCCTAAGGTTTAAATGAAAAATATAGTGAGAACACTTTAATTATTAAAAAAACACAGTATTTTGCCGTCTATTATTTATTTCAAAATGGGGTCATTGTGTTTCTGTAAAAACTTCCATATTTCCAATTGCATATAAAAACAGTTCAACTGACCACTCAAAAGTGCGAAATCTCATACCGACATTGAAATTTAGGCTCGTGGTTTAGGTTTTCTAAGCTTTACTAATAATGAGCACATGATTATGGCACTGAGGGTCGAGTGAAACGATACCATGATGATCATTTCACTCAGAAATAAATAAACTAATTAACTAAATTATTTTGTTTTCACAAAATCATGAAACAAAAAGAAAAATTGTTGATTTGTGGGTAAAATCCTATTTTATTGCAAATATGGTCATTGAAAATTGATAATTTTCTTTGACCCGTATGAAATAAAACACGAGCTTTCTTTGGAATCTCCCATCCTACATTCCGTGCTATTTGTTCAGATGAAAGGGCGAAAGAAAGTGAATGATAACCAGATCATTTCACTGTTTGTCGAGTGAAATGATACTTTATAGGGAACTACTTTCTGATTTTGTAACAGTGGATTCACTCACCTTGAAAAGCACATAGGCGCTTGGTTGTTTAACAAAAAAAAATAATATATCACTGTCTTATAAATATACACAAGGTTGCTCACTCGCCATTTTCTATCATAACGGAAGTGACATTGCATTGAAAAGAATCCGGCCCGAATGCATACACTACCAAGACGTTGTTGATTTCGGGAAACAAAAAGGGAATTTCACTTCCGTTACGATAGAAAAAGGGCGAGTGAGCTACCTTGTGTATTTATTTATATAGGACAATGGTTTTTTTATTTGTTGAACAACAAAGCGCCTATCGAAAAGCACATACATGTACCCGTTTGTAGTATATAAATGCGCATTATTATGTAAAAGCACGGTCTTCAACGCCGCATAACATAAGGAACTACTTTTTCAACCGCAACACTGCGTTAAATCTTTGATGACGTTATAGAATTCACAAAATGATGTAATTTTGTGAGGGCAACACAGAGCACAATAGTCGATTGTAAAAAGAAGATTTTTTCTTGGTAAACACATGAAATACACAGAACAGAAATTTATTGATTTCACCGTAAAGATGTACTGTATAATTTTTATTTATTCATTCATACACCACGTATGAAAAATATGGTTCCCATAGCCATTCATAAAATGAAAATTTCGTCTTACACTATCAGAGACAAATTCAGCATTTTGTGCGACATTAAAAGACGTTTGAGCTATTTGTTATCTCTTGGCGGCTTTATTTTACCAATCTCAGAACCTTTGCACCTCTGTCGTAAATCAAGCTGTTGCTCGAAACTCATAAATCTGTGTTATACAGACGTTGATTAAAAATTACGCACGTCTGATATTGGAACCTCGAGTCCCAAATCAAAATTTACTGCTGTATGGGCCTGGACATTAGTGTTTTCCTCTTAATGTACTGGATTGGCCCTCTGGAAATATTGTCTTCAAATATATAGAAATTAATTGTACGACATTTGTGTGGAACATAATCTTGAGTGAAACGAATTAGTTGTATCCGAAATGTAGTCGAATTGAATTACATACTGGATGTTAAAGGGAGCTCTTCACAGATTGGCAAATTAATTGACAATTTGCATTTTTTGTCACAGATCCATCCCCCCCTCCAAAAAACAACAACAACAACAAATAAAAATATTACATTGACAAAAGCGAACACATACTCCCGGAAAGAAATCTGAAACGGAAATAACATGTTGTTAATTCATAATCATCGCTTGAAATGGGTCAAATAATAAAGCTTTGGCTTTGGCGACCATATTTGAGATATTTTTCATTTTTGCGGAATTCAATAACAGTGATATCAGATCGGTAAATGGCGGGCGGTGCCTAATATGCAAGCTAACCGTGCAATAAGTAGCGTGCAGTATATATTAAATTTAGTTGTAATGTATACGCACGCTACTGAACGATTGCACTGAGTGGACACTTCGCGATAGCGGTAAATTTGGAAATGACGCGCATGCCAAGCATGTCGGACATCACGTGACGTCTAGGAACGGCCCATTGGGATCTGTATCGTGATTGGTAAATATGGTATCAAACGCTTGTAGCACCCTTTGACCTCAATATATTAATTGTTAAATCTCGCACTACGAGCTCGTTAAATAACTAACATATTTCAGTCAACGTGTGCTACGACTATTACTTAAGTATTTATCTAATGCTGAAGCAGTTGACGTTTAATTCTGTTATATAATTATTTGCTCTGTTTGGCTGAATAGCTTTGTTTTTCAATTAGAAGTTGAAAACGTTGTCGGTTTCCGCTTATCCGACAACCGTCGCCATTCGCCGACCATAACAGGTTTTTTTTGCCTATCAATTATTAACTTTTTCTGACTTTCGGTAAAACAGAGCAGTTTTCGTTAATATGCGGCTTTTCGGTAATAGCAAACATTTCGAATTAGTCTGCGTAAGACTGGCGCTCTTGGTAATGACATAACGTAAGGTACAGTTTCTTTGAAAGGAGGCGTTTAAACATTTTGCACGCAGCCCAATATACCTAAACTGTGTGGCGAACATGCCACAAAGTAAACAAGAAATGTCTTTTAAAAAGACAATCGGCGTTGAAATTAATATTGAGATGTCATTTAAAAATTACCTAAACAGACGGCCAAGATGATCGGTTACGTGACTTCTCAGATCCCATATTTTTTTGTCCCCACAAATCTTAGGAGACTTATTGGACCCCAGATTTTTTGGACACTATAAAAAAACTAAAAAAAAATAAAATATAATTAATATCTATGCCGTGAATAAACCAATCATACAACTCCATGTTTCCACCAGTGATATATGAATAACCAAAATAATTTAGGTTAACATAATTGTTATCTGAATTTTTCAAGCCAATTCAACAAATTAACAATTTAAGAAAAAATATTCTTGAATGAATTAAAATTATTATGTATTAGACGAGTCTATATAGTTATTTATAGTACCGGTAATATACCATTCCTGTTAGTTATCTAATATAATGACGATTTGAAGTCAAATAAGCATTTATACTGTGAATCCCAATAAAAAGCAATAGTCAGGGAACATTCAGAGATTTTTGATATGTTAAGACTTTATTTTTGATAACGCAAGCATAAAAATTCATTAGACTATGACGATTTTAAATTACATCAGTAGAAATATGATATATCAAGGGTTCCTGTGTATAATTAGTATTGCAAACTGTGTATTCATGCTACGCGAATAACAATTCGACATATTCCGAATCTTCTTTCATAACATTTTATCTATAGAAAACGTAGCATCTTTTTACATATTAAATAACATCTACTGGAGATGTTGATAGAAAAATGCAATTATGAATAATCGTTAATAAATCGTAACAACAATTTTAATTCAAATTAATAGTAAGTTTAAAATATTAATGCATGTACGAGTATATTAACACAGCTATACAACGGTTGCTAGCTACGCGCGCTATTTTTAGAATGACACTACTGTTTCTGGAATGCAATGAACTCGCTAGAATCAATGGGATTCATGGAACGGCAACTCTGTGAGTGAAATTTACGAATGGGAACATTGCACAATTGCTATTTATAGAGCGTACCGCTTATGTAAATGTAGGCTAAACAAAATAGTTATTTCGTTACGTGAATCAATATAGCATTCTGTTTATGGCATAAATGAGAAAATACGTTCATAATTAGCCTCAGTTCTATAGTATATATCGAGGATATGTCTATAACTTCATTTTAACCGCTTATGTAAACAATTATGTAAATTATTAATAGCCAAAAGTATGCAACAGTTATTGGTATACGTTAAAACATTGTTTGAAGTTTGCATTCTCTAAAATTAGAAAGCCCGATAGTTATACTTTCAGGATGGTACGGCAAGGTGTAGATATTGTCGGATAATGTTTTCAACGTTGTAAAATGACTGACGGACTTGCAATATAACGTTATAGCACATTTACATGACCGAAAACTAAGCACTTACTAAAACGAATGCCTAATATAATTAAAACGATAGGTCTCTGTGAAATAAGACATAGTATATTGCGAACATTCCGAAACTTTATCAGAATAATTGTTTTTAAAGAAAATCAGTACAAAGTGAGCCCTATAATTTGTATGTTTCAGTTATTTTTCGTTGTTTATAAGACCACCAGAAAAATGCTACAATATTTAGATGTTAATATAATTTATTTTCGTATTACCGTGCCATGAAAATTATAATGTATTTATTAATAAATCATTAATAAAGTTGTGTTTGTACCAACCGTTAAACATTGACCACATCAATGTTCAAAGCTCAACAACTAATCAGTTTCAACGACCTTTTGATCAAATTTTAATGTTGAAATGTTGGCGGGGTCAATTCTCAATGCTGCAAAAGGACCCATGTGGTCAGTTTTCAACGGTATCAATATTTAAGGCTACACATGCTCTACGATTTCTGAAAGAAAAGGGATGTAAATAGTGAATCAATATAAATTACGATTGATTTGTTTCTATAAACAGTTAGCAAACGTATAACAAAATTATACATTGTAATATTATATGTACTTAAACTATTAATGGCATTTTCGCGGGCACTTGAAAATAGTAGCAAATGTAAAATTTATATAAATTGACTGTAGATCTACCTTTATGATGTACCGTTATGCGCATGCGTTACATAATTTGGGGTTATTTATATCACTGAATGCGCGATTTTGTAGGTACCATAGTTAGAGTCCGACTGAAACCATTTTAGCACAAAATCAAAATGGATTTGTTTTTGCTTATATTTTGTTCTTAACGATTCCACCATATATTGTTGCTACTTGGCAAAATGGCAAATTATTGTATTTCATGTGAAATGCCATCTATATGACTCTTTAGTTACAGTTGCAGTAAAGAAAATCGTGTATGATCAACCACACGGCTTTATACCTGTGGTTGGGTCAGCAGAAAGTTACTACATGCACTGACGTTCCTGTAAACAGCAGGACGTTTCTCAATTGCAATCTCAAATGCACAGGCATTGGACGCATTGCTATGGTAATAAATACTAAAATGACATATCTAATGACAAATAATGACATGAAGAACATTGGAATTTCGGAGTGTATCAGTGTATTGATTTGATATTGATTGATAGTCTGATTAACTGTTAACCTAAACGTAGTTTACACAGTATAGGCTTGTGATGAACATCAATCAATCTTCTGGCAATAGCTTATTAGTATCAAGCAACTGGAAATGGTCACTTGCTTCACTACATCTCTCCACCGTTTTCTGGTCTTAACCTGTCAGAACTACGGTTGGATAACCAGAACGCAGTAAAATGCTTAGTATGCTACAGACTCGTGTTTCCGACAATAAAATTTCGCTACATACGAAACCGCAAAAATACGGCAACGCGAAATTTTACTCCGCAACTTTTTTTTCGGGTAGTTCATACCAACTCGAAATTTGTACGATACTTATCTTCCTAATATTGTTCAAATTTCGTTTCTCAACGTTTTACCATGTGTCGAATTGTCGCGTTATCTTTTTAAAAAGGATCCCATTCTTCAAAGGTGTGATAAATGAGATCTTATTCTTCACACATCACAGCCATAATCTTCACATTTTCTGTTAAGTTTGTGATAGCATCTAGTTTTTGATATGCATTAAATTCATATTCTTCTGTGATCCTAACACATACACTTTTTGGGGGCCAATCACATTCTTCATACTTAAAAGTGTGACACATGACATCCTATTCTTCACAGGTTTGTGAAAATTAGGATTTGTGAACAATATTATTTTACAGTGTATTGTCGTTTAAAATATTATTGGCAAAAACTGAAAAAGTCCACAGACATTTCATGACACAATCAACAAAAAATGTCAATCATACATTCAGTCATATAAAAAGTCATATATACAGTCATATATATCCTTCTTTCCTATAGTTTCAGCCATGCCTATAGACTCGGCCATCCCCAGATAAGGGGAATTAATGAATATTTCTTATAAAACTTTTGTTAGTTATCTGCATTGAGACAATTATATCACATAAATATTGTTTTTGGTTTACATAATTGCGATTTTTAGAAAAAAAAAATCACAGAAAATTAATATTTTTAAATGAAATTCCTAAAAATTGCTACACACTTCGTGCATACGCCAAGAATTTTGTAAACATTCATTTTTAAACAGTGTGCTGGTGTGTGGTAGTCTAATATAGAATGCTTCTAATGAATTATATAAAAATTGTAAGACTTTTTTGTATTTTCTGAACTAAATGAAGACTGAACCAAATTATAGGAAACATCTGACACATTCATGGTTGCTAGGGTGCCTTCCAAGAATTGGTCAGTAACTAAGTGCATGGCTAATCTCTACCTTAGTTGGCCTTTATTTAGTAGCAATGACTTTAAAGTTACGGATGAAAGTCTCACTGTTGTTGAAATTGTATTCATTAAGGGAATTCAAGCAGTTTAGCTCTTAAGTGGAAGAATACAGGGAAAGAGGCTACAATCACACATTCAATCATATATGCACTCATACATGCAAAGATATTGCTACAAGTTATTTCTAACGAATCTATAGATCTAGAAGGAGTGTCATACATGTATACAGTACTTGATCTATACCCGTCTTTTTGTTCTTAATTATGATACAAAAGCGCGAAGAGATGCCACAATGTGAAAAGGCCCCTTTATTACACTCACTACCGTACTTATTTCAACATTGTATGAACATAATGTAAGTGAACACACCATTAGCTGATTCAGTTTCGATTGCTTATATAAATGCAATAAGTTAGTTGGGTCTTTCCTCCCATGGCGCACATAAACGTCGACTATTAAAGTCTTACGATTGGTATGGAATTACCCATCTTATTAGCTATAAGACTGATGTTTTAATAACAAACTCATCTAGAAATGTCAAGGCGACGATAGTCTTTTCTAATGGAATAACTGAATGCATAGTGTTTAGATACCAATAAATAGCGGGCAATCATCCAGTGGTCCACTCAAAAGTAAGCCGTATATCAAATAGTTCATTTCTTCTTCTGTCAAATGAGACATTTCACATAATGGACACATGTTTAATTGATTATTTCCTGAAAACGACATGTATTCTATGCATTTTGATGCATCATGACACCGAATTACTTGAACTTTGAATGTTCAGCAGTTTATGTTTAGACAGCATGTGACGTTTTATTTGCCTAAGAAGTAGCATAACATATCTTTTTTAAATTTTCAAGCAGAGAGAACCATCTTTCAAAAGCGACCGGGCTCGCAATATCTAAATAAAAGAAAAGTGGCAAACGACAACAGAATATTTTGCTGTTTTACTTTGAGACCTTAATGGGATTTGATTTTCTGGTTTTTAACTTTTCTTGTAGGCCAAAACCCTTAAATTGCTTTAAAGCGGTTAATAAAAGCCGCGTTTGTGTTTCAGTGACATTGAATATCAGCATTTTAATGAATTAAGAATTAATTAACAATTTGGAGTTGTTCATCGGCTAATAGACAACGATTTGAAGTTCTGATGTGTATGAATTAAACTACGAGGACGTTAGCCTAAGAAGTTTAATATACCGCATCAGAACGACATCTGTAATTCCTAAGAAAAGACAAACATTGTCTTGAAAATTCAACAATATTTTTCTGCAATTGCAATGCAAATTATATTTAACAGGTTTGGAACTACTTTTTAGGGTTGTGTATTGGTAGTTTAACAATGGCAATGTTGTTAATTGTCTATAGAAAACTGCGCGTGTCATGCTAAAATATATGGTTTTCTTCATTTATTTTGTCCCCAAATAAAAGCAGGTAATAGCTATAGCATACTTTTACAGAACTATGTTAGTTATTTAAGGAGCTCGCAGGGCGAGATTAAATAATTAACATATTGAGGTCAAAGTGTGTTACAAGTGTTTTATACCAAATTTACATAAACATTTATCATATTAGCGTGCGTATAAATTAAAACTAAATTTCAATAACCTGCAAGCTATTTATTGCACGATAAGCTTGCATATTAGTTTCCGCCCACCAGTTTATGTTCTTATATCACAGTTATTGAATACCGCAGAACAAAAAAAATACACTCAGAAATATGGTATAAGTGTATATACACATATGCATATGTTTGAAAACATGAGAATGTACATTTTGATATGGCTCTCACGCAACTCACACAAACAAAAACTCAAATATTCGCACATTTCACTAACAATACATATATAACAGTATATTACAAATGTGTTATAAATGACGTATTACAGTATTGTTTAAAGGATAGTTTACATAGTATGTTAATCAAACCCCATGCTACATTAGGATGATTTCTATTGCCAAGTTATTCTAAGATAGATAAAATTTAAAGCGCGTGTGTACGATCGTTCATATATAGTATTTTCAAAATAAGCAGATGAAAGTGACAAAATAATTTGAAAACAGACGTATAAACATAAACCTGTCGAAGGAAACACTAAACTATCGAAAAAGAACTATTCAAAGTTCGACTGTTGCATCGTTTATTTGTGTTGAGTAACCTAATACAACAGTCGAGTTAATGTATTATACATGTATTGGAGTTTCCGGCTCTACAGCCGAAAACTAGTTTGTGATTAAAAAATATAGGCAATTATGCGTTTTACAACAATGGTGCTGATTCTCTTGTCTTCTATTTTAAAGGAAAATATATGGTAATTAACTGTATCGGATTGTTTTCATTCATGTCACTATGTCTGTTGTAAGATCGTATACATGTAGTTTCTAATTACTATAGGAGGATTATCCAAACTGTTTTGTTTGTTATGTTGTTGTACGCAGGATACACATATTTTATTCAGGTCAAATGCATATTATTACACTTGATGGGTGCCATTGTTCAGTTCATACACCCACTGTCTTGATACATTTAACAGTTTACAGACCATCGTGAATCACCTCGCTCGCACATATAGATCTTAATAAGGCTTGATCTCTCAGTTACAATGAGTTATACTTCACTTTAAAAGACATTTGGTGTCCTAGTTTCCCGTCAAAGGAATGTTCATCCCATGCATGAGTTTTGCATGGAGAAATCCCGTTATTGTGGTCAGTGAAGTGTTTCAAGTTTGACGGTCGTCTCATAAATCTATATTACTATCCAAAATTGAACAAAAAGATTGGTACAGCAAATGGAGAAAAAAATAGGTAATTATAAACAAATTGGCGTGGTTTTTCCATGCAAATTTACTTATTGGTGGACAAAAACCAAGTGATTTTTAGTTCGTAAATTTATTATATATTGTAAATTTCTAATAATGTTTAATATGTTTCATAGACGGCCCTTAAAATGACTTGTCCATTTGATGACAGTAAAAATTACCGTTAGAAGTACAGTTATTCATGGAAAGCATGAGACATGAGAAAATCAACACAGCGTTTTTCGGCGTAGCTGTTTAAGATCACTTTTGACCCAGATTTCTTGCGACAATTATGCAGCGGGAAAATTGAATGCCATTAGAATTTGGCAAATTTTCTATTTTTAGGGAATGCAAACTTACAACAATGGTTAAATGTAAACCAACAACTGTTGCATACTTTGGGGAATTAAAATGTACATGATTATTTACATTAGCGGTTAAAATAAAGTTATAATCATTTCTTCGACATTCACTTTAGAACTGAACATAATTATGAACATATTTTCTCATTGCATGTCAAGAACAGAATATTGTATTCGTTCTCAGAATTAATCCACTGGTTTGTTTAGCCTAGCGACACGCTCTATAAATAACAATTTATACTAGCGAGTTCAACACACTCAAGATAATTCTAAAATTAGCGCGCGTTTAGCTGCCGGCGTATAGCCGTTATAATATACAAAATGCTATAAAAAATACTGTGCATGTTAATTTGAAATTGAATGGCGGTTGCGTTCTATTAGGAATTAAATAGAATTGCACATTTCTGTCAACTTCTCCAGTAGATGTTAATCAACCTATAAAAATATATCTTTCGATAAATAAAATGTGGTGAAATAAGTAACGGAATACGTCAAAATGTTATTCATGTTACTTTTACTTCATTTTCGTAGCATTGAAAAAATATTTGCAATACCAATTATACACAGAAACCCTTGATACATCATATTCCTACCGAATATAATTTTAAACGCCATAGTCTAATGAAATTTTATGTTTGTGTTATCAAAAATGGAAGCCATCATTAATTCAAATGCGCTGAATGTTGCCTGAAGATTCTTTTCATAAGTTTCTTAAGTTTAACTATACGCGTCTGATACAGACTAATTTTCATTTCAAGATTCAACATATTTATTTCGTTACTTAAACATATACATGTTTTTCGTAACATGATCCAATGAATGATAATAATAGTCACATGACACCTTATAACATATGTACGTACGTATATACACAGTTTATAATTCTAATATGTATATAAAACAAATAACATTTATTATTTCTAGTTCGCATAGCAAAAAAAAAATCCAGAGAAAATTACAACAAATGTGTTTTAATAAAGAACTTGCCCAGAGGAGGGACTTGTAGATTTCATACGACAACATAAGACAAACATACGAGACAGCTTAATCAAAGTACGTACAATATGTACACTAATATATGCAACTCTAGAGAACAACAAATTATTGCAACTATTGTACAGTATTAATCATACCTTTTCGTCTGTTAAAAGCATGGTATGTATATTTACACAAATTCAATACTGTTTTATAATTGTTTGATTTAAATAGGCTAATAAATTTGACCACACTAGGTTTAGTATAGTAATATTTACTTATATATGTCTTCCGAATGTCACTATACTGAGGACAAATGCATATAGAATGATATTCGTCTTCCAAATCAATTTTATTGCAAAAAGTGCAATATCTGTTACAATGTTCGATTCTGTTATTGCCCTGTCGGCCTGTTTCTATTTTTAATTGGTGAGATGACACTCTCAGTTTAGATAATGCAATACGATATCTTAATGGTACTTTATCAAGATAATATTCAAAGTCTAAATCAGTTTTAAACAGCTTGTAAGTGCACAAAGTTCGACTGTTATTAACAGCAGTATACCACGACTGTTTAAATTGATCTAGCTGTCTTTGTTTAAATCTAGATGGAAACTATTCGTATTAACTAAATAGGGGGTAACCCAAACATATGAGAAACCACTACTATCTAAAAGAGATTTAACATTGGTTAACCAGTTAGATTTACCTTTAATGCAATCATCTAACAATGTTTGGTATAACTTCTTAATAATAATATTGTCGCTATTTAATATTTTTAACCAATATTTAATAATGCGTGTGTGTCTAGTGATATACAGTGGAAAGCGGCCAAGTTCTCCGTAAATAGCCATTGAACATGTAGACTGTTTTACTTTAAGAAGTTTTTTTACAACATTTTAGATGAATTCTCTCTACTTTTGCAAATTTGCCAAAACCCCATACTTCACAACCGTAGCTCAATACTGATCCTACAAATGCGTCAAATAATTTACATATGGTACTAGGTTTTAGAAGGGCTGTTTTGATATTGTTCGTAGGGGTATTTAGAGCCTTTAGTCCTTTACCAGAAATGGTTTCACAATTAAGTATGAAGCTACCTGTATAGTTAAAAACAGTTCCTAAATAGTTGAAATTGTCTACAGTTTCTAATGGGATGTTATTGTAAAACCACTTTTCATCAAGCTTTAAAGGACCCCGTTTTCTGAATACTAAAACTTTACTTTTGTCCGGGTTTACTTCAAGTCCCCACGTATGACAGTAATTTTGTAAAAGATTTAGACTATGTTGGAGATCTGTTGGGGTTTTCCCAAGGATAACCATATCATCTGCAAACATCATTAAAATAAATGTATGATCATCTATGGATACGCCACTATTAACATCGTCGCACAGGAATAATTCAAGGTCTTCTAAAAAGAGAGAAAACAATATTGGGGACATTACTTCGCCTTGTTTTAAACCTATAGACCATTCAAAGAATTCTGAATACGATCTACATCCTTTTATGCATGCGCGCACTTTCGAGTACATATCCCGTATTACCCGTAAAGTTTTACCTCTCAGACCAAGTTTAAATAATTTATACCATAAACCATTCCTATATATACTATCGAATGCCTTTTTGAAATCAATGAACGCACATGCTAGTTTCTCATTTTCATTTAATGTTTTACTAATTATTGCATTTAACACGAATATAGCATTCATTCCCGCAATTATTTTCGTACATTGTTAATTGGTTAAATTTGGCTGACAAATTTATATAATAATGATTTTAACGTGAATTATTTAGGTTATCCATGTATCACTGGTGAAAACATGGGGCGGTATGATCGGTTTATTCACGGTACAAATATTCATAATTATTGAATTAATCCCACATTAATTTTGGGATATGAGAAGTTTTCTTATGATGCTAAAAAAATCTGGGGTCCGAGAAGTCGCCTTGTCTAGGTGGGGACCGAAAAATCTGGTGTCCGAGAAGCCACGTAACCGATCATCTTGACCATCTTGTATTATGTTTAGGGTAACATGATATCTCATTATTAATGTAAACGCCGATTGTCTTTTTTTAAAGACATTTCTTGTTAACAATAGAGTGACATTTGTCTTTAAAATATAATCCGATACTATGATATGGGCAATGAATCTAAATGTTCAGTTCTAACATTGTTTGGTTAGTCTAAATGTTAGAGATCAGGGCCCAGTTGCTAAAAACTTTAAAGGACGGTTAAGCTAACGGCCTGTTAACTTTAGATGTAAGTATAAGTAATATTACAAGCATCTCGCTTATGAAGCATTTGACAATTATTTGAGCATATCAATTTATTTAAAATAAATGCAAATTTTAAAATTTTATCATTTAATTTACATCAAAAACCTCATCCACAAGTTAACGACTGTTAGCTTAACTGTCCGTTAAAGTTTTGAGCAACTGGGCCCAGGGTCCGTCTTTACCAACCCATTTTTTGGCCTGAACTAGTAAGAATAAAGATTTTTCTGGAAACGATTTTGTTAATTTACTCTTTAATTGTATTTGTAATTACATTTCGTTCCGTTTTATATAACACGCTATTAATATCAGATAAACACAATCAACTAATGTTTCATAAAAACAAAGTATACAAACGGAAACTCCCTTTATGTAAGCACAATGACGCTTTGCACCAAGGTATACATGTACACGTACCACACCTTTCATTGTTTTCAATTTGACGTCAGAACTATGAGTATTTTGTATGACCATAGTTCACCCATGTTTTCTTACAAAGCAGAATAGCGCAGTTGGCTAATTATGGCTCCTTAGTCGTGAGTTCGATACCCGCTTATGTTTGTTTTTCATAAACATTTTTGCTGGTTTGTTTTATCATATATATGATTATGTATTATATTCTTTATTCTTTCTTGAACGTACACCTCTTAGAATTGCGCTTTTCTATCGTATTATAGCATTTATAGTGTAATAAGAAACCAATATTTCGTTGATTTAGTCCTTTTAAGTTCCATTGATGTTTTTATGGATACATGGCCAAATGACTGAAGATTCAGAATCGCTATACATACATTGTGTCTTGTGAATGTACATACATTTGTGTTGACACCACAAGCACAATTTTATACTGTTAAATTAATAGTGGAACAGGAATTAGAATACAACCAAGAAAAACGTCCATACTGTTAAATAGATCACATAACTACAGGTAACTACAGGAAAAAACAAAGCATTAACAACAGTTAAATTATTACAGAGTATACACAATTAAACATGAATGTTGCTATTATGACAGATTCTACCACGGCACGCGGTTAGTGGTCCATAGATAAAGAATGCAAATAACTGTGGGTTATTCTGCAACAAATTATGGGCGGAGCTTGATGTTTTGAAAATAGTTCCGGAAATTCGAAGAAATTGTTCCGTAAAATGCACGTGCTTAAACGCGCGATAGTTAATTGTGACAAACAAATCATTTCTGTATTATGTCGCGCAATAAAACCACACCTGTACTACATATGCTATACTTTAATTTACAAAAACATTTACGTTTTGTTAATATGTTTTTAATTTGCGCTTTTTGGCATGATATTTTCACTGTATTATATCGATAAGTATGACGTCATTCGCTCAATGTTTATCAATAAAGGTGACGTCATTTTGAATTGTTATGAATTATTGACGTCACAGAAACGCACTGTGAATGCACCTCTCGGAAAATGGGCGGAGTATAGATAAATATAATTCTCATTCATAACCTTTGAAAATACGAATTTTATATTAGATCGTGTTAGAATCGAAATAATTAACGGGTAACAGTTGGTTATTGCGGTAATAACCAACGGTTTGTCGTTCCGATGCTTGTTATCAAACCACTCGGGCTACCGCCCTCGTGGTTTAATTTCTATGCATCGGAACTCCAAACCGTTGGTTATTACCGCAATAACCAACAGTTACCCGTCAATTATTTCTTAAATAAAACATGTACAACACATAACGACCTGTGTATGTTTGTTTAAAAAGGTAAAGGATACTTTACAGTCTGATATTGACATACATCTTCAGCCGACTTTCACATTTACCCCCCGATCCCTGGGTCTTAAGTCGTCCGTTAACACTCGGCGCAGTATGCAGCCAAGTCACCTTGGCTTATTTCACAGTGTATAAGCGTACAGTGAGTTAAACCGGAAGTTGGTGATCTGTACGCCGATGATCAGTTAGCTGCAAACAGCAGAAAACGCAGTAAGTTACACAATTTTTGATATTCTCTTTTACTTTAGGGCTGAATGTAACACGGTTTAAACGTTTATGTTAATTATTGTCCTATTTGTCACACATACGTTTTGTGGTCTGTGTGAAAATTGTGTTTTCGTTGAGAACTCGGTAGTTGATCACTGCAAATATGTTGAAACGATTGAACAATAAATATATATTTGTAGCCCAAAGAAAGAGCACGCAATTGAAAATCGGACAAATAATTTGTCTCATAAGGTTTCTTGGCCGACATTGTTTTTTCATTTTGAATTAATTTTTTTGAAAGGCTTTAAATATAGTGTACTTGTACAGAGTTTTAAGCTGCTGAAAGTGACTTTATCTAGTTTTTACACCTGATTTCGTTTTAAATAATGGCGTTCGATTTACAATCGACCTAAATTCCTCAGCTACACATATTGAATTGAAACAATTCAAGAAAAAAAAATAATTACACAATGACGATATATTTATTTCAAATTTTGATGTACATGTTTACGAGGCAATATTATATTTAAACTTGCAATTTTAAATAGTATATATCCCTTAGCAATTTTCAAGTCATATTTATAATATAGAACAAATGTTATAGTAAATACATAAATGATTATTTTCGTTTAAGCATTTACAACCACTGTATTTAAGGTGACGTATATCATCCCTATCTAATTGCCCAGACTGTCTATGATGTGTTACGCACTAGCGAGCAACTGCAGTGCCTTCGGCGCTTTTATATTCAGTCACTGTTTGTTGATTGACTGTTCGCAATCATTAGTTGAGCGATTGAAATAACATTCTGTACGCTTAGTTGCGATTAGTGATCGACACAAATTTAAGAAAGGTTCGATCTTCCTTGATAATTATTATATAATTGTACGTAAATATTATTTAGTTTACATGTGCATGTATTATTTATGCGTAATAAATAAAACATTCATTCGACAGTGTCAATTTATAGTGACATATCGATATTTATTATACATTTATTTTGCTTTATAGGAATCGCGCGTGTTTGTCCGTACGTCAGAATGTGTGTAAGTCCCCAAGAATGTTTAAATCTCAAGTTAAACTATTATTATATTTCATTTGCGCTCATATAAAATTGCAGATCTACTTATTCAGTCCTAGAGCAACTAAGCTTTCCATGACAATCAACATGGAGATCTTACAGCAAAGTCTACAATTAAATGTTCTTTATTTATTTGTATGTATTTGACGATGAGCTGTATATGCTTTAGTCATAAATAAACTTTCTGTTCTGTTCTGTTTATTTCAGGCTTTTCGGTGAGCGAGTGGAAAATATGGATGATAACTCTGGGTCGTGTGAAATGAAGACAATTGCTCATTTCAGTCTGGCTTAAATAGAACTACTTTTCTTGTTATTTTGTTTCATTAAAATGATATGTAAATGAACACCGGTTTTACATGAAGTTATAACAACAAACATTTAGTTGTTGTAAAAACATACTCGTACAAACTATTACAGGAGTATTTTTATTAATATATCTCATTGAAACAATGCAGATTTATATTAAGTGACTCATTTCACATGCAAAGCACAGTCTAACCTGTCTTACGAGACAACCCATGGTGATTCTTGAAAGTGGTCTCTTAACACTGGTGGTCAGTTAATGCAGCGTGACTTGCATTGGCAGCTGGTCGTTGGTTGTACATGTATGTATGTGATGTACCTTAGTAATCATGCTATATAATATACTCATATACATTTTGTATGTTCATAAAGAATTAAGGAAGAATAAAAATGAATTTTGAAAATATTTGTTTTATTGACTTCTTAATTGAATTTTATTTTTTATAATTATGTACATGTCTTATTTTACACAAGTGCATTAAATAGCATAATCGCACGCACTGTCTTCATGTACATTAACATTATAGATTTGTACACATGTATATACATAAGATATAAACATACATTTATTTTAATATAATATAATATGATATTTACACATATTTACACACAAGCAAGCATACCCACACTTATATATATTCACTAACAGGGTCACAATCTTTGTCTGCCTCACTTTCTCGCCATTTATTTCAATCTCCCCTAACTCATCACTAGTGTCCATTAATGACTGTAGAAGCTTACGGTGTCGTTTTTCCCCCGCTCATTGTTTCATGTTTCTGTTCATGTCGCAGACCTCGCTTATGGTGAGTGATGGTTCTGGTGTCTTCGTCTTCGGCGTTTCTTCTCTTGGGTTGGAAACATCGCTTGATTCACAACCACTTGCTGCCTCGTCGAAGTTCAAGTAATACAACAGGATCAACTTGAAATGCATTTCTACAATAAATTTAACTTACACACTTTCGTTTTCTTTTTCAGTAAAACAACTACAATTAACTTATCATTTTGGTTTTAAAATATTTACATTCTTACCTATAAAATTATCGTCTTGAAAATGCGGACAGCGAAAATTGACATAAATTGACTTTTACACATAAAATCAAGTTTAAATTTCTTTTGAACATAACCGTTCAGATCGTTTTCATGAGCAACTTATCGTACAGTCTAAGTCTGACATTTTGCAACTAGTCGTACAGTCGAGTCACGTTGGGTGGTTGGACAAAATGTTTGATTTCTCCTCGCAAAACCCATTCTCTTTAATTAAATGAATACTGCTTGTATGAATTTATCAGTTTTTACACAAAATACACCAACACGCATCATCACAATAAAATATACGGCTACAAACTTATTATTTTTATTCAAAAAAACCGAAACACTAAGTGATCATGTCTGCTAAAACAAGTACTGTTAAAATACTAGGCATAACCGACACTATGTTTACGTAATGTCATTATATGCGTTCGGAGAACTTAATTTTATTTATATTCTGCTTCGAAGTAAAATATAAAATTAAAAATGTGTGTCACTTACTGCGTTTTCTGCTGTTTGCAACTAACTGATTATCGGCGTACAGATCACCAACTTCCGGTTTAGCTCACTGTACGCTTATACACTGTGTATTTGGTTCCAATTTATACACCTGGTGTTTACATCTAGAAGCAAACTGGATAATTGTTTTGCGCAGAGAAATTCCTATGGTCTGGGCGGGATTCGAACCAGGGAACTCACGATCCCAAAGCTTCCGTCCTACCACTGGACCACTGATCCTTATGGACAAATATCAGCATGGTAAACGTTTATGATTCGTTATACATTTTTTCATAAAGATATTAAAAAAGCCCTGCAAACACGATCTTACTGCTATTGATAAAGGAACGTTAACACACAAATCACAAAGCAGTGAAATAGGCCGTTTGAGATGTTCAGGAATTTATTATTTGCATGTAAAGAATCGGCCTTTACATTTGTATACAAGTACTCACTATTGAGTGTGCGAGGGATACCAGGTCAAGTTTCTTAGAACACATGTACATCTTGTACCACTTTCTAAGAAAACAAAATGTGTGGTGCGTCGTGGGAAAACTGGACCTAACGCATGTGCGTAAAGTGTCGTCCCGGATTAGCCTGTGCAACCCGCACAGGCTAATACGGAACGGCACTTTCCGCATTTATGGTATTTTCTGTTTCAAGGAAGTCTCTTCTAAACATATATTCACTGTAGGCGGAAAGTGCCGTCCTGCATTAGCCTGTGCGGACTGCACAAGCTAATCCGGGACGACACTTTACGCACATGCATTAAAACCGGTTTTCCCACGACGTGCCACAAATCTTTTTTTACTTCAGATTCGAGTACGTGCGAATACAAATCGCAATCAGATCATATCTCGTAGTGGTACTAGATACAGTATAAACTACACTCAACAAAGTTATAACGCAAGCGATGGAAATAAATGGAAATTGTTGGATTTTCTTTATTGATAAGAATTTCAGCTTGCAATTTCAGATAAGCTTATTTGAGCTATACATGCATGTGTTCATACCAAAATATTGGAAAAATACGAATAACTTTCGTGTTTACCATGGCGCAGCTGAGATTCTAATATATTACTAAAGAAAATACGACAATTTCTATTAGGTGCGTTATATCTTTTTTTGTGTATGTAAAATGAGCAGCCTCTCCTAAGTTCCTGCAATGTAGCGGTTTCCTGAGTTCCAGCAATGCAGTGGTTTGTATGCAACTTAGAAGCAGGTGGTCTATTACGATTTCATACAACCTCGAGCGATTGGAAAACCTTTCCATGTATCATTGAAACATATACAGTTGTACGGCCCACTATCTAATTTATATAAGTGTAAGGTTACATGTATTTTATTATCGCTTTTAACGAACGCGGCTGTATAGATTTGAATTATAATTCCGTGAACTCTGATTTTTTCCGAAAGTACGTGTTTTGAGTAAAGCTAAAATGAATTAAATGCTATTATTCCATTTGTTAAATTATACTGGTTTAATGATGGTCTTCTACGCGTGTATATTACACTTACATTTAGAACTGAGTATAATAGTGTTTCATGTTGAAAGATATACCGCTATATAATTATTTTAGTCTAATATATTTTTAACAAGAATGAAGTGTTTGTTGATATTTGTATATTCGACAATAAACTAAATGAGCATTAAGTTTTTTTGTTATTAACGTGTGTTTCAATATAATTATAAGAATGTAATAACTAACGCAAAAAATAATTCATCAATATATACAATCAGATAATGCCTACTAAATTGGACCAGCATACAATGACCACGTACGCTATGGATAAAAACGAAAATAATGTACTGTGTATCCAGTCTGTATTAAATCGGTTCCGTTTTTGATATGATATTTATATGCATCTTAGAGAAAACATATGCATTCGGTAACCAATTCATGTCACTATTTTTTTGTTCGGAAGTAATTGTAAACAATATTGGCTGAAGTTGAGCCAATACATTGAAAACATGGTGGACATTTGATTTGATAAGGTAAATTATCCAAATGACAAAACAACAACAACAACAATGTATTGCCTGTATATACAGCGGAACTCAAGAACAAAAAGATATATTAAATCGTAAAGTAAACTTTATGTTTTCAAAATTAAATGTATTAATCGTAATAATATTTAATAAAATAGCATGTTGGTATTTAAGTTAACGAGTAATGCAAGTTTAATGTGTTGATTTTATGTATCACATTACTTTATTTTAAAATTCGATATTTAAATTGACAGGGTCACAAGAAATCAGACAATTTTCTTTAATCAACTGATACACCATCCGTATTTATTAATCATTCGCAAGAAAACCGACACTTTTTCTAATTACTATTGATATATTATACGGATATATGCTACAATATTCTTTTCAAGAAAATTTAATCGCTTAAACAGGTATGTGTTAAAATAAAACTCCATACTGTTTTATATAACGCTATAACAATAACCAATGAATGATAAATGATTCCAATATGTTATTAATGGCCAAAGGCCAGTGAGTTTATTCAATGGCGGTTCGTCCGTCGTGCATGTGTGTCCCTTGGGTGGTCCTCTTCCAAAGTTGTCGACATGGTTCCGATCCGCTGCATAAGATGGCCGCCAGGGCTATAAAGAGAAACATCTTTATACGGCATCTCCATCAAAACATCTGGGTAGATTGTCAAATATTTGCACAGAAATGTTTTTGGATGGTCTTCTACCAAAGTTGCTCAAATGGTCCGCTCCGTTGAAAAACATGGCCGTCAGGAGGTGGGACCATTTTTCCTTATATGGCTATATTTAAAACTTTGAAAATCTCTTTGTCAGAATCAACTATTTGGATTTTGAAATCATTTCACAGGTTTTAATATTTAATGAGTGCTGCGTGACATTTTGCTCTGTGGGTTCTATACTGTATAACCTTAGAATACAAAGCAGACTTAGTGCTTGTGTTGCAATTCGTTCAACGTAAGTTTATTTTATGTACATGTATCTTATGCTTATATTGTATTTTATTTTAAACCAATTCTTTTAACATGACATGCGCAGTGTTTTCTATAGACAAAGAACAAAATTCACAATTGTTAAACTGCCAATAAACAACCCGAAAAAATTGTTCCCAAACTGTAAGATATAGTAAAATGCATTGAAATTGAAGATAAATGTGATCAGGTCTGATTAGAATCGAAATTATTTTCGCCTTTTCATTGTTTATCGGCTAATTAACAACGATTTGTCGCTAGCGCTTTCGTGGTTTAATTCCTACGCCTTAGAACTCCAAATCTTTGTTTATTGGCGATAAACAACGAAAAAATTATTTCTTAAATATACAACAAAATATTGCAGATCTATATAAATGTCCCATTGATTTGCATTTACGAAGGGTCATAGCAGTGTGCCCAGTAATGATCACATACATGTGTATGTGTCTTGTTAACCAAAATGTACGTAGTGGTCTAGACAATTAATTACATGTCTCTACCAAAGAGTTTGTCGTAACACTACTTCTATGTATATGGAATTTAATTACCCTTTACGGTCGATTCAGGATACAAATAAATGTGAAAAAAGGAAGTTACTTTACATTCGTTTCAAGGGACAACACGTGAACAGAAATACAACAGTATATTTTACTTGGCACATAATAAGCTGACATTAAGTATTGAAAGCTACTATGATATACACACAATATGAATAAAATGCATGTATTGCTGATTTATCAGAAGATGACACAGAAATGTATATACTAATGCTGAATGGTATATGGATAACAAATTTAATCCCTTTTACATAAACAATGGAAAACCCACATTCTAAGAAAAAAAGGTTCATATAGATTCCAGTCCACTTGCGAAGGAAAACCAGTCACATCATATACAATAGTGTTTATACAACAAATTGCACGAATTATATCATAAATGTTATATCTGTTCCATATCTGCTCAGGCCTCCAGCAGTTCGTGTAATTCAGTAGTTTGTGTAGTCACATGCCTTTAATAAAGTTCTTTCAGTCGTTACCCTACTTCTCAGTATATGGAATTTCATGATCCTAAATATTCGATTCATGCATAAATGTTGAATTATTGCTATATGGATATGGATAATCTGAGTATGGGTATCGAGATAACAATTTAAATCTATAGTGCATACCGTAATAGATCTATGTTTTCGGACACTTAAAAAAAATTCGTCTCCGATAATTTAGAGACATAAAATATTCCAAAATTGTGGGTGTTCTAATATTTAGAGACACATACATTTTTTTTTAAATATTTGAATTACGTCCGTATATGTCTGTTCTTCTTGTTTGGAAAAATCGGGTTTTAAATTATACTATTCTGTTCTTTTTCAAATCACAAAATTTTGTTTAATAACGTTACAATACGATTTTAGTACCTTGGAATATATTTTCCAATTTAAAGAAACAAACAAATCCGTTACAAACGCAACGAGTTAATAATGACATCTTTTAAAACTACTGAGCGAAACAGCTTGACAACACCCTTTATTCAGGTATCCAAATCTGCAAGGCGATAGTAACACCCATAGCAACAGGGTCGCTTTGACTTCATAAGCCCTTTGATCTGACTGCCGAACTGCGGCTATCGTCTGCCTTGAATATAATATTACAAAACAACACAAACAAACGACAAATCATCAGATTTTGATTAATAAATCCAACTGTAAACCAGTGTCCGAAAATATAGGGTTATAAATTTTGGTTTTAAGCTGATGGATGGATGGATGGATGGATATTTTATTTCAGACTTGTACATGGTACATCGTCTACAACACATGAAACAACATATAATGTGTCAACTTGAATTTCATGGCTTAACTAAATTTTAGACAAGCATTTTTTAATAAATAACAACGTTTAATTATAATTGCTTACTGACTGACATACATAGGCAGTGGAGATGAACAGTTATGCAATATTGTTATGGAAGGCAGAACGTATACTTAACGCTTCTTTTATAAATAAGGAAAGATTGCTGAATAAAGTAGATGTCCTTTACACAGGACTACGAGAGTTTGACATAATTTCGTTTACCGAAACATGGTTAAGTGATTCTACATTTCTAGTTTATCCTGTAATCTAAGCCACCAAGACCATACTCGTTATTCCGGTGGCGCTGTTGCCAAGCATGTAACCGGTGGCGCTGTTGCCAAGCATGTACATGTAATTATTGCTTTAAAACGCGGACATTATATTGATCTTAATTACATTGAATATATATGGATCGAAATTACTCCCAACAAAAATAAATCAATACTGTTTCGAGATTTTTTATAGACTCCCTAGTGCGGATAGTTCTTCCATGAAAACCATTGAAAACAAGTTTGGACTGGCTAACGAAACTTGTATAAAAGATGTTATTAAAACCGAAGATTTTAACTTAAATCTACTGAGTACTCGTTCCATCTTCTGCCGGTAAAATAGACGATCTATGTATACAATATAACTTAACACATCTTATCCACGAGCCCACACATTTTACGGAACTAGCATCGTCAATAATTGATTAAATCTTCGTAAGTAACCGAAAAAATGTACTATTGTCTGAAGTAGGCGAACTTATGTTAGAACAAAATATCCGTAACCATTGACCTATCTTTAGAATTTTAAAATTTCAAAAGCCTTTAACAAAAACTTATTATCGTCACATTTGGCTATACGACATTGGTGATTTTAATTAATTACGACGTTTATTGACTGATATAATTTAATGGTATCTATTAAAGAGTGATGACATTGATACTTATGCATAAATTATTACTTCCACTATAATGAAAACTGAAAATACATATATTCCAAACAAGAACGTATGTATACGGTCCCATGATATACCGTGGAAGATTACATTAAGGAAAAAACTACGGCGGCGTAAAAGATTATACCGTAAAGCCAAAAAAGAAAATACTGACATACATTGATCAAAGTTTTGACGCGTAAGAAAGGAAATTCTGTCTCTTTTAAGTAATTCAAAGAGTATAGATATTTGCAAAGTGTTGCACACAAATTGAAATAACCTGACATCTGAACTAAGCAATGGTGGAAAACACTCCGAGCATTCATCATTTCGAATTCTCAAACTTCTGTCCCACCTCTGTCTGACGAACAATCAAATACTTTTGATATACACGATAATGCCAAACGGAACTTTAAAGCATGTATTTTTGCAAGTCAATTGATAAACTAACCATGATCTTCCTCCCTTACTAAATGTCAACAATACCACTTTTCAGTCAATTTACATAACACAGGAGGAAGTCATTTCGATTAAATGCCTTAAAGTAGGAAAATCGTCCGGTCCCGATGGAGTTGATAACTGCATCCTCAGTGAAGCAGTGCAGCAACTTAGTTATTCCTTATGTGAATTGTTTAATTATTGTGTAAGAGCTTGCAACATGCCCACATGTTGAAAAATTGCAGATGTATGCCCATTTACAAAAGCAGATCCAGCATTAGCATCAAATTATCGACCAATATCTTTAATAAATACCACTTAGATGGTCTTTGAACAAATAGTACACAAACGTATTTTTAATTTTCTTCGTCCTTGTTTTCGTCGTCACAATCGGGTTTCTTGCCTGGTAACCTTGACCTTGAACCCACCCACGCCAAGCAATCCAAAGAAAGGTCTCGATATAAGGTATCTATGTATTAAGTTTCATTACGATAGCTCAATTCGTTCTTGAGTTATTGGGCGGAAACCGGTTTTCTGTTTTTAGTAACAGTGACCTTGACCCCATCCAACCCATATGCAATCCCAAGCGGTATCGTGATATAATGTATATCGTATTTATGAAGTTTCATTAACATTTGTCAATTCGTTCTCGAGATATTTAGCCGAAACTAAAATTGCATGCCGAATTCCGTCCGCCCGGCATCCCGCCCGACCAACGAATTATCGCAGTCTAATAACCCAATTTTTTCTTGGAAAAATTTGGTTAAGAACGTATGTAATTTTGTTTATTTTTTCATAGTGGTAAATCACTTCAAGTAGCTTTAGGCTTAATTTTATTTTAGCGAAATCATTATTTTTATGGAAAATCTACGTTTATAGTTTATTACGCATGCTTCTTCCAAGGAGATTGATGCAGATTACTTGTAGATTTTGTCGGGAATATATACAGTAACATTGTTTTTATGATGATGACACGCAATAAAAGTTCACGTAGTAACTTTGATAGAACTTGATAATGTTTCCATTCATAACAGAGCTTATATTTCACCATAGGGCCTATTTAATATTGCAGCGTCAAACTTGTACTTGGTGGATTAATAAATACACAGCTCACGGATGTAAATATAGCAGTCATGAAAATGAAAACATTGATTATTGTGCATTGCCTTACTGTGCCGTTTAAATATTCTTTATCGGTCATTAAAACGTAAATCTCGGGCACATTAATCTGACATTCACCTTAATGCATTAAGATATCGTCAATCCGATACGATAAATATATCTTATCACATGCTTTACCTGGTTTTCCGTGTAATTCAGTCATTGCGAATCGTTTTATCTAACATGTGTGTAAGAAAACATTTTGAGCGTTTTCATTGGCTACATATTCTTTGACTGACCAATCGCATGACGTTACTTTGTGAAATGACGTTGTCAACATGAAATGACGTCACGTCAGTACACAACTTTTAGGATTTATCTTTAGGTAAAATTATAATCTTACTAACAAAATTCCTGAACTCGTCTAATAAAATATGGTATGAAATAAAAACTCGTGTCAAATCCTATATATATTCCGTACTTGAATCATGTTGTAAGATGTATTCTATTGAAAATACCGCTATGGTATCACTAAATATGTTAAACAAAGGAGCCCGAGCAAAACCGACGATAAATAGATCTATAGGAAATAAGTGCATAATTATACTAATAGAGTTAATGAGAATCAGGCCAATTTGTCCGAGATATAAATCCGTACGTATTTTGAATGGCATACCGAAATTCAAACTTGGCTCCAGACCGCGATCTATATACAAAGCAAATATACATAAATACTAATCTCATATCACAACCGCATATTAATGATAATTGTGTTTCCTTTTTCCGTGTTTTATTCATTTCATTACATACAATTACAACATAACAATACCATATGCATGCAAGTTTCACTAACTGCAATGTATATTGATCCAGGAACACACACCGCTTTGCAACACTCTACCTTGTCTACTTTATGTTTATTTCAGTATTAAATAATACGCACCTAGCATTCAAGCAAATTTTAATACATAAACAGCACAAAACATTGTGCAATCTTCAACTAGGTAACCGATTTCTCTGACAAATTAGTAGTGATAAAATGGAAGCACATTTTTTTATACACAAATTGCATAGATAACTGTCCAATATAATTCTTTATTGGATACATACTTTATGATTGCATAAATATTCCAATCTAGTCTTAGATTACTTTTTTAATCATTGGCGTAAAACCAACTGGTACAATCAAAAGTTGGAATCGTATCATATAATTGGGATATCGTTGCTCCAGTCCTTACAAAAGAGCATGTGCGATGTAATATGACATTATATAAATTACAATATCTCTGTTAGATTTTGCACGTTGCTATAAAGCGATATGAATGTGTTACGTTATTAATGGATCGTAATCATCATGCTCCGTACTGACGTACATTAAAACCTTCAATAGAAGAACACCTTTTTGTCACAAACACCATACATTGGTCTCCAGCAGTGGGATTATTTAGCAACACAAGTGGTCCCTCTTTTTAAATATAATCTATGCACTGGCCATAGCACAGGTATCACTGTTTTTTATCATCGCTCCCCTGTAGGGGGACTTGGAGGTAACGTGATACATGTAATTTTAGGGTTACGAAGCAGGCGATGTCTCTTGCCACTACGAATGTCTTAACCTTTCTACAACGTATAAGCTGTCAAAATATAGTCTAATACAAATGACATGCAACAAACACATACACACGCGTGTTACACACATTTACTTTATAACGCCTTGACAATTTGATATAGGTACACTGCGGATAATGCATTTAGTTTGGAGTGGTATAAGAGCAATACAGGTTCATTTATGTGTTAATTCCTTTAAGCAAAAAATTAGAATGTATGAATGTTTTGTCCATGCGTTTAGTACGTGTTGTTTGTACATAGTCGTTCTACGTTCCACTAATGCAAGCTAATTCTAGTGTCGTTCAGTAGAGAATCGGTGGCGCACCAAATGTAAAATATTACTCAATAATTAATCCATTTACTGACAAATTCAAATGGTGATTAATAACATATCAAAACTTCTTATTAACTATACGTAACCATACATATAAACTTTTAACCTCATATAACTCTGCTTACTGACCAGCTTTCTACATCGTATGTTTTCAGCACGTGGCAGGCAAAGTTACCTACATATTCAAATCAAGTCAAGTCAATACACTTATTCATGCAAAACATGAACGAATTGAGGTATAACATATATACTTACATTAAGAGGCTCTCAATATTTTTATAAGTTATTGATAATTAACGTTTTCGATGTTGGCAGTGTTTGTTAGTCACAAGGAGAGTAATACACAGCGTTCGTGTACAGTAATGCAGCGGTTATTACAATTTATGAAAACACCTAAGTAGGTTGTTATGTATTAAAACTAATAATTGGGCTACAGGTAATCCCATGGCCTGTATTACAAATCTTAGTTTCGTCGTGTGGCTTTGTGTCGAGTATGTTTTGTTTGAACGACGCAGCGTTTGCACAACACCTGGGTATTTTATTGAATAAAGGCAACGTGGTGGTACCTAATCATATACACTGTTTTATATATGTGTATGTCGCAGTGTATGAAAGTTGCATGTTTTATTAAAGAACTGCAACATCGGTATTGAATCGAATATATCGTTGTTGTTGGGAACGCACGAACAATCTTCTACAAGGTTTAGCTGGTTGCGACTTTCAAACTTTGTATCTGCCAGATAATATTTTTATATCGATATCATTTAATAAACCTTGAAAATATATTTTCTATTTCTCTCATTCGGAAAACAAATGAAATGTCTCTTGATTAGTACAACGAACATTTTTAAGTCGCAATGCCCTGGAGGTTTTGGTCCTTAAAACAGACATTATACCCTACTTCTGGAAGATTTGCGTACAAAACACACATCAACATAAATACACCTGTTTATTACTCTTAATGTACACAACTATGTGGACCTTTAGCAGTTTAGCAACAAAAGTGGTATGATTTAGCGACTGTCCATTGCAAAGGTATTTCTGTTTTCGTCAGCCAGCTCGATGGATTGGAAACGCAGGCAGATTATTTAGCAACGCAAGTGTTCCCTCTTTCTAAATATAATTTATGAACTGGCCATAGCAAAGGTATTACTGTTGTTTTTCATCGCGCCTTTGTAGGGGAACTGGGAGGTAACGTGATACAAGTAATTTTAGAGTTACGAAGTGTGCGTTGTCCCGTGCCATTATGAGTGGTTTAACCTTTTCAAAAGGTATACGCTGTCAAATATAGTGAAATAGGCATAAGGCATCCAACAAACAACTACCCACGCATGTTAAACACAGTTATTATATAATCTATTGGCAGTACGACAGGTACACGGCAGGTAATGCATTTAGCTTGGAGTGGTATCAGAAAAATAAACGCCTCTTTAGTTGTAAATGCTTTTATGCAATATCAGAATGTATGAAAAAAATTGCACGCATTTATTATGTTGTCTTTGTACATTGCACATGCGTGTGATGCAAATAAATTATATTGTTGTCCAGTAGAGAATCGATGGTGCACCAAATCTCATCATAATTAATTCATATACTGACGTATTCAAACTATTATTACTATCATTATCATAACTTCACATTATATTTACTACACGTATGAATGTTAGATACCAGTAAATAATTGTGTATCCCTCCGTGGTCCATTCAAAAGTAGTGCCTATTACTAAAGAGTTCCTCTTCTCTTCTGGCATGAAAGCCATTTAGGTATCTCAGACATGCCTTTTGTAGTTATTTCTAATATCCTATGCGTGCCTGAAACATGTTGGTGCATTTCATTGGAGGCTAACTTGAAAGGTGAACTTTTGGTGTGTTTTACTGTGGTAAGGGGCTATTGTCGAAATATTCAAATAATATTTTTCTTGTGAAAATCAGTATTTTATAGTTGAAACATGGTTTAATGAGAAGCATCTTTGCATTCTGTACCAGATTAAAACCTTTTAAGACAAAATAAACTTTAAATAAACAAGCCACACACTTCAGGAGCTTTATTATTTTAAGAAATTTACTTAAGTTTTCACTAAGCAGCTTTGTGGATATGGGCCCAGGGTTACATGTAATGCTATGACCTGTATATCGTAGTCGTAGTGAGGATGCGTGTCTTTTATGCTTAATTTGGACGTCTGCGTGTTTTGCGTT
Source organism: Congeria kusceri (assembly GCA_027627225.1). NCBI lineage: Eukaryota > Metazoa > Mollusca > Bivalvia > Myida > Dreissenidae > Congeria > Congeria kusceri. The sequence continues at coordinate 20,865,592 of CM051037.1, read as the reverse complement.
AAACCTGGTTTAATTCATTAAAAATATGCATCGTCATTGCATCTAATCATATATGATGTTCTGTGAGGATGTCGGAGTGTAGGCAAGTTATTCGGGTATTTGATTAGGGAAAGGCACGGTAACGTCCGTATCGAATTTGGGTATTTGATTAGGGAAAGGCACGGTAACGTCCGTATCGTATTTGGGTATTTGATTAGGGAAAGGCACGGTAACGTCCGTATCAAATTTGGGTATTTGATTAGGGAAAGGCACGGTAACATCCGTATCAAATTTGGGTATTTGATTAGGGAAAGGCACGGTAACGTCCGTATCAAATTTGGGTATTTGATTAGGGAAAGGCACGGTAACGTCCGTATCAAATTTGGGTATTTGATTAGGGAAAGGCACGGTAACGTCCGTATAAAATTTGGGTATTTGATTAGGGAGTGGCACGGTAACGTCCGTATCGAATCGAATAATTTTGTTGTTGCTGGGAACGCACAAACAGTTTTCTACTCGGTTTTTAGCTGATGGCAATCTTCGCATCTGGCAGGTACAATTTGTACACTAATATCGTTTTAGGAAACCTAGGCTTAATGCATCTGCGTAAAGTGTCGGACTGCACAGGGTAACCCAGGATGACACTTTCCGCTTTGATGGTATTTTCTGTTTCGAGGAAGTCTTTTCTTAACATAAATTCACTGTAGGCGGAAAGTACCGTCCAGGATTAGCCTGTGCGAACTGCACAGGCTAATCTTGGACGACACTTTTCGTAGATGCATTAAGCCCGGGTTTCCTACAAAACGACTAATATTTTCTATGTACTACATTCGAAAAACAAATGAACTGTCTTTAGTCTAGTACAATAAACATTTTTAAGGCGCAATGCCCTGTACTTTTCGGTCCTTAAAACAGACATTGTACCCTAGGTCTGGTAGATTTGCACTTGGTTATGAAGCAATGCGCCTGCATGAACGTACTGAACCTTAGTCGCTGTGTTTGCGTACACGTCAATCATCGATAGAAATACACATGTTTGTTACTCTTAATACACTGCCACGTGGACCTTTAGCAGTGATTCTTTTTATTTCACAGCACAAGTGGTATGTTTTAGCTACTTGAAATTGCAAAGGTATTTATGATGTTTGTCAACCAGCTTCAAAGATTGGAAACGCTGGGTTAAGACATCCAAATGTGTCGAATTATTGCACGTGGAGTGCAATGTAGGATCATATTTGTTTGCCAATTATAGTTTTCACAAACATGTGAAGAATAGGATCTTACAGCTTTAAGTGTGAAGAATGTTGCAAAAATAGGGTATACATGTACATGAGGAACACAGAATTATATGATTTAATTGCATATCGAAAAGTGGATGCGATATCACACTTCACAGACAATGTGAAGAAAAAGACTGTGATGTGTGAAGAATGAGATCTGTGAAGATTGAGATCCTATTTAAGCATTCTTTATTTAGAACGATGTATAAATAACTTAGGCAACATTGAAATCCGCCATATTTGCGAACGCTAACGTTTCTTGAGTCTTAGTCTTTTCTTTATTATTAAGTCTAAGAATGGGTTAGTGAATACGGGCCCAGTAAGTAAGCGTTTGATCGAAGTCTGTGTGGGACATGCATCCCCTAAAAATGGACTGGTAATGCGATCTATATTATCTTACTATGTTTCGTAACAGAGTTATTCAATATTTTAACATGATACTCGCTAATTTTTTTATAAACAAAGAACACAATTATCCTTGTTAAACTACCCATAAACAAAGCAAAAAGAAGTTCCGACATTGAAATCCGCCATATTTGCGAACGCTAACGTTTCTTGAGTCTTAGTATTTTCTTTACTATTAAGTCTAAGAATGGGTTATTGAATACGGGCCCAGTAAGTAAGCGTTTGATCGAAGTCTGTGTGGGACATGCATCCCCTAAAAATGGACTGGTAATGCGATCTATATTATCTTACTATGTTTCGTAACAGAGTTATTCAATATTTTAACATGATACTCGCTAAATTTTTTATAAACAAAGAACACAATTATCCTTGTTAAACTACCCATAAACAAAGCAAAAAGAAGTTCCGACTCTGAGCGGAGCACAGTAAAAAGTAGTTCCAATAACAATTGCAAAAATATATGTCAAATCATGTTAGAATCGAAATAATTTTCGCATTATCGTTGTTTAGCGGCCAATAAACAACTCTTTGTCGTTCTGATGCGTGGCTATTAAACAACTTGGGGCATTCGTTGTTTATTGGCCGATAAACAACGATATATCGAAAATTAAACTCCAGTTAACTTATAAATATCAAAAGCAAAACATGTACATTGTCTAGCTCGAATACACTCATATGAAACTAACTTTTCATGCTCGACTTTATTATTAAAATACGTTCACAAGATTGGATTCCGTTTTAGGAATTCCTTTTTATTTGATACATGTGGCTTAAAATAATAAGTTGTTATATATGACCGTCGTATAATTACAGTCATTCAAGTGATTTATTACATTCATATAGTGTACTAGTGTCCGGTTAAATATGTCTGAGTAATAAGACATGAACAGAATTATTGAAATTGATATGTTATATGTATTGTTTATGAACCGAATGTTTGTGCATGCAATAATTTTTTTAAAGCATCATGCAGTCTCGGTAAGTTGGCAAATGATATTTATTATTTATGTGCCTCAGTCTATTTTGGAGCCATGCAAAGTCCTTTTTAACAGATTTATCACAACTAAGTGTGGTCGACTAATGAAATTAAACCAATGAACTTTTTAACAAACTGTTCATGATACGAGAGAATACCTTATTTGTAACATTCAGTGTATGTCCATATTAATACCGTAATTTCAGAATAAGAGGTGTTGTTCCCTTGTGTCCAGGGCTGGTATTTAAAAAGAATCTTAGTTGAAAATTAAGAAAAATCTTAAAATTCTCAAATTTAATTATTGGATTTTCTGACACAGTAACGCATTTTTGGAAGATTTTGACACATAATTTGCAATATAATTCAAAGTGTTTTAATATCTAGCATTAGCCATGCAAATGTTCCAAAGGATAGTGTTTTAAATACAAATTCTAATTTTGACTTATGTTCAACTTAAATTAAGAATGGCTTAAGAATTTTTATAAATATGTGCCCAGTTTTATTAGACATAGTCCCTTTAAATCGAGTTGCAGTAAATTGTGGTTGTAAATATGTACTATATAAATATAAATATAAATGAATTTACAACTGTCAATATATGATTAAATATGGGCCAAAGTGGGAAGGCACTGAAGCTCAGTTTGAAATTAAAAAAGTATCAAATAAAATATTTCTGTCTTGAAACCAGTGCAAAATTATTGTTTAACCTATAAGTTGTTTAATGGTCTTTTAATATTTAACCAATCAATCGAAGCAAAATTCCGAAACTCATTATTGAATAAAAATGTACAATCAACCTTTTAATGCCTAAACATTTCTTGACTGGTCCATATTAATGCAGATATTGGTGGATTAATGGGACGTAAGATCGAAATTTACATATGGTTCACGTTTAATCGTGGGAACCCAGTCCTAACTCGTGGACACGTGCTTTGTCCTAACGTATGCATTACACACGTGGTTGGTTGGCGGAAAAATCTCTATTTAAGAACACGGCGAAGAAAGCAATGTCTCCCACGAACATTAGGCTGATGGTCTGTTAAGATAACATCTATCAAAGAGTTTATTACAGTAGTCCTAATGACATCAAAGGGATCTATTCATAGATTGTCATTATTATTTGTCACATATTCCAAAAGGAACAAGAATTATGAATACTGTATATAAAAAAGCGAAAACATTCTACTGAGGTATATGTTTAAAGGCCTAGTTTAATCCTTCTTTATTTTGGCACCCTGCTGTGGCCACAGTGTGGACACAGTGTGGCGACCCTTATCAGCTGAGATCAATGCACTGCTGCAGAGAAAATAGTTTACTTTGCCATTGCACAGTCAGCTGAGAGAAAAGATTGCAGATAATGATAAGAGGTTTTATGGCGGACAAATACACTGAGTTGAATACACTACGGAGACCCTAGACATTCCTTAAACTGGGCCTTTAAATACTGGGCCGTTAATGAATAATCATCAATTAAAATTATTGAAGGGACTTTTTCACAGAATTTCGCATTTTTGAAGTAATGCCGTTACATGTTTTAACTTGACACATTTAAGCATCGGAACGAAAAACTCAAGTATAATAATAAGAAAAGTATTTAGAAAAAAAAAGAAAAGAAAAAAATGATCCCACCGGGGTTCGAACCAGGGACTTCCGGATTAAAAGGCTGTAACTTTAACCACTTGGCCATTCCGACTTCTATATTACACTTTGCGTTATTTACTTTATGTGAGAGTCGTCAATTTAAACGAAAAAAACAGAAACACTCCAAATTATTCCAACGTTTAGCGTTGCAAACGCTTTATAATTTTATCAATTTCAACTGAGGATTACTCATAAACGAAACGTTCTTTTTACAGTACATTTCTAGGTCCGTAGTGTTATTTTGCTCCCTCGTATTCACTGTTCTTTTATTGTTGGAATCGGTGACAAAACGTTGAAAAATTGTCAATTCAATCTGTAAACAGGTCCCTTTAAAATGATAAACAGGTTGTTATGCTAAACGTTTGAACAAGAGGATAACTGTTTGGTATTATCTTTGAAAATACGTGTATAAATTACATATCGTTAAACTTCATTCATATGAGTGAATCTGGCCAAGTGGCTAGCGAAACAGATTTCTACAGATGTCGTAGTTTCGAACCTCGTGGGAGGCAACATTTTTTCTATTAATATTTGAGAAAATTAGTACAGATGTTTTCGTTTTTACAGATAATACATTTTATATAGCCCCCTCAAAAACTGCTTCATGTCATGGGGATATAGTTATTTCTAACTAGTTTAACACCATCTATCTTTCTATCAGCCAAATGGTGAAAGGTATCATAAAAAAATTAAATACCTTATACTGATTTATTGTATATATATTGTTAATTAACTATTTGATATTACAGTATGATTGAGCAACTACATTTTCAGTCAATTGAAAACGAAACCGGAGTCCCTACAAGAATCGCACGTGTACGGTATGATGATGCTGGACCACTCATTAAAAGTCTCATCCGATGCGGAATCGTTGAAATTTTGTAAAATGTTAAGCTTTTCACCAATCCCATTAAAATCTACAGTATATATATAAACTACAAAAACTATGCACGAAATTAACGTAAACTTGGATGTTTGGTCGCCTAAGATACCAATATATCCATTGTTATCCACTTGAAAATTAATTGTAAATGATTTATTCCCACGTATCAGCTGGGTATGCATCACTTTTCAAAAACCTATCCAACCTTTACTTTGCAAAAAGAAATTTCATGGGGCGCAGCACGGTCAACATTTTAATTGTTAGGAAGGTGATTTGAACGTGACCTGTTATACGATGTCTTCAGATCCGAACAACGATCGGATTTGATTTGAATGAGATTGGCTTATGACCGCTTGTTTATGCAGATTAATTACGATTCAGCGACCTTCATAAGCACTTCAAAAGCTTTACCGCGTGTTCTCTTGTGCAAGAAAGGTTAACCTTAAACACGTGATATTCTAATACAAATGTTGGATAAAACTCCAGATTAATTTGCATATGATTGGCAATTGAGTAAACGTCAATTGGTTGTATCATACACTGCGCCAAATCACTGTCACCGTGGTTCTTATTCATATGTTTGGTGATTTTTAAAACTCGATATACGTTGGTTTTGTTGTCGACTGTTTTTCGAAAATCGATTGTACTCTATAATAAAGACAAAACAAATTGTTTGTAACAACTAAAAAGCTTGTTTGTGTTGTAATTATTTGTCATTATATTAGTATGTACATTTTGCGATTCATATTATATATGTTCGAAAGGACAATCAACACAAATATAAATGAGGTTATATATAATAGATTATATATTATTTTGCTGTATCATTACTCAATTTCATATATTTGGCTTATCCATGTATACCACTTGTGCTAATATTCGCGTATGGCTAAAAGCATTTACAAGTATGCAAAAACGCTTTAAAATGGTTGATGTTGTTGTTGTTGTTTGTGTTCGGTATTCCGATCACATTATGTCTGCCTGTTCGTGTATTTTTAAGCATATAAATAGAATTTTTATGATAAACATAAACGTGTTTAAGTCCTCGCCCATATGTTTCCATTTTGTTGTTGTAGATGAAGGACGAAACTAGCAATTTATGTACGTTGCGGAAAGCTATTGCTTTCCAATTTATGAATGTATGTGGCATTAAATTTATGTTAACATATTTCGCAATCAAAATGAAAATATTGATAACAAGTAACGGTAACCTATCATATGTAGAGATACGTTTATTGGCGATTACAGTGAATATTATGTATACTCTTTGCATACCAATTGTTACAGGTATAAACCTTAAATAAGTTAAATTTAACACTAATCAAGGAATATGGTGGGAATAATTTTATTGTTTGTATGTGTACATATGTAAACTAATGTTAAGTTCTGTACTGAATACTAGTCTCATATAACTCTGAGTGGCAAGCATTTTATTGACGTTTGTGTTTGAAATGTATGTAAATACGACGTATTGATGAGACTGAAATAAACTAGTAGATATATACTGAGCAAAATAAGTTCTGCGACAAAAATAAAACTTAATATATTCTATTGATTCGTCATTAAAAAAATAACATTCAATTCTTCCTATAGCACCTTCCCTTTAAAGACAGCTAACTAGTGAATATCAAAATCATGCTTGGTAGAAATGGCACACTGTTATATTAAAATACGACCAATAAACAATGTTGTCTTTTCACTTTAAGATGCATGTTACATTTGCTAGCATCCTAGGTGTTGCCAAACTTATTTTACTTAGCATAGGTACTACGCACGTACTTTTAGCCGTTTCTTGATTTGACGAGTATGCATTATAATCGCTGCTTTTCATCTGGGCCCGTATTCATAAATCTCCTTAGTAAACACTGAAGTACATGTCTTAAAGCGATTAATTTCTTATGAGGTCAATTTTTATTTACACTTACATGTTTTGTGAATAATTATGAGCCAAGTGTGAGGTTCGTGCTCACATAAACCGGTTTAAACCCCCAATGCTTTGCATTGACCGTTCTAAGGCGGTGATCCCAGTTTTATTTCTGTGTGTTTTATGTTTATTACGTGTTTTTGTTTTGTCCTGTGTATTGTTTTTGGCAATTGGTCACTTGCCATAAATAACAGACCTCGGGCTGCTAATAAGAGTTATCTCCTGATGTCGCAACTGGAGTTTCGCTTTGTTTATATTTGAATATGTGGCTTTCTAATTTACAGATCTGGGGCCAGGGCCGGTATTCATTAAGCTCCTGAGAAAATTCGTAACTTAAGGTGAACTTAAGTGAAAATTTTATATCAAAAGTTCTATGTGAAATCCAATGATATATGTTTACCGATTGGTAAAATATTAAAGACATGAACACTATTTAATTGTTTGGACCATTTTAATGTAAAATGACCTATACAACAAACAGCCACAGAATTAAGGAGTTAATTTTTTTTAAAGAAATTTCCTCAAGTTTTCCCTTTGTGAATACTGGTCCAGTTGTTCAATAAGTAAACGGTCAAATCTGCTAACAGCCCATTAACTTTAGATGTAAATACAATAAATATTACATTCACTTGTTTATCAAAGATTTTAAAACTATTTCCGCGTAACAATTGATAGAGAATAAACTCGCATTTTAAAATTATAACATTTATTTCATATGAATAACTTTATCTACATTTGAACAGCTGTTATATTAATTGGCCGTTTAGGGTTGAGCAACTAACCCCTGTATGCGTTCATCAGTGTTGTTCTTATGAATAATGAATATATACTGTTTCTCATTTCTTATGGAACTGCATTTTAAAAATATGTTAGTGTTTGTATCAAACAGAATTTGATCTGAAGTTGTCGTGTAATCTTAAAGGCCTAGTTTAACCCTTCTTTTTTTACCCTTCTTTTTTTAGACTTCCGCCCCCCCCCCCCAAAAAAAAACCTGGGGTACTATACCCCTGTGTATTGGCACCTACTGTGGTCACAGTGTGGTAACCCTTATTAGCTGAGATAATACACTGCTGCTGTGGTAGAGATAGTTTTTAGTTTATTAGATAATACAGTAGGCAATAAGCCCATGAGTATACATGAAATGTCAATACAATATACATAAAACAAAGTCACTGGTCATTCAAAGGATAAACATCAAAATTAAATCGGTACATTTTAAAATATTGGGTATTTTAGATAAGACAATATACAGCGAGAGGTGGTATGTATTTGTATACATACATATGCATAAATATATACCAAAAATCCTATCCTAATCGTAATATGTATTATAAGTATTTCTTATTTCCCATGCTTTATAAATAAACATAGCTAAATTTTTAACAATATTACTATTTTGAGAGGTCAGTAAATCTATAAACTTTAACATATTTGGTCTTACGTAATAAAATGGTTTTAAGTAAGCTTTTCTTACATCAGTATATAATGTGCATTCCATAACAAAGTGGTATTCATCTTCTAAAACATTGCATAAAGGACATTTTCTTTCTTCATAAGGAATAGCTATTGGTTTTTGCCATCTACCCTTTTCAACTTTAAGTCTATGTGCAGAGACTCTTAATCTAGAGAGTGCCATTCTATACTTTAGAATATTTACATCACTTAAATAGAATTGAAATTTAAAATCGGATATTAATATGTATGTTTTTGCTCTAGTTGATTCACTCAATTCGGTTTTCCAATTTTGTATAAACATATCTGTAACTCTTATTTTAAAAATTTTCAAAAATATGTCTACATCCCCTACCCCTTGATTCAGCCACACATCGTTAAAACCACAATTACCTAATAGGCTTTTAACCATGTAGACCCAAGATCTGTTATTGGGGTATGTTTCTAATTCCCGGGACATAATATCATAAACAAGCTTTACATATTTTATATCACGTGTGTTTACTATCTTTAACCAATATCTAATTACATTAATGCTATGTCTGACAGATAAAGATGTTCTACCGAGTTCTCCATATATAAAATTATTCTGTGTTTGCCTTCGGACTCCTAATAATTCTTTGCAATAATTTAAATGTATTCGCTCTATCTTTATATTGCTCTGTAATCCCCATATTTCGGAGCCATAACTTAAAACAGGGTAAATTAATTTATCAAACATTTCTAACCTGTGTTGTATTGTGATGTTATAAAATTTCGACAAATATTGTCTTAATTTAAAAATAGCTTTCAAAGATTGTCCACACAGACTATCAAACGTTTTGGAAAATGAGCCCCCTGAGGAAAAGACAAACCCCAAATATGTAAATTTATCAACAATTTCTAAAACGTTGTTATCATATAGGAATCTCAAATTTCGTCTTAGTCTTCCTCCTTTTTTAAAAACCATGACTTTAGTTTTTTGTGTATTAACCTTTAATTTCCATCGATCACAGTATTGTTTTAACAAATCTAACCCTTTCTGTAAACCAATTTCACTTTCTGAAAACAAAACAATATCGTCAGCATATAACATTATGAATAATTTTAAAGTGTCTAAATTTATTCCGTCATAATTATTTGTCAGCAAATATTCCTCAATGTCATTCAAATACATCGCAAATAAAAAAGGAGACAATGATTCGCCCTGACGTACCCCTAACAAGCATGTAAAGCTATCGCTAACCTCATTGTCATATTTTACCCTTGACTTAGCAATACTATACATTGAACGAATTATGTTTAATATTTTCCCTCTAATACCTAATTTAATCAGTTTATACCACATAATATCTCTAACTATGTAGTCAAATGCTTTTGTAAAATCTATAAATGCTACGTACAGTTTCTTTTTCTTATTTAATAAATGACTTATTACATTATGCAATACAAAAATATTATCTATTGTGCCCATGTTTTGTCTAAATCCTGCCTGAGCCTCAATGTAAACATTATACTTTTCCGCCCAAATCGTTAGACGGTCATTTAAAACTTTCGTAAATAATTTGCCTAATGTACTCAGTAAAGTAATACCCCTGTAGTTATTCGTATTATTAATATCACCTTTCTTATGCAATGGGACCACATAACCCTCTGACCATGTTTCTGGAAAGTAACCCATATCAAAAAATTTATTAAATAACGTGCAAAGAGCTGTCGCGAACATGTCTATCTCACATCCATACTTAAAAAATTCGTTAAGAAAATTATCTGGCCCACCCGATTTACCATTTTTTAGTTTTTTACAACATTTTTTTATTTCATGTGTGGTAATGATATTATTCAATTCTTCAAACATAATGTTTAATTCTCCTCCTAGATATCTCTCATTAAAATATAAAATGTCTTCATCTGGTTGAAAAAACACAGAATCGGGATCATTTACAGATTTAAAATAATTTAAAAAATCATCTGATGCCAAAGAACTAGAATTGCACATAACCGATCCTTTTAAAATTTTCCAATATAACTTGGCATTATTTTTTCTGGCTAATTCTAGTTTATGTGTTTGTAATTTATCATAGTCACATTTTTTATTTCTAACGCATTTTTTATAATTTGATCTAGCTGCCACCAGGTCCCTCCTTGTTTCATCGCAAGGGTTATTTCTGTAATAATTAAGAGAAGTATAATAAGAATTCTTCAAATTTTTACACTCATGGTCAAAGTATACAGCATCCTTATTATAATTTTTATAACAAAAATTACTATGTAAATTTTGTTTAAATATTGGCTTACATACCCCATCTAATATATCTGTAAAAGCTTTAACATTTAAGTCTAAATCCTCATGTGAAATTGCCACAAGAATGTTTTCACAAAGAAATTCAAAATGTGTAGTATTTTCTTCCGAGCTTAATACATTCATATACAAATCTTTTTTACTATCATCCCATTTATATTTGTATAACAATTTAACAGGATCCCCTTTATTGTTGCCATCAACAGAATTATCCAATGTGTACATACTTAAACTAAACGAAATAACACAATGATCGGACACAATATTAGGGTCGTAAATGTCAAATGTTTTAAACTGTTTAAGAAGATCGGCTTTGCACAAAACATAATCGACAACGCTACACCCTTGTGAGTTTACACATGTGAATTTACCAATGCCTTTATCTGTACCACAGCGGCCATTTACTATCTTTAAACCTGTCGATATACAAAAATCTAGTAATATTTTACCATATTCATTTACTGTTTTATCTTGACTGTTTCTCTCAATTACATCATCCATTACATAATCATCTGGCAACATGTTTAAAATATGTTTATTCTCATATTCTGCATAATCTGGCTTAATCCCCACCCGTGCATTTAAATCCCCGCATAGTATAAAGTTACAATCATTACCATACTCCTGTTCGAAATAAATCATATCATTTGTTAATAAATCAAAGATATTTGCATCATTTAAGATTTCTCTACTACTACCTTGAGGAACATTATATATCAAACAGAGAAAAACTTCATTCTGTAAACCAAATAAGTTACCTTTCAATTTAAGCCACATTATACCATCATCAATGCATTTCACACATTCAACATAATTAAGTAAACGTTCATGTACATATGCTATTACCCCACCGCTGTCCCTCCTAGCGCCTAATGTTTTGTTTTTTCTATTTAAAACAAAATAATTAAAACTGTCGACATCATATAACAAACTATCATTTCCCCAAGTTTCAGTAAATAACAAAATATCGTTTGTACTAAATAACTGTTGAATTTCAAATGTGTCTAATTTATTGTAGGATTTCCCTTTCTGTGGTAGAGATATATTGAAGCAGTGCACAAAGCCATTGCTCAGTCAGCTCATAGAAAAGATTGTAGATAATGATGAGATTGTAGATAATGATATGAGATTTTATGGTGGACCAATACACTGGTGGAATACCCCATGGAGTTGCAAGAGATTCCTTAAACTAGGCCTTTAAGTTAAGTTGCGATCTTCCTCCGAAGCTTCATGAATATGGCCCCTTTTTGTGGGCCGGTATTCACAAAGCTCCTAAGTGAAATCTTTACTTAAGTTGTACTTCAGTGAAAATTTCAGATCAAATTTTCTATGTGAATTTGTTGATTTCTGTTTGAAAAGGGGTAAAATATGAAACATCGTACCAATATTTGCTAGTTTAAAGCATTCAAATGTAAAGAGAGGTATATATAAAACAACCAGAGACTTGAGGAATTTTCTAAATTTAAGAAATTTACTTAAGTTTTCCCTAAGGAGCTTTGTGAATACGGGCCCTGGTGTCGAATAATGGGATAAAACACACAAGGATAACATATCACAAACAGCCGAAGGAGATAAATTTAATATTAGTAATACATAACATATTAAAACACCATTTACATTGCGGCATTGCTTTGATACTGTTTTATTTAAGGTGGGCAATTTGTTGTCATGGATTTGTATGAAGAAAAACTGAAACTTATAATAAAATCTAAATTACACATGTCTAAAATTGGCTCTTTGTAGGTAGAATATATGGCTCGAGTGGGAAAATAAATAACAATATTAATTAGTTGTTACAAATAATAAGAGTTTTAAAAGCAAGCAATCATTTCTATCATTTTCAAAAATAACTAGTATAGTATATGTTAGCATATATGAATATCTGCCTTTGTAGCGAACAATATAACACTCAGTGAATATGGCAACCGTCTTTAAAAACGATGCTTTAAATTATTAATATGCTTGTAATATTCTGCAAAGGAAAGTACACAACAACACAAATATTTAAACTGTAGTGGCATATCCATTTTGATATTTATGATCAATAACACTTTGAAATTTGACTAGATCTTTTAAACGAACAAAATAAATCTAACCGCAATAAATGCGATACCTTCAAGGAATTCAAGAAAGTGTGTTCTGATATAGCCAATAAAAACAAAATATTACAAGTTCCAGTGTTCGAAATGTTGTTTCTGCGAATGAACGCCAAGATAAAAAAAAATGTCAATAAAGCAGGAAAAACCACATTTAGTCCAATGGATTTAGTATGACCGATGTTCATTTTCCGTATCTCATTTTGTGGTCACCTCCGGTATACACCTGGGGAACAATCATTTCTCCGAAGGGTGTTATCCGAGTATGCCGGTTGCTGATTGGTGAATTCAAATTGTACAGATGCATGTGCGATTTCTTGCTCTTTTCCGTAAAGGTGCCATCCGAACGTTTCAAAGTTGTGAACAAGTTTAAGTGCGGTTGGTTTTTACTCATTTTACTCAACTCTGTATCGGTGGGGTAGAACAAATTGCCAGGATATTTTATCCGCAGGTAATTTAGCAGTCGTTTACTGTTGAACCCGTCGAGGTCCATTTCAGTTGACAAAACGACCACAACGTTGAGTAAAAACGTTACACACAGAACCGTTCCTGACACATTCATTGTGGTAACCTCTAAAATGTAAAATAACATTTAAAGTGTAATATAGTGAGATGCAGTAAATATAAAAATGAACCAATTAATACAGTTTCTCTTGGTTTGTTTGCCTTAATTAGAACGTAGTCTAGTTAGAACGTATTTAACGAAAGACGTCAACATAATACTTCAGTAACATCGTTTATCACTAAAGGCATGCATATTAAAGGCCTAGTTTAATCCTTCTTTATTTGAACCCCACCCCCAAATCTGGGGTATTGTACTGCTGTGTATTGGCACCATGCTGTGATCACAGTGTGGACACAGTGTGGCGACCCTTATCAGCTGAGATCAATAAGCTGCTGCAGAGGAAGAAAAAGTGCAAGCAGCTGTTGTTTAGTCAGCTCAGAGAAAAGATTGCAGATAATTATCAGCGATTTTATGGTAGACCAATACTGTGAGTGGAATTCCCCGTGGAGAGACCAGGTATTCCTGAAACTGGGCCTTTAAGCGTCCCATGGTTGGATTTAGGCAAAGTTTGAGGTTAGTTGCGTCTATATTCGATTTAAACCGTTCCAAAGCGGTCTTCTCAGTTAACAACAAAGTATGTGTTTTGTGTACGTTTCGTTATTTCATAGTTGGAACCTCTGCTGTATACAGTCACGTGCCTTTAAGCAGGTACACTGAGTAGCGTACTGACGTTTTTTTTCTATTTTTGAGTTTCATATTTCCCATTGTATGTCACTAGTACTACTTGCAGTCAACAAACACCATTCAAATATTTGATTTATACAAATACAAAATACAAATTTATACGAAATAAAGGGCTGTTGAAAAGATTATTATTTGAAGGCAAATATTGGAACCTTACAGACAATAAAGAACTATGTAAATTATTGCTTGCTTTTTACCAAGATATATTTTGAATAAAAAAATATATATATATATGTTTTTATTATTATTTATGTTTTATTATTAATATTATTGACGGCACGATAACAAGACCAACATGACTCGGTGGTTGTTCCTACATCGTGTTAAATATAGGAATCATGAAACTCCTACATCGTGTTAATACTGATCATTTCCTGGACTGAAATTTTGTTAATCATATAACATTTATATCGGTCCTATTGTGTGCCGTATGTCATAATGATTTTGCCTAGACGGTACTACGTAAATCGAATATCAATATCAACATCAAAAGAACATCAAAAGCATCAATGTTAACATAAAGCTCGCTCTCGTGACGCTCTGTATGCCTTTCGCACTTGCAACCAATTAGGGATGTGACGCTTAGAATGATATATGTATGAATATTGGCATCGCGAAGCATGCTAATTAAGACTCCCATGGAGCCCTATATATTGAATCAGTTATCATATCGCCATTATATTAGTATTTCTGTGAACATATTCGTCCTAATTGACTCTAATTAACGAGTTTTTTTTCTTCTGTAAAACACGTCCTCTATTCATCCAACACAAAAAAATACATCAAAGGCGATGCAATGTGTTCCCTAACCTTTGCCCATTGTTCTTCCTATATGCATTATTCTCGAGTAATGCAGTTATTTAGAAAATGGAACGCCGAACTCTATTTGGCAGTTTAACTAATCTGATACATTTAGCGCTAAGTAAATTATCAGCGCTGATTATATGTTAATGGCCGGTAGAGATGTAATGGCGAATACGCGAGTGTTAGAAGGTCTTAGAGAATTTAGACAAATAATAGTTCCATACATGTCCTTTCTCCAATAGCAGCGGCATTGCTCGTATACTTTTCAGGAAACATTTTAACCTTAAACCCAACAAAGGCAGTTCCAGTTTACTAATGCTGGCCTCATGACCATGAACATTCTTAAGTTTAATCTTAGTCTTCATCTTAAATATGCAGCCAATGGAAATCGAAGCTCAAATGTAACAAGCATTCCCATTGGCCAATATTTTAAGTTGACTATGTTCACGATCGAGAAAGTTCGTAGTCGTGGGACCTGAAAGTTATGTAACATAAAACTATGTTTTTATGTTTGGTGAATGTTACACTGTGTGGTAACAATTATATACAGTGTACTTGACTACACCATTAAACGACCAACACATATACATGTGATCGAAGCTAACCGGTAGCTTACGTCCAAATAGTGAGGACTTCGTCAGCAGATAAAAGGTATTTGCGTACTGGCCCCGTGCTCACAACTAAAGTAGAGCCCGATTTTCAGGTTCAAGATCAACTTGAGCCAGATATTTCAGGATCAGGCTCAAACGTTGCGTTCACTAAATATCTGGACCAATTTTTATAATCGGAAAAATATATATTTTACATAATAATGAACTCCTCTCAGCGTAGATTTTCTATCTCAGATGAATGTTTTGATCTAAACTTTTATCACAATTTGTGTTATTTTATCTAGAAGAAAATGTATTTTTGAGATTCCGCTCATTTGAGCTAGAAGATCAAGATCAGCTACGATTGATCTTGATCCTGTATTTGATCCTTTGGGGCCGGGGGATTAAAGTGTATGATCTTGCAACATATATAATGCCATAAATACAATTAACCAAATACATTTATTAAACATATATTTCTATTTAAAATGGAATAAAAGTTAAGAACAAACATTGTTTTTAAACGCACAATAAGCTAGTTTTTGATTCACAGAATATGTACAGACAGCAACTCAAACACACGTACATGTACGTTGACTTGGCAGTTGGTTTAGGTTACCCACTAATAAACGATGCCTAACCTCGACACTACTATTTCTTGATTTATTCCATATTGAAGTATTTCCTTCGTCATTTTTTATATTTTCTGTTTGCTTTGAAGTTTTATTGTCTCTTTTATCTGCTTATTTTGAAAATATTTGATTTGATATGAAAGATCGTATGTACAAACTTTAATACTACTCTTCTTGAGAGAGCGATCGTAGTAAGTACATATCATTAGGACGAAAGCTCCAGGTTAGCATTATATTATTTGTGTTGGTCATAAAAATATGTATTTAAATACATTGTATTAAACTATGTATTTAAATAATCCACATCTTTTGCATTGTTTTTTTTTTATTATGAATGATACAGATGTTACGGACTGCAATATAGTTTTAGTAAATTGAAGCATGATGGTATAATAGTGTATGTTTGCAGAGTGCACAAATATCTATATTTCTGTATTGCCTGCCAATGTGACTGCTTCAATTTCTTCATTGTCTTTGTTCTTTGCATCGTTAACATATAAAAGCATAGTAAAATAAGATACCTTACAGCTTAGCATTATATAGTTCATTCTAACGGTGGTGAAATTAAAATAGCAACTGCACATCATGTAACAGATAATTGAATTCCTAAAAAATAGTTTGACATTGATAAAACTATTTTTTGATGTTTCCGCTATGTTAACTATAACTCGGTTATAAAAGTTAATGCCATGCATCTTTCATCATTATAAGTATAAGGCCAGAATTCTCTTTGGATATTCACCTCATATCTTGTAGAGTACACAAACATGAAGGGCGGATGTTAGATTTAACTAGGCATTTGAGGGGTGTGATTTTAGAATCAATTTTGAAAATAAAATAGTGTACGTCGTACGTCGTATTAGTGCGCTTTGTGCGTGAAAACTTTGCTTTTAGGCCAAAAATAGTTGGTTTCCGCTTAAATCTAAAAAAAATAGGAGGGGAGGTAAACTATAACATTTTTTCTTTAACTTTTTTTTCTTCGCCACATATTCACCACACAGTTTAACTATAAATAAGGTCATAGAAAAATAGATTTCTGGCAAGAAACTTATAATACAAGCGAAAACTGATGTTTTTTCCCCGAAAATTTGAAAAAAATAACGATTTATAGGCAAAATAACGACAGTTTGAGGCTTATATGTTACTTAAATTTGCCGAACCAATTTTAATAATGTTAGCTATATTAAAAGGTATGACTTGCTATAACAAATATATTTTATAATCTTACAAAATACTGTTATATTAATGATTTAAAATTCCCCTAAAATAACCACTGTGTGCGTGAAGACTTTGCATTTAGGATGAAGATATTTCAGAAAATGAAAGGAAAACGGTCTATGTGGATTGATTATGCAGTAATTACCTAGACCAACTATTTTAAATACGAGATGAACGTTTAGATCTAATTTGATGCAAACCATTTAACCATATGATCCATGACATACACTGAGTTAGAAAGTTTATACATATATTTGATCTAGGAAACACATGTTTTATAAGATATTTAAGTATAACCATCTGATAAATATGGCAGTTATATTTTAATAAAACGTACGGAAAACATGTATGTATTTACAGAATAACAATTCCATTGCAATCGCTATTTATTTTATTGAAAATATATTTGATCATTTTGTAACAATGCAGTGAATTATAACTTATTTTTGTACTTTCATAGTCAGTAAATTGTGCTTTATAATCCTGCTAATAACGTGTTCTTGTGGAATGTGATGCCTGGTATATAAGTGGTTTAAATATTTTTTATACAATATTACACTCATATAAACTAAACAAGTCTATTTTATGCAGTGTAAATAACCTTAATAGAAAAGGTACTGTTCATAAACATATTATACCGTTATATTGAACAATTAAATATTCTGCGTGAAACGCCATTTTTGTTTATGCAACGTTAAAGGGACCTGTTCACAGATTGACTAGTTGACAATTTTTCTACTTGTTGTCACCGATTCCAAAAATAAAATAAAAGTGTATACAAGGGAGCAAACTAACACTACGGACCTAGAAAAATACTGTAAAACCCGTTTCGTTTATGAGAAATCATGAGTTGAAATAGATAAAATTATAAAACTTTGTAACGCTAAACGATGGAATAATTTGGAGTGTTTCTGTTGTTTTCGTTGAAACTGTTGACATCACGTGGAACACTTACATAAAGAAAATATTGCAGTGTAAAATATTGAAGTCGGAATGGCCGAGTGGTTAAGGTGATAGCCTTTTTAATTCGGAGGTCCCAGGTTCGAACCCCCGTGGGACTAATTCTTTTATTTTTTCTTAATACTTTTCTTGTTATTATACTTGATCTTTTATGTTTATGTTTATACTTCAAAAAATGTGAAAATTTGTGAACAAGTCCCGTTAAGTCATGTATCGTAAAATTTAAAAATAGCAGTTCATATTTTACATAATTATATACGGAAACCATGCAATACATTAACTTAAACACAATGACCGGGAAAAGTGACATTTTAAGGCAAGCCCCGTGAGGCAGATATTTCCTTTCATGTTGACGTAGGTTGGCATTGATAATTTAAGACTGATTTTTAAACGTAAACGGAAATGATAACATAATTATGAAAAACATTATTGTACATTTATTTTGAAAATGAAATATAATGAAGCTCTACCTTCATCAGCAGTGACACACTCTTATTTAAATCCAGAAGTCATTTATATTAAGCAGTTGGCTGTACAACAGTTGTACTTTTGTGAATTAGTGTTATCAAAAATTAAACTTACTCTGGTTTATTTCTGGCAATTGCTCCTACAGCAATTTACTCTTGAGAATTGGTATACTTACAAAATAAAGTTTGGGTCCTTTATTTCCGGTACTTCCTTATAGAACAGTTGTACTTTTGTGAATTAGTATTATCAAAAGTAAATATTCGGTCCTCTACAACAATTAACTCTTGAGAATTAGTATAATTAAAATTTCAACTTAAGGTCCTTTAGTTCCAGCAAAAGACTTTAGAACAATTTACTTTTGAGAATAAGTATTATCAAAACTACGCATATGGTCCTTTATTTTAGGCAATTGCCTCTACAATAATTTACTTTTGAGAATTAGGTTTATCATATACTAAATGTATGGTGGTTAATTTTAGGCAATTGCTTTCACAACAATTAACTCTTGAGAATTAGTTTTATTACAAAATAAATTTTGTGTCCTTTCTTTCAAGCAGTTTCCAATACAACAATTGAACGTTTGAGAATATGGTTTATCAGATACTAAACTCATGGTGGTTTATTGTAGGCTATTGCCGCTACAACAATTTAATTTTGAAATTTAGTATTTTTATAAAATAAAGTTTAGGTGCTTTATATCCGGTAGTTTCTTATACAACATTTGTACTCTTGTGAATTAGTATCATCAAAAATTAAACTTTCGGTCCTTTATTTCAAGCAATAGAATTTACAACAATTAACCCTTGAGAATTAGTATAATCAAAAACTAAACTTTAAATCCATCCTTTTTTTCAGCCAACAAATGAACGTTTGAGAAGAAGTATCATAAAAAATTAAGCTGTATTCCGTGTAAATTATTGAAATAGAAGTAAATACTCCTTTAGCTACATTATGTTTAGTGAGCGTAAATGGCACGTGGATTGAGGGCGATTGTCATAGACATTTCCCTTGGGTTTACACGGAGACAATTTTACGCACTTTGAACACATTACTTTTGTAAATTTTATTGGTTATGGTCTTGTTAGGGCAAACGATAACTTGTTTATTTTGTTTGTTTGTTTGGATTTTTTCGCCGTTTTAACAGTATTTCAGCCATATCACGGCGGTCAGTTATATATATATATATATACCGAAACTACGACCTTTTGTTTTTTTTACGTTCCCAACTTTAAGGTTATTGTTGTACTCTTTATAAAAACTTAAAGCGGTTAAGAGTTCAAAAATGTGTGCTTATGGTGCACGGGGAATTCTGCCATAAAACGACATCAGATAAATATAATCAGAATTCAATCAACATGGTGAAGACTAGATTCTGCCATTAAAACGACATCAGATAAATATAATCAGAATTCAATCACATGGTGAAGACTAGATTCCATTCATTTATATTTTTAAAACAGGAAAATAAGTGAAATATCAGTATAGAAATGTGTTCATTTTGTAACTGTCTTTGGCAAAAATGTTTATAGGCGTGTGTGCAATTAAATGTTGTTGTTGTTATGTTATGCATTGCATTTCCAGTAAAATCTATTTTCTCTGTCCTTTTCTATAAACGTAAAACAATGTTATTCAATAATATATTATATACTTGTTTATTTACCCGTTGTTTATACACTTAGAATCACGACCATTAAGTCATGTAAAAAGGTTCAAGTATTGTTGGAAGGTGGTTGCTTCCCTTAATGCATACGGAGAGTTTTCAGACAATTGAGAATTACTAAAGTCACAAGAGTGCCGTTTGTCTTTAACAATGGACGATATGCTATGGGATGTATGACCCATGCATTATGTCAAGCTTGAACAAACACCGTTGACAGTATGCGAATGTTTTAACAAGACATCTCCGCCAAACATTTAAGTCCTAACTTTCTGAATGGCTAAACACATTGTCGATCTTATCTCTTCGTAAGGTCATTTGAGCATAGAATACTGATTTTTGATATCATGTTGATGAATACATTTTAAAATGTACCGAGTTTTTTTATCGATGTAACATTACATTTTTATCACACAGTTTGTGCAAAAAAAGGAACGGCATTCCCAGTTGGCATTCCTTTTTTATCACACAGCTTGTGCAAAGAAGGAATGACATTGTCCGTTAGCAAACGTGACTTCTACTTTTGAGCATAACTAACAGCAGTTTGCAATTACTTGCGATGACTTGCAACTATAAATATATTGTATCTTATATAAGGTTCATAAATTGACGATTGAAACTATTGCTTCATAGACGATGACAATCTGTAAGAAAGGAAATACAGAAATCGGTAGTTTCAATGTTTTACAAATATATTTACTCGTATACTTGTGTCCCGTACAAACAGTTTAAAATTACTTAATGCTATCCAACTGCAATGTTTTAGTAATTGTTTTCAAGTCATTCTCCAATTATTTGTCGACGTTGCAATATGTTCTTTAGGTTAGAAGCGTTATTTCGAATATGCTATAGTTTACAATATTTAATTTTTTCAAATAACGCAATAATCTTTGTTGATAATCTAATATGCATAAACTCATATTGTTTAACATACCATATATTATATTTACTGTTAGCGCGTTTCATCATTATGTTATTTGTGTTTGTTTTGAATATTAATATAACAATAAGTCCATGCAGTAACCGTACTTATAATAAACAAACATCCGAATGCTTTCAATGTTGTGGTACTTCTAAATTAAACTTTGAAAAAAACAAAAGGTTAAGATGTTTTTATAATCTATTTTGCAATAATTATGCGCAAACCGATTTTTCATATAAGCGAAATTTTATTGTCATTTTTTACGCAATGACTGGTTGATTGACTTACTTACTTATTTACTTACTTACTTACTTACTTACTTACTTACTTACTTACTACCGTTTTTATTTTGATATATATTTAAACTTTTTAAAAAACTGATTTGAAATGTTTAATATTTCTGTTTTTATGTTTGAAGCACTAATAAACAAAAACTACACTCCATATTCAACGACAAGAAAATAATTTTTAAAAGCGCACATTAAATTTTTATTCGTCCCTACCTTCTTGCTAATAAGTCCAACACTAGGTACCTATCCTATCCGCAAACAAACCAATATGATGCCGATACTCTCTCACTTTTTCCTTTTACTAATATTCGCCCTCGCGAATGTGCTACAACTGACGAGCAATCTTCACGCATGCGCATTTGAAATGGATGCCTCTACGCACCTTTGGTTGTTATCTAATTCACTGTGCAGCTTAGTTCAAACTCGTTTTGAAACACAATCCATGTTATTGCGCAGTCGTATATTATTTTTGTATTTGTATTATTTATCAATATCGGATGCGTGTGAAGTTTGTAACGGTGCCGTCATCGTCACTACTGTAGCAACACGACGTTGTTAATACTTAGAAAGTGCTTTGCCTACGTAAAATCATATTTATTTGCCCCATCTCCTATTTGGTCGTGCAAAGCGTTATGATGTATGTGGTTTGTTGTGCGATTCTGGTCTTTGAATTCCATATAGTGAATATAAAGAAAGAATGCTAATTTGTCTTAATGACATAAATATGATTAACACACTACTGAAAAACGCCTGAATTTCAATATTGACTTTAATATATTTAACAAACAACTAGTAAATGAGCAAAACATGAATTTCAGTTTTGACTTACACTATGTTTAAATATAAGAGAAATAAAACCCCAGAAACATCAGCTGTAGAGAAACCGTTATATACATACTCAGGTCCTTTTTGGAGGAAAGTGACCATTTGCCTACACAACACAGTACAATACGCATAACACAACATAAAACATAAAATGATTACAACACGGGTCACCGCCTAGGAATAGTCAATGCAAAAGATCATTACACTGTTTTACTCAAATATATATGTCAGCACTTCATGAATTTCGATTTTAAATAGTATTAACGAACTAGTATTGCATCGGTAACTTATGGCATGAAATTTTGACTTAAAGATGACTAAATAACTACTATATTAACACTAACTTAAATTAAAATTACTGATTATTTGCGTGAGTATTTAATTTTTTATAGAAATTGACAATTACATTGTACTGTATGTAAATTTAATTTTCTCAGCAACTAGACATTCTATAGGCATATTTATGTTGATGGCGTATTCAATAGTCTATGCATTAGTATATTATTCTAGAAGTAACTGCACATAATTGCCATATGAAGTAAAAAAAATAAATGGTCTCTGGGTTTGCTAATGCATTCTTTGTCCACGCAGTAAAAGAAAGCTGAACGCATTACTATAAAGAAAAGGGTAATGGACTATGTTCATTGTACTATTTCATTATATTGCATTGGAAATATATTTGGATCGTAGTTTGGGGATACAGAGTTAACAGGTCAGAAAATGACTTTGAAATCCAAATTGATTTTAAACTTACATTTCATTTTTTTATTATTGATAATATTTTTCTTCCATAAGAAACTTCGCTATCATTATACAAAAGGTAAACGCGAATACCAAACAACGGTGGCTTTCAATTTTCCTTTCATTTCAGCAAAACGTTCAATAAAACAATAAATCCTTAAATTACAAAAAAACGTGATGAAAGAGAAAACTTTGTTACGTGTGACATTCTCCAATAAAAACTTTGTTATTAGAGAAGATTTTGTTCACTGCTGTTGAAGAAGTCTGCATTCTAACATGACACTCGCAGTTTTCTTTAAACAAAGAACAACATTCAGCGTTATGAAACTCTTATTTTTATTGTTTTTCGCCGTTTTTAACAGTATTTCAGTCATATCAATGCGGTCACTTAACCTACTCACACTTTTCCTGGGCAAGCTTAGCCGATCTAAGCGGTTTACCAGTACTTAGTGCACATACCTATGTCAGTAACTGAAAACTGCCCAACTTGAATCAGAGGTGAGAGAATGGCCGGAGAAATAATTTCATGACCAATGCCCCACACAAGTTTTGTGGCCGGGCTGGCAGTCTGGCGCTCAACCAACTGAGCTAGTGGGACCCGGCGATGAAGCTACCAATGAACAACAGAAAAAATAGTTCCGAAACTGTAAAATATAGTTTAAATTGTAAGTGCAGAAAATGTTTTAAGGTCATGCTAGAATTGAACTAATTTTCACATTTTCATTGTTTATCTTCTAACGCCTTCGTGGTTTAATTCATAAACATCAGACTCCAAATCGTTGTTTATTAGCCGATTAACAACAATCGAAAATTATTTCATAATTCACAAACAAATATTGTAATATTTGTAATTTTTCAACTGCCACAATTATAACAAAAGTGGCACCCTAATTATTGGCAATTGTGTTATATGTTAGTTTAACGGCGTTTTATCCGCTATTATATATCTAAATTAATTTCAGTTACTAATAAAATTAGTGGCGCCCTAGTTATTGGTAATTTCGAAAATATGCTAGTTAAATGTGATTTTATCCGCTATTATATAAAATTAATTTCAGTTAATAATAACAGATGTCGTTTAACCGCTAATATAAATTTAACGTAATTGCAGTTTAACATGTATCTGTTACAATTTCTCATGAAATAGAATACTACTATTCTGGATTTTTTCCAGGCTATGCAATTTATATAGGTCCCATTTCGAGCATTAAACAATTAATGAAGCAATTGAATGATTTTCGGCATTTGATTGATGGACTTCATTTAAATTTTGCGATATATTAATGATCATATCGCTCGGTAGTCGATTTATAAAGATTCAAATCGGACCGAATCTTCGACTACCAGTATTTGTGATATTACAGCCTGTTTGAACCGGAAATGCGTTACAAAATTAGGCGTAAAAAGTTGTTTGTTTCCGCTTATGATTTTTTTGCCTATTGATCATTAACTTTTTCTGACTTTTGGTCAAAAGAGCAGTTTTCGCTCATATTCTGAAAAAGTAAAGTTCAAACTCAACTTATGAAATGTCGTTTTCTATGACATGATTTATAGCAAAGGTACTGTGTGGTGAATAGGCTGCGAAAGGAAAAAGAAGTTTAAAAAAAAAGGTTATTTTGACTTTTGTTAGCTTTTGCCTTTTCGTATTTTAAGAACAACAGTATCTGTACACACATAATGTTGTTATAAGGCTGTATTATCCGATACATAAGATAAAAACATACGTTTTCAGATAATAAATTGAATTACCAGTATGACAATCATTGAAAACCAAACAGATAAGGTTATGACCTTTGCAATCCATCAAATGTGTTTATATACATGTAGTGCTTTTCATAAAACATGAATGTAACAATTGCAACTCTCAATGTTAAAGGATTTGGTCACAAAGTAAAAAAGCACACGTTTTTGAATGGCTTACAATATTTTATATATTTGCAAGTGACACATCTTACCAAATAGGCCATTTGTCACTTGCTTGAAAGAAAGAACATTTGGATGTAAGGGTGTCCCTGTTGCTGAGGCTTAATTCTGTTATAGTTAAAATTGGGTGACATCTTTAATTTGCATTTTAATAATCAGATTATTATGATTAAATACATTGATTTAGTGGGTGTACAATTTAACGTATTATTCGCATATTAAGCAATTAATAATTGTAATTTTGATAGGTTTTGTATTTTGGTCTTACCGGAAATAATTTCACTTAAAGTTTTTTGTTTAGAAATCTCTGGGATAGGTTATGCTTAAGTTACAATTTTACAAATAAAACAAATGGATGACGCCTGTTTTGGTTGAAAAAAAAATTTGAACAGATATTCTGTATCAAAATATTTCATTTGATATTCTTTTTATATCGGCATTTAACATAAACGTAAAAACCGTCACGGAACATTTGTCAAAGGTTATTTTTCTTTATTATTTCAATAACGCCGACAAAATTCATTAGATGAATAAATAAATAACCCATTAGACATGTATCCTATAAACAACTACCCTGGACAAGCAAATATCAATGTAGTTTGGCATTTGGCCTCGCCTGTTAACTATTATATTAATGGAATAGGCAGATAAATCATTTTAAATCAATTCATTATATATATTGGCCATGAACACGAAGTCCAACAATTAACAACCCATTTGAATTTCACTTGGGGTGTATTTATTTAGACAATACATTAATTGCCATTAAAGACACTAATGTATTTCATTCACATGTTTTCTCACTGAGGCGACAGCTGTCTACTATGTACACTATTTACTATTTACAATATAAGCAAATCCATAACATACATGAACGAGTAATTGAAGTAGCTTCATTCAAGAACTATAATTTTCTCAAATAAACTACAGAGTGATGTTTGACTGAAATAATCAGGTAGGTCCATATCCTGTGTCACAATTATAACCTATAACTGCCTAGTGTTATATTCAGCACATATGAAAAACATAAAATATTGCGTCTATTAAATATTTAAGTAAAACTGTGGAAATAAATGATAACGAATTATAGTTGTAATGACATTTGATAAATGGTGTGCGGAAAATGCAATTAATAATATATCGCAATGATTTGTTTGAAATCGCTAGATTGAGTCATTTGCCCAAACACGCGCCTGTTTGCAGGGGCGTAGCTTCCTTTAGGCACTATAGACACGTGTCTATACAGATGAAAAATTTATATATGCCAAAAATACAATAAAACAAGAGGGGGGATAGGGGTGAGGGGGTCTTTCTTGGCTGTGTTGATACTTCATTGTTTAACGAGTTGATTACGTAAATATGAAACAAATTTCATGAAACACACGCTTATTTTACGATTATTTTGTAGAATCGGGATTCAGCTGTTAGTTGTTTGTAGCCATATACGAGTATAAACTCTCCTGGACAAATTAATCGCTTACAGCGTCATTTTGTAGATTCCGCCTATTGTGCCTATACATTTTTGAACCCAAGCTACGCCCCTGGTTTGTGCATTTTACGAACAGTAGATTCAGCTTTCAACATGAACGAAATACACACAGTGATTAATAAAACACAACAGAACAGAAAGTTTATTGATATAACTTGAACAATTACAGTTCATCGTTACGTATTCAACATAATAATAAATAGGTACATGCATAGCAATGCGAAAGTGAACATTACACAACATTTCAAGTTTTAATATACAGGCCATTTTCAAATTAAACGAGTGCATTTAAAGCATCAAATCTCATTTAATATGCATTGTTACAGTATAACGCAAGTTTCAAAAGAACTTTAGAACTTTAGAACACAGTGCATTGGGAATTTAAACTATGACATTTAAATTACACCAATTCTCTTGGCACCGACTAACCGTTTTAATCGCACTTGTATGTTTCAAATTCATCTGTTAACAATGTAACTTTTTAATACATATGGGTCTTAATTGCTTGTTAATGTGTTCCCATACTAATATTACAATTATGTACTTTATTCACATGATGATTTATTGATAACTTGCGTGATAGCTTTGGAACTACATTAAACACGTATATCGATTTGCAAATGTCAAATGCGCTGTTAAATAATACAACATATCTAATGGACATGTGATGTGATTTAGAAAGCCTTCATTACAGCGGAATCTGCCCAAGACTACTTTTAAAGTCAATACATAACACATTAATGAATTCCATTAAATGCAAACGTAATCTGTTTTTGACATTTTTGTTTAATAATTTATGCCTGTCTTGGGAAAACCAGACTTAATGCATGTGCGTAAAGTGTCGTCCCGGATTGGCCTGTGCAGTCTAATCCGGGACGACACTTTCCGCTTTTATGGTATTTTCTGGTTCAAGGAAGTCTCTTCAAAACATAAATCAACTGTAGGCGGAAAGTGCCGGCACAACACTTTACGCACATGTATTAAGCCCGGTTTTCCAAAAGATACGCATCATTTATCTTAACTCATGTTTGTTGTACATTTGCGCAATCATCTTTCAACTTCTATTTGAATCACAATTGTGTATTTCTATCTGACATTATTACAAAAAGTGATATATGTTTTTATCACACGCTTTACCTTGTTTTCCGTATAATAGAGCCATAACGAGTGTTTTTATCTTACACATGTGTAAGATAACATTTTGAGCGTTTTAATTGGCTACATATTCTTTGACTGACCAATTGCATGACGTGATTTTAATGAAATGACGTTGTCAACATGAAATGACGTCACGTAAGTACACAACTTTGGGTACAATTATATGTTTTTTGTTCGTTTAAAAGCATGTGATAAAGATTATCTGACACTCGTTGTCATTTCATACCATATTTTCTAAAACTCGTCCAGGATATTTGCTAGTAAGCTCGCCAAAGGCTCGCTTACTTACAAAATTCCTTAACTCGTTTAATAAAATATGTTTAATAAAATATGGTATGTAATGAAAAATCGTGTCAAATCCTATATGTCTGCCTTCTATAGTCGTTGTTTAATACAAATGTATATACAAAAACAGACAATAATATAACTGTTAAATGACGATTTCAGATTAGCTGTAATTTAACGGATTAGCTGTAATGTACTAGATTAGTGGTATGTCCCCAAAATCGGTAAATCATATAAACCGGGAGATAACAAAAATGAAATGATAACTCACTGCACTGGTACCGTGAATGTTTGTATTGGTATATATTCATTAGCATCGATATGAATAAATGGCTCAGGTGGTAAAAGCGCGGTGCAGTATTTTTGAACCAATGGTCGTGAGTTCGAGTCCTAAAAATAGTATATAGTTTATGATGTTGTTGATGAATTTTGATGATTCTGAGACCGACACAGCGTGAATGGCGTTATTGCTTTTGATATGGTCATTTTTATTATTGTCATGCTATTGATAGTTGGGGAAAAAACACGAGAAAAACAAACAAAGAGTGCACGAACAAACAACTAACAGAACACGGAATATAAAGAAACAGATATCACCTCAGTAATTGCAATTAAACATATTTTTTTACAAAAACAATGTTTTCAGACCAGATTTAAACCCGCTTCGCCATCACCAAAATCCTCAGCGCATACCACTCGACCACTCTTCTTGTGCTTACAGTTGTCTGTTCATCAATATCAATACTATATTTGAAATGAATGACAAATTTAACTTACTCTAAAAATAGCAATGGCATACCCCTATCATTTTGACTGTGCTGACATTTGGTGTCTCAAAGCTCGCTGTCGGACCATACTACATCGTTATGGAACACTGTCTAATTAGTTTCGAGATGTTCTGTCATTTATCCACTGAAAACAGCAACACATCACACTAGCGTCCACATGGACATTTTACGACCAAATTTATGTACCGTCAAAACGCATTACTACGAACTAACTATTCGGGAGACACTGATTTACTCGTAGTATCGCGTCTTTCGAAAATTACGGTAGTAACGTAATACTAGTACATTTCGTGTTTATTTGCGTCATGGCGTAGCGTTACGAACTTGTGCACACTTGTTAAAGTAACTTACGGAGCGTGAGAAGAAAGGCCGAGAGAATAAGAAGAGAAAGATGAATCAGAAGAGAAGGAGAAGAGTAAGAGACAGGAAGGAAGAGTGTGAAGGAAGTGTGAACGAGGAGTTAGAGAGAGTATGGAGGAAGAAGATACGGCAAGTGAAATAAATTGTGATAGAGAAAGAGAAAGAAGAGCGAAAAAAGGAAAAGTTGGATAGAAGGATTTGTGAAAAGAATAGGAAAAAGGGTGAGCGAGACGGGAAAGTAAGTGACGGAAAATGGTAAAGACGGAAAAGGCAGAGGTGGTGTCATTTATCCACTGAAAACAGCAATACGCTACAAGGGCGTCTACAGGGTCATTCTACGACCAAATGTATGTACAGTCAAAACGAAATACTAAGAATTGACTATTCGGGAGACACTGATTTACTCGTGGTATCGCGTCTTTCAAAAAATACGTTAGTAACGTAATACTAGTACATTCGTGCTAATTTGCGTCATGTTGTAGCGTTTTTGAGCTTTTGCACACCTGTTAAAGTAACTTACGGAGCGTCAGAAAAAAAAGACGATAAAATTAGAAGAGAAAAATGAATGAGAAGAGAATGAAATGAGTGAGAGAGAAAGGAAGAGTGTGAAGGAAGTGTGAGCGAGGAGATAGAGACAGTATGGAGGAAGAAGATACGCCAAGTGAAATAAATTGTGATAGAGATAGAGAAAGAAGAGAGTAATGTTCGATTGAAGGATTCGTGAAAAGAATAGGAAAAAGAGTAAGCGAAAAGGGAAAGTAAGTGAAGGAAAATGGTAAAGACGGGAAAGGAAGAGGTGGTGAGAAGGCATAGCTAGTGAAACAAAATGAGAAATAAGTGTTTGTTAGAGAAAGTAACATATATTGTTCGTAAAACCAAAGAAAAAAAAACAAAGGAGCAAAAACGTTAAGGAAATCATGATAAATAAACATGAGTATGATACTTTTAATTAAATTAGATTAAGATAACACGAATTATGTTACACCATAGTTAGAGATGTAGGACAGATTTAAAATGAATTTTTATAGACGAAAGTAGAATTTAATAAAGCTATCGGGTTACCACGACCAGTGCCCGATGATGGTGGGCTCTTAGAGCCCAGGCAACCCTGTCCACCGGAAAGAGTATGAAATAACCGCATTGATCAATGCAGACCTAGCTGCAATTAGCTGAATTCTGAAAATACTGGGCCATTTCTATACACATTCAGTATATCTTCGTGCCGTTTTCTTAAGCTTCTGGTAATATACATAACATATTTAGGTGCGATAATACAGCTATGGTTAACATCGCCCTCTGTGGTCTAGTGGATAATGTCGACTTAAAGGACCCTAGTTCAAACCTGGGACGCGTGAGTATTTTTTTCTTGACTTTTTTTATTGAATATGTTATGGTTGTTCGATTTTTATTTATTTAAGAAATAATTTTCAATTTATCGTTGTTTGTCGGCCAATAAACAACGATTTGGAGTTCTGATGCGTAGGAATTAAACCACGAGGGCGTTAGCCCGAGTTGTTTAATAGCCAAGCATCTCAACGACAAAGATTTGTTTAAAGGGTCGATAAACAACTATAATTCGAAAAGTATTTCGATTCTAAGATGATTTGACAAACATTTTTGCAATTGCTATGAGAACTATATTTTACTATGCTCAGAATCTGGACTTCCTTTTGCGTTGTTTATCGGGTAGTTATTTTTGTTCTTTGTCTATATAAAAATCTGAGAGTATCATGTTAGAATGTATTATACATAATTATTGTGTATAGGAAATTGATACATTGTGTTAAAATGACTATGTCAACGAGAATTTGGTTTCCGATTGAACTCTATTTGAAATATAATGATATTGATATGATATTAGATGATAGAAATGCGCAATACTAAGACTTGTACATGTACATTAAATAAAGAAATAATAAAAATATATATTGAGATATTTGATAACAACAAATCAGCAAAAAATTTGAAAAAACTAAAATGCCAAGCAAGTATCAAACTCACGACTTAGGAGTCATATGCAGAAATGAAAGCAGACAGCGCTTTAACCAACTGCGTCCTTTGAGTGTATTTCTTAGTTTATGAGGTCTTGACAGTGTATTTCGTAGTTCATGAGGTTATGTGAGTGTATTTCGTAGTGTATGAAGTCCGGCGAGTGTACTTCGTAGTTTATGAGGAACTGTGAGTGTATTTCGTACATTATGATTTTATATTAGTGTATATCGTAGTGTATGATGTCCTGTGAGTTTTTGTAGTTTATGAGATCATGCGAGGGTATTTCGTACTTTGTAAAGTACTGTGAGTGTATTTCGTATATTATGAGGTCCTTTGATTGTATTTTGCATATTATGAGGTACTGTGAGTGTAGTTCGTAGTTAATGAGGTCATATGAGTGTATTTCGTGGTTTATGCAGTCCTGTAAGTGTATTTTTTGGTTAATGAGGTCCTGTGTGAGGTCGTGTGTGTGTATTTCGTATTTTTTTTTTATTGCCAGTAACATTTTTTAAGAGGTGTTACACGTTATATTTTATGAAAAATGAATATTTCTAACGTATTAAACCCAGACTTTGAAACACCTGTCGGTTATCCTAAATTAAGACTCTTCAAAGACTTAATTAAAGAGTGTATTACGATCTTTCAACAAATATAATGACATATATTAAAACAACTCGATAAAGTTCTTTATCATATACTTTGATTTAAAATGGAAGTTAATGAGAACAATTGTTTTAAAACGCATATTTGGCTACTTTAAACTAGTTTCTTTGCTGTACAGCCGTAAACTCTAGTACATGTATACTCGTTGACTGTTGTTGTAGGTTACACGACACTTATAACGTAGTATCCTGTCAAGGCTTGTGGTTTAGGTTTTCTAAGCCTCGCTTAATAAACTTATCTGTATTCAACACTAACCTAGTATGGTATATGTATTATCTGGACGAATTGCCAAATTGAATGCCATTTGCATACTTGATGTCATTGACGCCTAATATACATATAAGTCAACCATAAAGTAAGTGATTAGTATTTACTGTTCTGCGTGTTAATGCCAAATAGTCAGTTTATTCTTCTTGTCGTTCTCCACGCCCACACTGTTAGTCTTATCTACGTATATGGAGACTTAAGTAACATAAACTGTGTATTTTATTACCCAACTGATAAAAGGATTACGTCATGTGATCTTTCCTCTAACCAAAAACAGAAAACACATTTATTGTTGATGTCTACAGTAAAGATATATAGCGCTGTAGTTCATCAAGGCTGTATACTACCTGCTTAAAATCGTTCGTTTGCTATTTATTATTACATTGACAACAAATCTTACCATAAACATATAATAAAACTTAAATTAAGGAAGACGTTGCAATTAAACAGATATCTGTTAAGCACAATTAAGATTGTTTCTGCAGATTGTCTGAGGAATAGTTCTGTATAAAGAATTATGTCTCGTACTGTACGAGACTTTACGGATTGTTGCATGCGTTGAAAATACAAATATATGTAAGATGATATAAACATTCATTCTGATATATTGATTGTTACATGAATACATGTGTTATTTGTGGACGAGTAGAAGAAATGACACGTATTGGCGCTTTAAATGTTTTTTTCTGGTAATTTTAATAAAAAATATTAGAAAACAAATGCATGGAAAAAACACACAAAAAACAAATTGGTATCAATCTTACCGCAAAGGAGTCACCAGAACAAATAAGAATTGAGAGCGCTTTAACTGTCTGTGCAGTTCTACCGTTTTTTTATTTGGTCACAACTAAAGTAAGACGGAGTAATTTCCCTTGACACTAAAATTATTCATCAAGTGACACTAGGACCTTTGGCAGTTGTATACTAGGTGGTACAATATACAAGGGATACATAGAGGAAGATATTAATACAACATTTTCAATTGCACGAACAACAGCTGGGCAATATGTGTATTAAATACACTAACATTTTCGTGGCAATTGATGTATTGCTTGTTAAATACCCCAGTGAAATTCAAATGCGTTTTGGAGTATTATATGCATGGCAAATTTACAAAACAAAGCTAACATGATTTTTCTGCTTATTCCATTTAATGGCATTTCATATAATGTTTTGTCAAAAACCCAAGTGCCATTCAAATGAGTTTTCGATTGTTGGACTTCATATGCATGGTCAATGTGCAATACATTGTTTAAAGGGACTATGTCATCGAACAATTGGCTTACTATTGCACTATAAACTATATTATTTTATAGAAATGCGCTTTACTAAGACATGTGCATTAAATAAAGAAAACATAATATAATAATATAATACACAATAAGATATTTGATAAAAACAAATTAGCAAAAAAGCGGGTATCGAACTCACGACTTAGGAGCCGTTCGAAGAAATGACAGCAGACAGCGCTTTAACCAACTGCGCTATCATGCTTGGTAAAGAGCCATGTGTAAACTATGGTTATACGAAATGTTCACAATTCTGACGTCAAAATGTAAACAGGAAAAGGGCCAATCAAACCGAACCCATATTATAAATTGATTTTTATTTCAGAATGCGTACGCCCTTTTCCCGCTATATATACACTGTTTTAACTGTTATTATATGCCATTTTAAATATCTAAATTTCAGATTGTTTTTACGACATTGCCCCGCTGAGGCTTTTTTACGACATTGCCCCGCTGAGGCTTTTTGATGACATAGTCCCTTTAACATGATTTATCTGATTATTCCGTTAATATAACAGATACAGGCGAAACCGGACGTTCAAACTTTCATGTAAACTAGGGATGGGTCCGAATACTGAAATCAATATTCGAATATTCGTTTTAGGTATTCGAAGATATTCGAATATTCGTTTTGTAAATACTACTATATACTACTATATACGGCACTCTGTCCGAATATTTCCCTGTCCGAAATATGTATCCTACCTGTACGTAGTTGATTTACCTTGTTTCAGTGGTAAATGAGCGATATAGCTTAGTGAGTGTTAGGCAAATATAAAGAAATGTAAGATATTGTTAAATGTAATATTTAATTAATTTGTTAACCGTTCCGTTTTTTTTAAGAACCATGAAGCTTGTATCTGCTGTGCAGATTACACGTTGCCTGGGTTTTGTCAAATGAAAGCGTAAAGTACTTTCCAAGCACGTGATGGTGGCATTGTTTATTAATAAAGACTCTTGTATAATATACGGTGTTGATATAATGGAGAATAATTTACTAGTGACGTATATTAAGATTGACCAGATCATGCTAATTTTGTTTAAGACATTGATTGGCTGATAATGGATTCATTTTGATTGGTTTACTTAGAGAGTAATTGTAATTTACTGTAAACAAGTTAACCGTACATATGTCACTTCAGGCTACTCTATCCATGGCGGAGCTTAGCATCCCTGTCTCCTTTGGTAAGCATAACACAAAGAAGTCGATGCCCTGGTGGAGTCCCGAATGTGCTAAAGCGGTATAGGAAAGGAAAAAAGCACTAAAACAACTAAGGAAAAACCCTGCCGAGCACACTATTCAAAACTATAGGTCTCTTGAAAATAAAGCAAAGCAGCTATAGGTCTCTTGAAAATAAAGCAAAGCAGGTTATTGGCAGTTAAATAGAATATTGGAAACAGTTCTGTGAAACAACAGTAGTAAATAAACATAACAAGAGGGACTTTTGGCAAAAAAAATCACATTCTGAAAGGAATTTCAAGAAAACCTGTACCGCTCGTTAAACATCAAGGCGAAATTGCAACTAACCCCAGTGACAAGGCTCAATTTTTGGTTAAGCACTATGCTTCCATTTCTAGTGACTCAAATTTACCCTCATAAACTTTGGACTACCAAAAACAGTTTGAGTCACATAACAAACACATTTTGAATTAGCCTGGAGATAATAGTACGCCATTAAACATTCAATTCAGACTTTCGGAACTTAAAAAAGCAATTAGCACCAGGAAGCACTCCGCCACGGAACCCGACTCAATAAGCTATGCACTGTTTAAACATATGCCAGACATTGCACTAAACGTCTGGCTAAAATTGTTTAATATGGTTTACAGCGCTGGGACCATACCACAGGACTGGAAGCAGGCCACCGTGATACCAATTCCAAAACCAAATAAGGACCAAAACGATCCAAATTCTTATCGTCCAAAAGTTTTACATCCCATGCAGGCAAATTACTAGAAGTAATGGTTAAAAACAGATTAGAACACTTCACAATCACCACCAAGTCCCACATACAGGCACGATGGGTGTTGAGTGCACTGGATGAAGTTGTTACCTGGGCAAGAATGAAATTCAAGCCCAAGAAATCCCGCTGCATGATCATTAAGAAGGATCGCCTTGCCAACATCAAACTGGTTATACAAGGAGAAGAGATCCCTTCAATAAAGGAAAACCCCATCAAGTGCCTCGGAAAGTGGTATGATGATTCCCTGAGTGACCATAGAAACATAGAGAATACCAAGAGACAAGTGACTGGCTAAAGCTCCCTCTATCATCAGTTGTAGTAGAATTTAAGGTCGCCAAGAGCAGACTGGTGATGACACTCAGGGACTTAAAGGACAAGAAGGTCAGTGAAGCTGGTGTGGTCACAATGACAGGGCAGAAGTGGTCAGCCAGCACATCAGTGAAAGAAGCAGAGAGCATGCTCGAACTGCGGGATGTGATAGGCAACACCTGTATTGGCCGACAAGGTCTAGGGACAGGACACTTCCAGCAATGGTGCAAAGCCAAAGGGAAAGAGCAGCGCGATATGGTGATAGAAGAGATCAGAAGAAATGAGGAGTCAACACGGAAGATCAAAGCAGTAGAGCTTGGACAGCAAGGAGCCTGGACAAGATGGGACCTACCACAGCGTCAAGTAACATGGAACGACCTGTGGAGAATTGAACCAGTCCGGATCAGCTTCCTACTGCGAGCGGTGTATGACACCCTACCATCACCGACCAACCTGTGTACATGGAACCTCTCGACGACCCATCATTTAAACTGTGTGGAGCACGAGGAACCAAGGGACACATCTTGTCTGGCTGTAAGACTGCCCTGAAGCAGGGGAGATACAGATGGCGCCATGACAAGGTATTACAGGTCCTAGCAGACGTGCTGGAGAGGGAACGAAGAACCCAGAGACCTTGGGTAACAAGTGGTCCTAGCAAGATCCAGTTTGTAAACCAGGACAGAAGAAACCATCGTCACCAACAAGTCAGCATGGTTTCCTACAAGAAGCAGCATCATGGGAGATGAGAGTATATCTCAAGCAGAAACTTGTCTTCCCAGATGTTGTGCAGACCAACCTGAGGCCATACATTGTGATATGGACTACACAGAGTAGGAAAATCATCCTGGTGGAACTAACTGTGCCATGGGAGGAAGGCTGTGAAGAAGCTCGTGAAAGGAAAAAAGCCAAATATGATGAGTTGGTGGAAGCCTGCAGACAGAGAGGATGGACTGCCTGGCTATTTCCAGTGGAGATTGGTGCCAGAGGCTTCCCTCTGGATGCTTGTTTCTGATTGGTCAACAGTAACTAACGCCCATATGAAGTAGGTCAATCCGAGTTGGTAAATTTGTCGTATTTTTCGACTTTAAACTGCTATTTCCATCGTTTAGCATATTCCTAGTACCTTGAATCCTCCTAACTTAATTATTTTAGGTATTTACTACCTATACAAGGTGTTGGTTCACCAAAATATGCTATATAATAATAATTATTAAAGCCTAAACTTTGACACTTTTTGTACAAAGTTACCGCGTGAGCGCTTTTCAATTATCAATGACTTTACCACATAAAGTTAACATCCTATCATTCTCCAAATCCATTTATGTTTTAATATGCTATAGTATGACCCCTGTGGCATATGATAAATACAATTCGAACTAAAAAAAGTTATCTAATAACTGTTATTTTAACACCCAAAATCTTTAAAGTTTTGATAAACGTTAACACGATAGCATAATAAATAGTGAATATCTTACAAAGTAACATACAAAATAATGTCAACATATATCGTTGTGTCATAAATATAACACAGAGTACCATTTAAATGGTGGGTTATTAACACTATTGTGTATTATATATACTGTGATTTTATCCCCATATATTTTTTTAAAATTATAGCACCGTATCCACACTACAATCTTTATATACGTTGTGAATTCCCATAGTGGAATAGTTATAATAACTGTGATACTATGTTAAGCAGTGTGCTCGGGCAATGGTTTTTAACCGAAGTCCCGAGGGTAAACAACCTAACATCGCCGACACTTCAGGATAAAAAACAACAATGTACGCCTTGTGCAAACTGTGAAACCGTTATCACAACATGGCCCAGTTTTGTTATTTGTGGATACAATGCGTCATATTCGCGCCTCCTACAAACCGTTAATTCGCGGACGTGGCCCCCTGCCAATTATCATTTGTCGTTAATTGGACATGTTTGGCATGTGTTGTAAAAGCGTTACACTGCCCCCGCCCACATGTTAGGCAGGATATACGACTTGAGTTCGTGTTAAATTTGCAATCAAATTGGAAAAAAACATGATTTTTAAAGACATGTTGTTCTTTAAATAAATTAGAAAATCGAATTTTCGTAATCGTTTTTTTATATTCGAATATTATCCTATATTCGAATAATCGAATATTCGGTCCCATCCCTAATGTAAACTCATGCTGGGGGAGAGAGGTATCTGAACAAACCCCTGAAATGAAATAAAATTAGTTAAATTATTTAAGTCCAAAATATAATACCAATTCCAATCACACTTCACAATCTCTCATGTGAACACTTGAACTCAACTAACTAAACACCATTCAACTATTGCAATCTCGACACACCCATCCGTACTTTGAAAATAACTAGACCTTTTCCCTCGAACATCAAGAAGCAAGATCATATATTGTTATTAAAAGGGTTTCCAAGTAGAGACAATGGATGGTTCAATCGATCACCATCTGTGATTTACAGGCTGCGGAAGAACATGTGGCGTTTCCGAAAGGAGCGTAAAGACTTAATGGCAAAACTTCATTATATATCGGGGTTGTAGACCTACCCCACAAAAAAGTACCGTACTCTTGTTTTCTGCGTTTCATTCGAATGACACGAACTCGTTGATATTTATCTAAAATCACATTTAACTGGATCTTTAAATAGCATTAATAAGCATAAAATACGATCGAAAATAGGCCGCATTTTGTCTTGCTCTTTGCAACGGTCATGTTAAGTATTGGAAAGTACTAATTATTTAAAATACCACATTACGCCATAAAGGACTAATTGCAACTAATATTAACTAGAAAGTTAACATTGCGAAATATATCAGCCATCGATTTGACACGATATTCGTTTCAACTCCCATGTATTCGAAACTTATAATGTTCTTTATCATGGTATTTTCTGTGCCACCTCAACTTACCACTATTGTATACACTCAACAAAAGATATATCGTAACGAACAGAATTTGTTGTATGCATGTACAACTCAAATAATCATAGCTAAAATTTCAAGCTGAAATTCTTATAAATGAAGAAAATACAACAATTTCCATTTCTTTCCATTTGGTGCGTTATAACTTTTGTTGAGTGTAGTTTTCGCTGGTTATTGGTGCATTTGCTGACCAAGTATCGTTATTACTGTGTGGACGTATGATGCATGTGATATATGCCGTTTAATAACAATTAATATAAAATCTTGTGTTATATAATAATATATATATATAATAATTTTTTCTGTTCTGTATACGTTTGCATTAAACAAAGCCTGAGGACACAAAACATCATGTCAGATACAAATACACACTTCTGATAAAAACAACAATTAAAATGTGATTGCACACATGTACAAAACCATGAGCTAGCATAAATATAAAACAAACATAAAATATAAACAATATAACAATTTGCCTTGACTCATTATGAAATTCATTTATATATTGTATATAAAATAAATTTTGCAGACTTGGGTAGATACAGCTCTAACAAAATGCTTTCTAAAGTACATAGCATGTCTAATAATGTTGTAATATTATTTACCAAAACATTTGACATTTGCCAATTGATGAACGGATTCGATGTAGTCCCAGCGCTATCACGGAGGTCGTCAATTAATCATCTATTGACCGAAGCACATTTAATTTTCAATTTACATAACACATTAGCAAGCAATTTAGTTGCATATACATTTATAGGGACTTGTTCAAAGATTTTCGGGTTTTTAAGTATGCATTAAATGTCTTGACTTGACATATTTAAGCATCGGAACTAAAAAGTTCAAGTATAGTAACAAGAAAAGCATTTAGAAAAAAAAAAAAAAAAGATATAAAAAAAAATTGATCTCGCCGAGGTTCAAACCCGGGACCATTGGATTTAAAGGCTATCGCTTTACCCACTCGGCCGTTCCGACTTCTGTATGCTATCTTGCATTATAACCAAGTTTATGCACACATAAAGTTTTTTATGTCATTTTCAGATTGACATTGATTTTCGTTCCTAGTTGTATGTAACCTTGTATCTTTGATCCTTGGCCAATCAGATTAAACAAACTAGTCAGGTGATATGTTAAACCAATCAGAACGTTTGGACATTCTTATCAATATTATTTTGGCGTGGGCAGTTGCCTCGCCTATTTTTCGCATAAAAATCGGATATTTTTGTGCCTACTGATACGTTTTTTAAGGTAAAGCTTTACGCTTTCCGTTTAGTGATACTATCAGTGTTCTTCTTTCATTTCTTTTCAACGGTTACGACGTTGCTCTGCTGCGTGAATTAACAACACAGTGGTCAGTTATTTACTTTCCGAGAGAACAAAGGAATTGGCTAGCGTGGCCGCGGCACCGACTCGCGTATCTTGGTGTTACGTCATCAAGTGTTTCCAAGATGGCGGCGCCCATGCATTGTAACATTCAATTGTTCGGGCATTCATTTGTGAAGAGACTACGGGATTTCATTCGTTCGGATTCTTCCTTACGATTTGACTTCAATCTAACTGGGCATCCGCTTGTACAATACTCTGGATTTCCTGGCGCAACCGTTCAACGGTTATATGAACACCTGCCGGTGGTTTCGGACTTTGAACCGCATGTAGTAGTTTTACTCATTGGTACTCACGATCTTTACGACGCCTCAAACTATGTTGTTTCAGTGGCTGACAAAATAGTGGAACTGGTGTTGACACTCTTACTTCAATTGAATGTTCGCCAAGTGATCGTTCTCCAAAGTTTACATCGTACTATACCACAGGTTACTACAAGATACCCAGTGGACTTGGAATGGTTTAATCGTAGGGTCGACCATCTCAATCTAATACTTACGAGTCGGCTTAAGGCTGTGCCGGATGGCCGCGCGTGCCTGTGGCGTTTAAAGGGTTTTTGGTCAACTCTGTCTAAAAGCAACAACTTTGCGGAAGATGGTTGCCACCTCTCCAACCAAGGCCAACGCAAGTTGAATCACAACATCAGAGCCGCAGTCGTCGCCGTCTCGAAGACTTTCCTCTCCAATTAACAGATACGTTATAACAATACACTATGAGGCTTATTTTTAACATCTGGCGTGTTACGTATTCGGTTTTATGCCGGTATTATTTCCTATTTACTTAAGCCTCATTAAGTGGTAGTTATAACATGACACATAATAGATAAATAAATGTGCTAGTTTATTTGTTCCATTTATACGTTGTTTGTGGTTAAGACTTTCTCCACTATTTTATTTCGGCATAGATCCGTAAACACTTATACCATATGCGACGCATTTTATAGTTACTAACTATGCCGGTCTTGCTATTTTATTTCTGCACCAATAGGCCGTAATTCATCATTTTACTGTTATGTTATGCGTGATTTAGTTAACGAGACTCACGCCATTTTTCTATTTTATGTAGGCATGGTTTAGTTTACAGCCCCATGCCATTGTTATGCGTGATTTAGTTAAGAGACTCGCGCCATTTTTCTATTTTATGTAGGCATGGTTTAGTTTACAGCCCCATGCCATTGTTATGCGTGATTTAGTTAAAGGACTCACGCCCTTTTTTTTTCCTACTTCGGTAAGGCATGATCTCTAATGGCAGCCTTTTTACCAAGGTTTTTTGCGTGATTTAGTTAATAGTCTCACGCCATTTTTATTATTTTTCTTTTGGATGATTTGATGGTCATCTTCATGCC
This sequence comes from Congeria kusceri, assembly GCA_027627225.1. NCBI lineage: Eukaryota > Metazoa > Mollusca > Bivalvia > Myida > Dreissenidae > Congeria > Congeria kusceri. Next base: position 20,824,180 of record CM051037.1, on the reverse strand, counting down.
AGTATTGCGTGATTTAGTTAACAGACTCACGCCGCTTAATTAAACAAAAAAAAAAAAATAATAATAATAATAAATAAATAATAATCTTGGCCTGATTTTGTGTCGGCGTTATGTTATATGTTACGCCAGTTTTAATTGCGAAATTCTGGTCACTTTTATTTCAGTAAAGCATGCTTGGGTTAACGACCTCATGCCATGCATCTTACGTATTATAGTTCGGATCTGCTCACCTTGGTGCCTATTTATTTCAGTCACAGGTTTATTGCCGGTCTTGAGCTATTATGTAATTTGTATTATTTTACATTGATACTTAGGCATGCTGACCATACAAGTTCCATGCCAATTTATTTTTTCTAATCACTTACTTAAGTGTGGGTATTATTGTTTTTTTTTTTTTTTTTTTTTTTTTTTTTTTTTTTTTTTTTCCAGCTATTTATGTATTAATTTTGGCTTAGATTCTTCATATATACATGTTTTTCAGATGAAACGCACAACGAAAAGGACCAAGCGGTCGGCTACCAACCAATCTTGCGATTGCTGCCAGGCTCAATCCACCCTGCAGAAATCCCGCTCCTCCAGAGACGGCCCTTCTACACCTGAGGTCACTTGACCCACGCTGGATGCAGCCCAGTTTGTCGTAACCACTCACAGCAATGCTGCGGCTACCATTTCGATGACGGAACCAGTGCTATCTGCACCTCCGCTGGCACCGCTCCCTGATGCATTTCCAACTCGACCACATACTGTCCAGGCCTTTCCACAGCCAGTGCCTCCACTCTTTCTCGATGACTCGTCCTCCGATGACGAAGACAGCCCCCCAACATCCTTCCAGGGGCTTCTCAATCAACATGAGTTTAATTTGATGCCAGGTAACAACGTCCTGTTCACGGAGCCCATCAGCACGCCGATTATCGCCCAAATTAAGAAATCGGTTTGCACCGACATTTGGAAAGGAAAATACATCGATCTGTCATCTCTGCTTCCTTCTAACTCTTCTGCACAGCCACCTCAGTACACCCTTCAAATGGATAAGCACTCCAATATCTCTATTGCACCTTCTTCTCGCTCTTTCAAACTAACGTCTGTCGAAGCGTGGACCTCTGCCTTCATCCGCTTCACCTCTATCTACACATACAAGTACCCTGCAGAAACTCAACAGCTTTTGAAATACATGGAGATTGTTCGCGACTTAGCGAATCGCCGTCCTGGGCCTGCTTTCCTCCAATACGATTCGCAGTTTAGGATGCTTCGGTCTTCTGTCCCTCTGCCTTGGGACAGAATTCACACAGAATTTTGGTTAATGGCTTCAACCTCTGCAACTGGTCCCCAGTCTTTTCGTCCCCAACGCCCCTCAGTCAGACCTTTCTCTTCTCCCAACCGTTACAAACGCTTCTTGGACAACACCTGCTGGACCTATAACAAGCCCACCAACTGTCGGGCTCCCAACTGCTCCCACCCTCATGTCTGCGGTTTCTGTCGTGGGTCCCACACTGCCTTCAACTGCACCTTCTCCAGCCAGGAACAGGCCGCTCAGTCCCTCAATACCAAACAAAAACCAACAGGTCCGAAGCCTTCCAAGTAACGTGGTCACACCCATTCAAATCTCATCCTTAGCACCATATCTTGCAGGCTATTGCTGGTCAACCTACCTCGTCAACGGTTTTTCAAATGGTTTTGATCTGGGTTATTTGGGCCCTCGGGTGGCAACTACCTCCCCTAACTTACAATCCTGTAACGAATACCCTCTTTTAGTGTCCCAAAAACTAGATCATGAACTTCACAATGGTCGTATAGCGGGACCATTCCAAACACCCCCTTTTGCAAATCTACATGTCAGTCCCATAGGTCTGGTTCCCAAGAAAACACAGGGCCAATACCGCTTAATCCATCACCTCAGTTACCCTAAAGGTAATTCTATAAATGATTTTATTGAACCGTCCCTGGCCACAGTTACTTACTCTTCCTTTGATGATGCTGTAGACCACCTTTTGATTCTAGGCCAGGGCTCACTTTTCAGCAAAACTGACATTGATTCTGCTTTCCGTCTTATCCCGATCAATCCGGCCGATTACCACCTTTTAGGTTTTACATTCCAGGATAAATTTTATTATGACAAGTGCCTGCCTATGGGAGCATCTTCCTCTTGCGCTATTTTTGAAAGATTTAGCTCGGGTCTCCAGTATATATCTCAAAACTATCTAGGAATTAAACACATGTTACATATCCTTGATGATTTCCTTTTTCTGGGTCCCGCTAACTCTTCTATCTGCCAATCCAATTTACAAAAATTTCTGGATTTCTGCAATAACATTGGAGTTCCCATTAAGTCTGAGAAAACTGAAAATGCCACATCATAATTTTCATGGGTTTAGAATTAGACTCTCTGAAAATGGAAGCTCGCCTCCCTGATGACAAGCTAATTAAACTCAGGGAACTTCTCGCACACACTGCTAGGTCTAGAAAAGTCACTCTGAAGGACTTACAATCTCTCTTAGGATTACTAAATTTTTGCTGCCAGGTGGTAACTCCAGGTCGCAGTTTCCTCCGTCGCCTCACAGATCTTACCAAAAAGGTTACACACCCTACACACTACATTACACTCAATATGGAAAGCCGAAAAGATTTACGTGCCTGGCAGCTTTTTGTTGAACATTTTAATGGAAAAAATCTTTTAAGGCAGCACCGTTGGTTGTCGTCAGACACATTGCACCTGCACACTGATGCATCTGGATCACTTGGGTTTGGGGCTGTGTTTAAATCTCATTGGTTTTCGGGTACATGGTCTGACCATTGGTTACCATATGACATCACATTCAAGGAACTCTTCCCTATTGTTTTAGCAATGGAAATATGGGGTGGACAATTACGTGACAATTGCATTATCCTGCACACAGACAACGCAGCAGTGGTGCATATTATAAATCGTCAAACTTGCAAAGTACCTAGTATAATGTCTCTTGTACGTCGCTTGGTTTTGGCAAGCATGACATTTAACATACTTATAAATGCCGAACATATTCCCGGTCGACAAAATGTTTTACCCGACCTTCTTTCTCGTTCACAGATAGAAAAATTTCAAGCCTCTGCTCCTCACATGGACAAGGTTCCCACACCCATCCCGGAGCATCTTCTACAGCTCAACTGAATCAACTGGTTTACAATCTTTTGGATTCATCGCTTGCTCCATCCACTAAGTCGAGTTATAAAAATGCTCTTCAGCACTACCAAAATTTTCACTGGACACACTACCCTTCGGAGCCTTTATGGCCTGTATCCACGGAACATTTGGCTCAGTTTATTGCCATATGTCATGCCCGTCAGTTACAAGCAACGACTATTACTTCCTATATTTCTGCCATCACATATGTTCACAAACTCAAGGGTGTGCCCAATCCTTCAGACTCGTTCGTCATAAAAAAATTGCTTCATAGCATCAGACGCAATAAACCGGCGGACAAGCGACATCCGTTTACACTAGACCACATACAGTTACTTCTGTCTCACCTTCGTACTTTGGTTACCGACAAGTACACCCGGGTTCTCATTCATTCTATGTTTTTGTTTGCATTCTTTGGTTTGTTTCGCTTAGGCGAACTAGCTGTTTCTGCCACAGGCTTTATGAATGTTATTCAGCGCAAGAACATTTCCTTTAATTATCAGGGCTCGATTATATCGGGAGTATCTGTCACCATTTGTAACTATAAACATTCACAGGGTCGCACATCAATTATACCATTATCCCGGCAAACATGTAAACAGCTATGCCCCGTGCGTGCTCTGTTACGTTATTTACGCATCACCCCAGAGTACCCAGGCCCACTTTTCCGTTTAAACAACGGTGAGGCTGTTTCAACCTCATTCTTCAGGTCTCTATTACACAGGTGTGTCATAGCATCAAACCTTGACCCTGTTCACTTCACAAGTCACTCTTTTCGTATTGGGGGTGCAACTCATGCACACAACAACCATCTTTCCCCATCAAACATTCAACAATTGGGTCGTTGGAAGTCACAGGCATACTTAAAATACATTCGTCCTCGTGCACTACCTATATAAGTCAGGTTGCTTCAGTTTGTCAGGTTTGGGGCTGACGGTTTAAGGCAGCAGCTCCTTTCCTAACAATTTCAAACTGCACCTTGCACAAAGCCGGCGGTTTAAGGCAGCCGCTTTGCATTTATCACGTCTATATACTTCTTCACTTCACACTGAGCTGACGGTTTAAGGCAGCAGCTCCATATTTATCCCTTCTATACTACTTTACATTTGTGTGTACAGAAATGTATTGGCCAGTCTCACTCCGTTACGTTTAATATGTATGCATAATTATTAACTTTTGCATAAGGTTATTTTATATGTAACATTCATAATATGCTAGTCTCAGTCCGTGCTAGTCTCAGTCCGTTCTCAATGGGCGGATGGGTTCCCCATTGTGGCGGTTTATTTTCGCCCATTATGGCATTCTGGCCATAACTATAACTTTACGTGTTGTGATTTTGTATGTTTGTTTATGATACATTTATGTACATACATTGTTTTATATGCTGTGTTTTATATGTATGTACATTTTGCCAGTTTAGTGCATTTTTAGGTTGAAAATGCACACATTATATTTTATGGCATTTTTAATAAATGCCCTTTATCAATCTCAACACGGTTTTTGTTATTCCCTTCTTGCCATACTAGTTTCGTCCGGACTTAGTTGTCTCCCATAATGTGAACAATACATAAAACCAAGTTTATGCACACATAAAGTTTTTTATGTCATTTTCAGATTGACATTGATTTTCGTTCCTAGTTGTATGTAACCTTGTATCTTTGATCCTTGGCCAATCAGATTAAACAAACTAGTCAGGTGATATGTTAAACCAATCAGAACGTTTGGACATTCTTATCAATATTATTTTGGCGTGGGCAGTTGCCTCGCCTATTTTTCGCATAAAAACCACCTCCTCCCATACCTCCACCACTTTACTTTCATATATAAATCTTTACAGGACATGGCGGTTTATTTTCGCCCATTATGGCATTCTGGCCATAACTATAACTTTACGTGTTGTGATTTTGTATGTTTGTTTATGATACATTTATGTACATACATTGTTTTATATGCTGTGTTTTATATGTATGTACATTTTGCCAGTTTAGTGCATTTTTAGGTTGAAAATGCACACATTATATTTTATGGCATTTTTAATAAATGCCCTTTATCAATCTCAACACGGTTTTTGTTATTCCCTTCTTGCCATACTAGTTTCGTCCGGACTTAGTTGTCTCCCATAATGTGAACAATACATAAATACTTTATGTAAGTGTTGCACGTGTTGTCAAGAATTTCAACGAAAACAACAGAAACACTCCAAATTATTCCATAGTTTAGCGTTACAAACGCTTTATAGTTTTATCAATTTCAACATGAGTACTCATGAACGAAACGGTTTTTACAGTATATTTCTAGGATCGTGGTGTTATTTTGCTCCCTTGTATACACTGTTTATTTTTTGAATCGTAGACATAAAGTTCAAAAATTGTCAATTCGTCAATCTGTAAACAGGTCCCGTTAACATATTGACAATGTTAACATACGGAAGTAACACATACAAGTATGATTTGAAACCGGTAGTCGGTGCCCAGAGAATTAGTTAAATTTAACTGCCGTCTCTTAAATCTCGTATGTAATTGTCGTGTTTTGTTTGTCCTTTAAATTGAAAGATTTGAAATATACTATGAGTAAATTCAATAACGGACAAAAAGCTAGCAATTTCAATCAAAGCCTGCAGATATAAATAAAAATATTCCATTTTTTCCAGACTACCCGTCCACTATCGTTAAAGCCGCATTATGGGTGGAATTGGTCAAATTTAGAGTAAACAATTAAAACAGTCATTTAAATGTCTGGTAAAATTATATTCCATGCTGTTCATGAATAACTGTACTTCTAACAGTAATATCATTTGTAATAAACTGGACAAGTCATTTTTAGTGACGTTCATGGAACATGTTGTGCATTACTTGAAGTTTCAAATATATAATACATTCAACAATTTACAAACTCAAAATCACTTGGTCAGTTTCTGACCATTAACAAGTAAATTTGCATAGTAAAACATAATACTTGGTTTATAATTTTCAATGTTTTGTCCGTTTGTTGTAACAATGCATGTCTTTATAAAATTCACACTAGTAGGTTTATTAGACGATCCTCGAAATTGAAATACTTCACTGACCACAAAAACGGCATTTTTCCATTCACGGAAGGGAACTTCATTCCTTTTATGGGAAACTAGGACACCAAATGGCTTTAAAATGTAAACAAAACAGTCGAAATAAAACTAAATATTTTAAGAAAATGTAAAATAGTTTTTTGGTCATAATGGATTATTTTACGTGTTTGTAAAATCTTAAATAAACTCTTAATGCTTGTCTCAACTTGCAGCACCTTGTGTGTGCCTTTAACACTCTCATTCTGTATGCACTAATAGTGACGTCATATTTCAAGATGATATTTTTGTGTCACTCTATTTATTGTTGTTCATAACGGCGTTTGGTTGTAGAGTCTATTTTAATTTAAAGTGTGTGCTATATATATTTTTAATGTATTATGACACATTTATTCACGTTTTATTTCAATTCAACCATTTTTAAATGTTAATGTGTATGAAGCAGCAGAAGGACGCATTTTAACACAGCCATTTATTTAAATTGTCCAATATGACCATACCACGAGGAAAACATCAAAAAGACGCCATAAGCGAAATGATTCAAACCTGGGCCGCCTGTATAACAACGAAATCATCGCAGCTGGCGATAGACAGAATCATGCAGAACGAACTGAGAAACCCATAAATGTCAAGTTGAAGATGCGATTGATCATCCCCTTCACAGTTTTACCCCATTGTTAATTACCATTAATGTTTGCAAGGAGAACCCTGTAGACATTCATGTATGTATAGAATAGTGATTGGGTTGTAATACATGTATATTGATTTTTATTTTTTGTATTTGCATGTGGAGTTACGATATCTGTATGCGAACATGACTGTAACACAATTTCTAAATGTTTTTATACATTTATCTGCCTATGAATTGGTGATCAATTTAGTGACGCCTTTATAAACTAGTGAGTAGACATTATAAAGCATGTGTATGTTTCCTGTCTTTATTACCTACAGTTTATATTTTAGTAGTTTAAACTTGATTGGCACACTTCAGTATTTGTGAGGACTACTACAGCTGGTTCCTGAAAAAAATCTGTTATGATAATTTAATTAAACATGAGATGTGTTGTTAATGCTCCAGTAACAGAACTGCACTGGCAGAATCAACTATAAGAATCATGCTATATATTTATTAGGAAATATTTCAATAGGTTTAGTATATCACGGTATTTTTCAAACAGTTGGCCATAAAGCAATGGTTATAAGCCATAAACATATCATTTAAAAGTAAGCACAAAGTGTATAGTAAAAATTAATGTTTTCTAGTATAAGGCTTTTGAATAAGTGATTGAATATCAATTTATTGTTTCAGTACATACCCTAAGAACGGTTTATTTTCTCCGAACATATTCATAGAGTATATTTCAAATGTCAAATAAATAGAGGATATTTATTTGTTTTCGGTGTGATAACGCGTGATATCATCAGCGGAAAGGGAGAGAATTAATATTTTCACGAGCGCTTGCGCGAGTGAAAATATGTTAATTGTTAATCCGTTTATTGGAAAATATCGCGGGAATCATAACGTCATGAAGTCAAAATAATGACATCATTTCACAGTTTCATTTAAGGTATTAAATCGGGACCCAAAAAGTAGTCCCTAACTGTGAGTGATATGGGGATATATATCACTGATATTTTATTATATGTCACTGCTTAGTATGAAATAAAAATGTATTATTTTCTTTGTAAATGCAAATATTAAATATTGGAAACTCAAGATTCATCTGCAGGTGAAAAACACTTTAAAAATATACAACATTTTGCATTTTCACGTAAACGCTGCATTCTGATAGGATAATCCGCCCACGTGACCTATCATTCATACCCCTATGAACCGGCTGGGTATGCAAATTACCGTACTACTTTTTCATTCTCTGTTTGCGAAATTACGTCATTGTTTTGCGCGAACCTTTACGATTTGTACACTATCGTACTTAAAAAAACATATAACTGATTTATCGGTTGCAGATGGTGAAATTGTAAACGCATATTGGGACATTTGAATTGTGTTTACCAGAAAGTCCACTCCAAAATGATCCACAGCGATTTGAAATGCCTGACGAGATATTAGAAATGCCGTTCGAAGAAAATAAAACCGAAACAAAAACGGGGATTCCTACGCCGGAGGCTACACGTCAGTTGCGGCCCGAAGGCATTTTTGCAAACTATGCGTAATTTTCCCGAGAGTACATACACCAAGAAATGCAGAAAAATACTTTTCAATTTTTAAATAATGGTCCTTTATTTAAGGCACGTGACTAATTGCCAATACAACACAACACAATTAAAACAACAGGAAACAAGCACGAAACAAAATCATAACGATGTTTAAAACCAGGGTCCCTGCATTGGAAAGGTAATTGCAAAATTAGGTGTAAGTTTTCTATTCACTTATATTTTAGACCTTCAAGTAGAAGTTAGATTTGCGGAAGCGGCCAAAGCGTCCCACACCTAACAAAATACCCAACATTGACCGTTTTAGCATCACAATAATTTGAACATATGCAATCCGCTGTTAATGATTTGTGATTAAAACCGCGGTCCATAGAATATAATTCAACACATCTTAAACTGGCATTAGTTCTTATGAACGTTAATGACGTCTATTCCACTGAAAACTGTTTTTTATTTACGAAAGACATTTAATTATGTACATGTTTTTTCGTATTTTGATCGGTAAGATGTCCATAAGAAACGAACGATTTCTGCAAAGTTTTATTTTTATTTACATATTTCTGGACTACTGTTTTAAATCATAGCAGTATATGTTATTTATGTATGTGTACTTTTTTCGAAACAGTGGACTTTAACTTAACAATTGCAAAAGACAACGGCAAAAGCGGTCTGTACTACAGCGTATAAGGCTTATTTCTACTTCTGATAGATCTTTTAAGCAGGCAAATATCAAAGAATGCGTGCCACCCTAAAGAAGAGAATGAAAAAAATGACGTAAGTATGATACTGAATAGGTCTACAAATGCAATGGAATAATGAATTGAAATGCTTCTGCCATTAAGCCGGTACGGTGCTATTTGGAATCGCCACGTGCTATTCCGCAGCATGTAAATAACTGATTTTGATAAATCTGTTTTGAACCATCCCTGTCTCTACTTGGAAACCTTTTTAATCGCAGAGATATTTGAGATTGTTTATTATGTTCGGTGGAAACGATCTAGTTATTGTCATAGTACGGATGGCTGCGTTGATGTTTCAGGAACTGAAATGCTCTGTTTTAGCAATAGCACAAATACTCGTGTACAATAAAAATAATGTTATAGTGCCGTACGCATTTTTGTCCAATAGGAGTATGCCTGCGTAAATCCTTGAAAAATATTATTAATGATTCAAGTTTCAAATTAAGATGTTCTGTTTTGTTCTACATTTGTTTACTATATGTTAAGACGACCAAGCTCATGTACGCAATTTACATCGATATAAGTGAACGACGCATTTATGTAGGTTTGGTATTTACATACTAGTAATGCTTACATAACATACTTCTTGTTGACCGAATCATTGTACAACAATGTTATTATTTTACGTATATTTACAATTTTCCATCGAAGAGTAATGATGTAAGAAACGAACGTGAATATTGTTTCAATATTTGATGTAATTGTTTTGTCTGTATTATGGATATTTCAAAATTTACGATAGGGTGAACATAATGTTTATTATATTTGTGTGTTCATAACAATATTTTTACAGAAATCACAAACAGTATGAACTATTTTATCTGTACAAAGTTCTTTAAAAGCATAGTTTAAACTGTGCTTTTAACTCACTATTTCACTTGGAAATGAGATGTGTAATGATGATGTCATTAGATGACACTTTGCGAATATATCAAACACAGATTATGTGATACTCTGTTCTGTGGATATTAGTGTGTCATTTTATCATTTGTGTTGGATTAAATACATAATTAATCTCTGTCTGTTATTGTCTTTATCCCGCTTTGCTTAATGATGGTGAATAGGAATAAGTTTGGTTGATGATGAATAAACAGCTGTTTGTTTTTTCATACAAAGTCGTCCGTTTCCACATGCTTCTAGTATAATACAAGACATAAATAGCGGATACGGATTGTAGATTCGCATACCCATATTTAAATGTATTCATGATAGAAAACCGAGAGTTACATAACAGTTACATAACAAATATATACATATGTGTACATATAATATCACTTATTGTTTCGTCGTCTGTGTGCCGCACATTAATAAATCAATGTGCTAGACACCCAACTGGCCAAGGACATTGGGATTGCAAATACCAATGAATCGATATGTTTAAAGGATGTACCACTATTATCCAACAGTTGAAGGCCGTTTATATTGCGGAGGCGGCCAATGCGTCCCTTTACAAAATGTATCACTTATTGCTTCGTCTTCTGTGTGCCGCATATTAATAAATCAATGTGCTAGACACTAGACAGTGTGTGTGTGCGTGCGTGCGTGCGTGCGTGCGTGCGAGCGTGAGTGATGCGTGCGTGCGTGCGTGTACGTCCGTACGTACGTACGTCCGTATGTACGTATGTGTTCTTTCGATACATTTTACTTTCCAATATTAAACCTGACAATTGCACATGACAATAAAAAAATGCCGTCTGTACTACAGCGTAAAAATACTTCTAATTCTTAACATGTTTAACAGCACCTGATACAATTGGGGGGAAAAAACATTTGTAAAGGTTCTGTGTTTACATATTTAAAACAGACTCCCTGTACCCGTAATGATTGTATTACCATGACGATATTTTATGTTAATTCTTTCCAAGTGGTAAATTAAGAAACTGACATATATGAAGGTTTATATAAACTGTCTTTGACATAATATAGACAGATACGTTGCTGTTAAAGCATGGTTGGCATCATATGTAATAAAAATGCAAAACATGGGTCTATACTGACGCACTAAAGGACAGTATAATGTAAACGTTGGATCGGTGAATTAGATAGCAACTCGTAAGCTATTAAGTAATTTGGCTCTTGATAGAAGCACGTGTATTAAATATTAAATATTAACTGTCAACTGCTAAATATTGTTTTCAATACATACAATGAAACACCAGATGCATCACACGTAGAAAAACTACTATTAAAGGGACTTGTTCACAGATTTTTCGTATTTTGAAAAATGTCATTGAATGTCTTTTCTGCAAAACCCTACAGCATCTGGAATAACCTAAACAAATATTATATACAGAAAGAGAATTAAATTTAAAAGTTTCCCTTCGCCGAGACTCGAACCCTGGACCTTTGATATTAGAATCTTATGCGCTATAAACCACTCGGCCATTCGGACTTATAGGTATGGTGGTGTTTTTTTGAACGCAATGTAAGTAATGCATGTAAGGTATCCATAAAGGAAACGATATTTACAATACATTTCTTAGTCATGAGTGTTATTTCGCTTTCTTTTTATATAACGTGTAATTTCGTTTTGGAATCTATGTCAAAATTTTGTAAAATTATCAAATTGCCAGTCTGTGAACAGATCCCTTTAACAACTGTCCACTCATTTATGGGCAAGTGCCAAATGTCTGTAAACAAACAACATACAACACATAAACCACGAAGCATACACAACACAAACAAAACTTGAGGGCTCTGCTTTCGAACGGCCATGAAATGAAACTATGAGTTTAAACCATGTTGAAGGACTATTGGTACTCACCATTCACCACAATATACAGACAATTATACGAAATTCGGTTAAAAAGTAATCAATTGGAATACAACATTCATTTTAATAACAATTTAATAATTCAGTTTTGGACACCAACCAGAGCAAAGGAATAACATATTTCTGAAGCACGATGGAATTAAATAAAAACCATAATCAACATCTAGCAATATTATATTTAATAAGATTTCAAGACATAGCACTTCACATATAACACAATTCTGAGGCACGATGAAATTAAATACAAAACGACAATAAACTACTCTTATTAATTCCACCTCAAGACGAAGTGCCATGCAGTTTATATAGATAATTGTAGGTTAGTGTTGAATACAAATAAGTGTATTTAGCGAGGCTTAGAAAACTTAACCACGAGCCTTGGCAAGAAGTTGAATTTTTTCCTGCCGAGCATATAAACGTATCTGTATACAACACTTACCTGGTATTCTATTTATCCCATCATTTTCTGCCTTTATATTGAAAATAAACGATAGAAAATCGCTAAATAACACGACAAACATATAATGACGACACGAAAATAAACAACTTGACGTCATTATAATGCGCGTGTTTGCTGTATTCAGCAAGGTGCAATACAACTTATCCCACGGGGTGTTATTTCGTCAATGCAGGTGATGATGGGATAAGTATCAGATTGTTTGTCGTCATGCAATACAGGAAGACGCCGTAATTCTGGGTGTAAAATAACACAGATTAAACTGCTTTCAGGTGTATGAAAATATTGCCCAGAAATAATATAACATACACATAATACTTGTATTATTGTATAATGACAAGCGATTATATAAACATAATTAAATATCCCTGTAGACAGAAAATTAAAAGTTATCGATTAAAACAGAATACATGAGTCGAATGTTGAAATAAGGTTTAGCTCTGGATAACAGTAAACTATTGAATGACGTAAGCCGAATCGGATGATAAGTGCGGAAACTACCTATAAATATCAAAACGATTAATCTTCATTTCGGGAATGTCAATATGGTAATTAATCTTGATAAGTGTGTCAACTGTTACCACACTCGTGATAATGCTCATGAATTATGAATAATCATAACGGTTTATCTGGAAACAGTTATTTTTTAAATAATTAACTCATATTAAATATAATAAATCTTCATTTTCCTCGACATTAGATTAACTCTTTTTAACAATTAAAGATCCTTTATATCAGGAAAGTGATTAATTGGCACATGAGCTACTAGACGCCAATATACCGATCCGGATTTTGCCACGAACATTGTAAACACCTCCCCAGCTATTGTTAAAGGATTTATTTCAATTCATCGAAAATCACAAACATTACCATGTGCTCCTTTGAATATCACAAACAAATTCCTCGTGCTCTTTTGTATCAACTAGTTTCACCGTTAAACACGTGATGTCCAATTGCGAAGATTGGATAATAGTGTAGATTAATTTGAATACGATTGACATTTTTTGGAAGCGTCCATTGTTGTGTGAATGTTTGGTACTAGTTGTGCAATACCTAATTTCGTTGACAAACAATATTCAGACTAGGTCCCTGAATACTATATATATATAACATCAACCTTTTTATACATGTTTTAGATTGTTCGATCATACCGTTGCACCATGCACGGACAATGGGAGAGTAAGTCATTTATTACCATACTGCTAAGTGCGTCAATGGTATCATTAGGTCTGTTTGTATAATATTTAACCGGCTTGATGGACGGAACGAAATAGCTTTGTCTATGTCTATGTCCTTGTTGTAAAACGTAAAACATACAATATATTATTATTATTTTGAAATAAATAGTGCATGTGTATCCTTTTTTGTTATATCTGAAACATTGAACTAAATGTTCATTCAGGTAAAATATTGTGAGAATTAAATACGACATTGACATATACTGCAGTCAGATTAGAAATCTACACGGTGGTCGCCCAGATAAAAAAAATGATCGTTGCTTTTATATAACACCTTTTTCACCCTGGAACATTATAATATATTTAAACCTGGTCCCATGAATATGAACCCTCTTATAATTGATTGTAGTCTCTATTTTACATACCGGATGTGCCAACGGAAAACAGAGCTCATAGGTAAAGGAGTATTTTCATTGGTCAATATTTTAAGTTGGGGCCAAATCAATCTTAAACCGGTATTTACATGTATATAAATAGTAGCCCCCGTGACTCGTTTTCCCCATCCTCTAACCTCGACATATGGCCTTCTTTGTTTAGTGATAATTTAAGCTCATCTTAAGATACTACTAGATGATTTCAATTTATTGCTATGGCACGCAAGCCATCACAAGCACTGCCACATGCCTGTTTGATTAACCTAGATAAACAGATACTCGGCGAGGTCCAATTTCGTGAAATTTCTTAAAGGTTTAGTTTAATGAATGTCTGACCTTTCCATAGGGTATTCCACTCTGTGTACTGGTCAACCATAAAATCTGATATCATTATCTTCATTTTTTCTCTGAGCTGAGTGAGCAATGGCTGAGTGCAATTTTTCAATTGCAGCAGTGTATTGATCTCAGCTTATAGGGGTCGCCACACTGTCTCCACACTGTGACCACAGCAGGGTGCCAATACACAGGAGTACAATACCCCAGATTTTCTCTTTTAATTTTCTCTTCAATGACGTAACGTCCGAATTCTATGCAAGTGTGAGCCGAAGAATAGCTTGACTTACTAGAGGACAAACTTGCGTAGAAAACATCGACAGATAAATATACCATGTTAGTTAAGTTTATTGCAGTTATTTGTGTTTTAAAACGTATTAATTGGTACAAAAATTCAACCCCTCGTGTTGTTAATGAACATTTTATATGTATTAATTTCATTAAAATACTACAAAAATCAAAGGAAATAAATTATGTCTGGGAGGGGGTCAAATAAAGAAGGATTAAACTACGCGTTTAATAATAAGAGGCTTAAGCCTCTTCAAACACAATCGCTATTATTACAAATTTATAATAATATGTTTTTAAAACACACACTTGAATTTACTGTGATTATCTGACATACAAGTGTCATTCAAAATGTAATATGGTTGACGATGGCTCAGTACAATGATAAAAGCTATGAATACCCAAACTCAACCAGGAGCGGATATAGAATTTAGAGTTCGAGGGGGCGGTCATATTCAGTAACTGCCAACAAACGGCTGTTGATCTCTGATACATTTTAGGATATGTATTGGAACGACCACATGATAATACAATGATTGTATATTTAATTCAAATAATGTAAAAATTATTCATTATGCATAAGTGGAAACTTTTCCTGTCATATAATATATTACTTAAATATTAAAAAATGATTAAATAACGTGTATTTTTTTGGACGATTTTTATTAGCACAATCACTGCTTTTCATATCGAACACCAAAAATAATGCAAGGGCATTTCTCCAACCTTTAACACCTGTCAACATGGTATCTAAGACACGAATTAAATTGACGATCCTATAGAATGTCATTGACGCGCTTAGAAGTATGATAATAAATGTATTTCGGATTTTAAATTCTTCGGGTAGATCTATTTGTTCCATCGAAAAATCTTAATTAATTTTAAAATGTGAATTGTAAATCCATTTATTATACGGGGACTGAGTCTGAATATCCATTGTCAAAAAAATTTCTCCACACAAAACCTAATTATAGCATATTTTAAGTGTTGTTGTTTTTATATATAATGCCGAGGTTTAATACTGATCACAATTGCAAAAAGCAAACAGAAGTAAACAAACAAACACGCAATGCCATCATGTAATCGGTCGGTTCCAACAATAATAGTTACACGGCAAATATGCGTCAACAAGTCCATAGACCAATCCGGGTTTTTCCTTAAATAGTTTAAAGTCCTCCCCAGCTATTGTTAAAGGATTAATTTCTAATCTTTAAAAATCACAAACGTAACCACGTGCTCATTTGAATATCACAACCATAATGCACGTGCTATTTTGTATGAAATCGTTTAACCGCTAAACACGTGATATCCAAGTGCGATGACTGGACGATATTGCAGATTAATTTGAATATGATTGACATTTGTGGAAGCAGACGCTTAGTTAATAGAGTTTCTCTACTACGGATGCAGCTCGATTTTAATATCTCTGCAAGTAATGTTAGTGCTTTCAGGTAAAGGTTTCAGTGTATGGGACACGTCCACTATTTATAGAGTGACCGCGATGAAGATAGTAACTATAGATCACCAAGGTATGGAACGTCCGCACTGTCTTATGTCTTACATTTGTATTATATTATGTTCTTTAGTATGTTATGTGGATACAACTTTATATGATGTGGACATTTCTTTATATCATGTGGATCTTTATTAGATATTTCTTTATATGATATAGATACTTCTTTATATGATGTGGATACTTCTTTATATGATGTGGATTATTCTTTATATGATGATACTTCTTTATATGATGTGGATACTTCTTTATATGATGTGTTTTTTTCTTAATATGACGTGGATATGTCTTTATATGATGTGAATATTTCTTTATATGATGTGGATATTTCTTTATATTATGTGGACATATCTTTATATGATGAAGAAATGTCTTTATATGATGTGGATATTTCTTTATATGATGCGGATATGTATTTATATCTTGTAGATATGTCTTTATATTATGTGGATATTTCTTTATATGATGTGGACATTTCTTTATACGATGTGGACATTCCTTTATATGCTGTGAATACTTCTTTATATGATGTGGTTTTTTATTTACATGATGTGGATATTTCTTTATATGATGTTGATATTTCTTTATATGATGTGGACATTTCTTTATATGCTGTGGATTTTTCTTTATATGATGTGGACATATTTTATATGCTGTGGATACTTCTTTATATGATGTGGACATGTCTTTACAAGATGTGGGTATTTCTTTATATTATTTGGATATTTCTTTATATCGTGTGCATATTTCTTTTTATGATGTGCACATTTCTTTATATGATGTGCACATTTCTTTATATTATGTGCATATGTCTTTATATGATGTTCACATTTGTTTATATGATGTGCATTCTTAATTATGATGATGGGGTCTGTGCAAGCGTCTGGACGGGAAGCACTTAACTACGGGCCATTGTGGGTCGTAATATTGAAGGCTAAACAGGATGATTGTAATATTTTGCGCACTTGAGTTCTGCGTATTCTTATTTAATTCTTATTTAACAAATAACTAATTTTCATCAAAATTTTAACGGCTGTAAGGCGTAAAAATAAGTTTGTTTCAGGTTTAACCGTTACATGACAAAAAGAATTGGGTAGGTAGGTAGGTATTTTTTATTTATTTATTTGGTAAATGGTCAACTTGAAGATTCTGAAACTGAATTAATATTCAAAACATATCTGTAATATCCTTAAACATTGTTTTAAAGTTGATTCTATCAAAACTAAACACTTATTTAACCAAAAAGCATTTAATTATTGAAAAACATAAATAAAACTAAAAACATATTTGACAACCCCAATAAAATGTTCTACGGTTCTATGTTCTAAGCCTAATTTTTTCCAGCATTGAATGATTTTTAAATTACTTGGCAAAATAGTTAATTTTATGGGAGGGTGTTACACGCACAATAACCAGGTCCCTTAGTCCAAGGTCAAGGTCACACTCAAAGGTTAAATATATAAATGAATGCCTTTTGAGTATATCCAGACCATAAATGTGTCTGGCATTGAACAATTCTCAAATAATTTGGCAAAAGTGATAAGCATTATAAGAATGTGTGTAAAATGCAATAACTAGATCCAAGGTCAAGGTCACACTCAAAGGTCAAATATAAGAATGACAACCATTGAGTATATCCAGAGCATAATTTAGACCGGCATTGAAGGATTTTCAAATTACCTTGCACAACTTTGAAAAGTAATAAGTATTATGAGATGGTACCTTAATCTTCTCAGAATGACAGAAAACATTTAATAGAAAATACAATATAAGAGAACCGTTTTCCTTTTGCAAATAATTGGTATGAATATAGTCAAGCTTTATCATGTAGAAAGAGCTGGATAGGTGGGCTTGGGGGGGGGGGGGCATCCGTGTTGTTTAGAAGCATTTCTAATTTAACAATAATTTGGTGAATCAATTTTTTTTTTCCGTTAAATTCTTTGAAATGAGGGTTTCAGTCAGTCTATTACAGCCATTGAATATAAAAAGGCATATATATCCATCTTTGTGTTGTTTTTCCTGTCGAAAGAGGCAAGTCAGGAAACAAAACGGACAGCACAGCATCCTGCTATATCGCTCGGAATATTTTCTTTGGACTGTTTCAATTTTCTAAATAACATTTGTTGGATGTTTGTGAGACAGGTACATTTTAAATTCGAAAATGACGTCAGGCTTGTTTTCAATAGACAAAGAAAGAAATCAAGTATGGGTTATTCTGCAATAATTATGGACGGAGTGTAATGTATTGAAAATAGTTCTGGATAATTCACTGAAATTTTACAGTAAAATGCACGTGCTTAACGTGCTTAAACGCGCACCAGAAAAATTGTAACAAACTTACCGTTTCTCTGTAATGTATTGAAAGAAAAATGCGTATTAAATGCGTAAACGTTATTGAAAATTTAATTGTATTGTGTTTGTTATAATGTTACTTTCACTATAGCATCAATAACATGGCGTCATATTGATCTTTGACTTTTATCAATGAATCGGATGCCGTTTGCTCAATTGTTATGAAAAAGGTAACGTCATATTGTTTGTTTTTATTTATTGACGTCACTGAAACGTGCGTGTGATTGTACTTTGTAGAAACATGGGCAGAGTAAAGAAAACATATAGTTTTAATTCAATAGCTTTAAAATACACACAAAGATCGTGTTAGAATCAAAATAATATGTTTTGATACCTTGTTGTCGAATACATCATATAAAGCAATGTCCACATCATTAATAGATATATCAACATCATATAAAGAAACGTCCACATCATATAAATAAATGTTCACACCATATAAGAAAAAAACACATCATATAAAGAAATATCCACAGCATATAAAGAAATGTCCACAGCATATAAAGAAATGTCCATATCATATAAAGAAATGTCACATCATATAAAGAAATGTCCACAGCATATAAAGAAGTAACCACAGCATTTAAAGAAATATCCACATTATATAAAGAAGTATCAACATGATATAAAGAAATGTCCACATCATATAAAGAAACGTCCACAGCATATAAAGAAATGTCGACAGCATATAAAGAAATGTCCACAACATATAAAGAAATGACCACATCATATAAAGACATATCCACATCATATAAAGAAATGTCTACATCATATAAAGACATATCCACATCAAAGAAAGAAAAACCTACATCATATAAAGAAATGTCCACATCATATAGAGAAATGTCCACATCATATAAAGAAAAGACCACATAATAGAAAGACATATCCACATCATATCAAGAAATATCCACATCATATCAAGAAATGTCCATATCATATAAAGAAAAGACCACAGCATGTAAAGAAATGTCCACATCATATAGAGAAATGTCCACATCATATAAAGAAAAGACCACAGCAAATAAAGACATATCCACTTCATACAAATAAATGCCCACATCATATAAAGAAAAGATCACAGCATATAAAGAAGTATCCACATCATATAAAGAAAAATCCACATCATATAAAGAAATTTCCACAGCATATAAAAAAATGCCCACAGCATATAAATAAATGTCCACATCATATAAAGAAATGTCCACATCATATAAGGAAGTATCCACAGTATTTACAGAAATGTCCACATCGTATAAAGAAGTATCCACATCACATAAAGAAATATCCACATGGTATAAAGAAATGTCCACAACATATAAAGACATGTCCGCATCATATAAAGAAATACCAACATCATACGATATCCACATCATATAAAGAAATGTCCACATCATATAACGAAATGTCCACATCAAATAAAGAAGAATCCACATCATATAAACAGGTATTCACATCATATGAAGAAGTATCCTCGTCATATAAAGAAATTTCCACATCATATAAGGAAAGATCCACAGCATTTAAAGAAATGTCCACATCATATAAAGTTGTATCCACATAACATAATAAAGAAAGATCATAATATAATAAAAATGTAAGACATAAGACAGTGCCGGCGTTCCATACCAAGGCATTAGCGACAGTCACAGGTCTTCCTTCATTTGGGGCGCTAAAATTCGTTCTGACAGTAGCATCGGGCTAACAAAATGTATATTTATTTGTTTTGTGAACATCTTACTGCATGCCTGTACGAGCTAGTTGTTTGTAAACTAGTAAGGTTTAATATCACAAGTGAACCTGGAACTATATTTGTAATTAACTACATACAGTGGTTGTATCATTAACAAAATGAGTTAAATGAATCGAGATAAATGCAGGTTGGTATATAGCATTGCAGTTGGTTCGGTGATTGTTGATAAAACAGGTGAAATATTAAATTAAATTGACTCGCATTGCAGTTTTTGCCTGAGATTTATGATAATTTCAATAGATTAACGGTTAAAGTTAAATGCAACCTCATTCAAATTGTGATGATTTCAATATATGAAATGGTAAATGTATGCGTCTAGCAGCTTGAAAATCCCAAAATCAACCAGTCAACCCGGAAATGTCAACGTCCCTACCTTTATGATGAAAACAGGACCTGTGTATGTGAAGCCCTGGTAGTACTGTACCTACTCCACATACACACGTCTGAAACATTATCTTCATAATCATAGTCGTGGTATATTTTAATACTGGAACAAAATTATAAACACCTATCATGCCAGGACGTGCGCTTGGTTTGTTTCGTTTGTACCTTGCACATCTCATAATTTAGACGATCATCTTGCAGCTGAATTAATTTCTTATAAGCATAATTACTGAATTTGTATGAGAGTTCAATTTTTCGTGCAAAATGAAATCAATCATGTTTTTATTGCTCCCCAGGCCGTTGGAAACAGAGGCAATATAGAGATCAACCCCCGTTTGGCCATGCAGAACGAGTCCATATTCACAGGGATGGTACTGATAAATACTACACAGGTGAGTAAATTGGAACAATCTCTCAGAAACTAATAAAACAATTCAATTAAACAACATTATGCACTGTACATATCAATCTGTCTAATTTACAGGATCGTCCTCATATAAGATCTAATGACGACCTATACATTATTCTATTAAGAAAATAGCGAATTTCCAAAACGGTTATCTATACTACGCAGTGTATGAAAAACAAACGGTGCATTTACCATGATCACAGAAACCGAAACATTCAAGCACGTAATATTAGCACGCTATTCATGTGTAGTATTCATTGTGAACAAAAGTTTTGTAATTCATGAAGATTGTAAAGATGTGCCATTGATAACAAATACGAACAACAGTAATATATGGTAGCAATGAACTGTATTATCATTACATATAAACTTATACACTGGAATGTCAAAACAAATTGGAGAATGTGAATCGACACCAATATGTCAAATTGTTTTCGAAAGTGAACAATCAAAGCAGGAGCCTATAGAACACCTGGTATTATTACAACTTGATGTGATCGTCACCAGCATTGCCAAACTAGCATTGAAATGAAAGTTACGGATATATGAAGTTCCGTTTGATTTTGTGTGGTTTTGTCCACACTGCACTCGTGCATTTTCCAAAATTCCAATGATGTTTAATGTAGCTGTTTCAAAAATTAGGAAAATACTGTTTAGATTATAATCGATCGGGAAGTGTTTCGGTGCCATTCGTCGTCATGATTGAATAACCCCAAATGCTATCTGAATTTTACATGTTTATCGGACACTGAAATGTGATTTCTTTTGCACCCGAGTGTTTCATTGGGATTTATTATTATAAAAACAAGACACATTTCACATGTTTCTTGTTTAATTTTTAGGGATAAATATAAAAAGTATTTCAATAGAATATTACCCAATGGAGTATTCAAGTATTCAATCGTTGTATATGGTTGCAACTATTTTATTGGAGGCTGAACCAAAATCAAATATGTAAGCAGTTATTTTAAGCGGATAAACCAATACATATTTTACATTAAACTATAGAACACACGGTTATAAATATTTTATATTCAGATAATATTCTAAGTTCTCGAGTTTCTAACGCTAGTAATGTTTATATTATTTTATAGTGAAAAGCAATATATCATCGTATACAATATGATTAACCTGTCAATTTTTATCTAAATTAACTAAGTTTAACGTGTTAAAATCAGTCTATTAAACTTATCTAAAATCAAAATCTGAGCATTAGTAGTATCGTCGAATGTCCCTCGATAATGCCTCTTGTTATTTATGTAAGCATGAGTAAAACTCAACAATGCATGGAACTGCTATTTCTCACAATTCATTAAAAACTATCTTTAGGCGCCTAATAACCTTTTTAAAAGCCAATTCTGCATTAATTTACCGTGTTAGAGTATCGGTATTTAACATGTTATTGATGTTAATGAAGCAATTATGGGTTTTGTGTATTAACTTATGCGGTATGACGCATTGGTGTTCAACCTATGGTTTCGATAAATAAAGCAGTGAGTTATCCTGCTAATACAATGAGTCAAATAAATATACTCATTTGTATAATGTTCATACATTGTTGTGTACAATATTATATTATAGAAAACGTTCCATTAATTAATAACCATTCCAAACCAATCAGTGTGCTGTATTATCACGTTGCCCTGAGTTCTCATAACGTACGTTTTATCAGGATAAGCTTAAGCTAACTATTTGCATATTGCACAAGTGTTCATAAATTATATACATATTACATTTTGAGTGGAAATTGTTAATACAGATAGTCACGGTTATAGAGAATATTAGGTTAGTGTCATTGTGTACTTGAATTTATCCGACGAGTTAAAGAAAGGTTTACACGGCGAGGCTTGCCGTCTCGTGTAATCCTTTCGGAGACGAGTCGGATAAATTCAAGTACACAAAGACACTAACCTAATATTCTATTTATCCTACCATATTTTTATTTATTTATTTTATGTTTAACAAACACACTATTAACGTTTAATTATTTGAAACAATACTCAAAAACGCATTAAATTTACTGAATCTAACCTTGCGTAGTAATATGGAATATATTCATGATGTTTCCGCCACTCGAAATAGTCCGAAACAATTCAATGCAAAACGCAGTGTAACAAGATAAAATATCGCCATATGCTTCGTTTCAAATATGTTCACCATGCCAAATGCTACCCACTACAGTAGATAAAAGAAGGTTTTATTCAAATGCAAGTCCGTGTTTCGACCAAACTGTTCAACAACAAAAGACCAATATGGCTGGCAATTTTAACTTTCCAAAAGTGTATATACAGGATTTATCTTCGTCGAGATGTTTATTATATACCATTTCTATTATCTTTCAAAATATACACACAACTCGTGTGACTCAATTATTCCAGAATGTCACAGCATAAAATTAAAAATAAAATACACCCTACTCACCCGATTTTTTCATTGATAAAAACGTCGTGTTGTCCAGTTTTACAGAGGTTCTAGCTTCCATAGTGAGTTGTTAATCCGCACATGGCATAATCGATAAAGGTGCAAACATAATCCTTCTATTCCTTTTAAAACAGTTGGTGTAAGCGGGTAATTCTTTGTGGATATACTTTCTTTGATCAACCAACAAAGAAACGGTTTATTCATCAAAGAAATAACCCTTTATGTAAATTTCCTTTCAAAAGTAAACTAATCGAAGACTGCATCCAAATTACTAGATCTAACACCTTATGATGGCAACTCTGTTCTCCACCCACAACAATCCAGCTCGGAATACATTCGACATATAGAAAATTGAAATGGAATTAATCTCACCGGTTCCATTCGAGCCATATATTCCATGGATACACTTTTTGATATAAATCTTATTATCATAATCCATCCAAAAACACAGAAACACTAAAGATTGTAATCTGACTGCTGTTGTTAAATTCCAACACTGTGTAAACTTACAACTCAACTGAATGACGTAAAACATTTGATTTCGTCATTTCGCGCGCACGCGAATTTTGGCGAGTTATTTTAAACCGAAACTACCTGTATTGTGTCGATAGCTAACTGTTATTGATTCTTTTTCCTCTACAAATTTGTTGCTATTTAATTTATTGTAATGTAGTATTTATTGTAAGGTATATAATAAAATATAATTATTGAATGTTTAGTGTCTTATTTCCACCAATAGATGAGCTGTTAAATATCGCCCGATTTCGTAACCTTTAAAATTACTTGTTTATGACGTCATTCATATTCCTGGAAAAAGTAGTCCGTCAAAAGTATATACATGAGGGTGTCAGATAAACCTTGCCTGTCGGATAAAGCAAAAGTTTATCTGACAGGTAGAGTTTCCTTCTATAAAATCATTTAGCGGTAGGATAAATAGAGAATATTAGGTTAGTGTCTTTGTGTACTTGAATTTATCCGACGAGTTAAAGAAAGGTTTACACGGCGAGGCTTGCCGAGCCGTGTAAGCCTTTCGGAGACGAGTCGGATAAATTCAAGTACACAAAGACACTAACCTAATATTCTATTTATCCTACCATATTATTTATTTATTTATTTTATGTTTAAGAAACACACTATTAACGTTTAATTATTTGAAACAATACTCAAAAACGCATTAAATTTACTGAATCTAACCTTGCGTAGTAATATGGAATATATTCATGATGTTTCCGCCACTCGAAATAGTCCGAAACAATTCAATGCAAAACGCAGTGCAAATATCGCCATATGCTTCGTTTCAAATATGTTCACCATGCCAAATGCTACACACTAGTAGATAAAAGGTTTTATTCAAATGCAAGTCCGTGTTTCGATCAAACTGTTGAACAACAAAAGACCAAAATGGCTGGCAATTTTAACTTTCCAAAAGTGTATATGCAGGATTTATCTTCGTCGAGATGTTTATTATATACCATTTCTATTATCTTTCAAATTATACACACAACTTGTGTGACTCAATTATTCCAGAATGTCACAGCATAAAATTGAAAATGAAATACACCCTACTCACCCGATTTTTTCATTGATAAAAACGTCGTGTAGTCCAGTTTTACAGAGGTTCTAGCTTCCATAGTGAGTTGTTAATCCGCACATGGCATAATCGATAAAGGTGCAAACATAATCCTTCTATTCCTTTTAAAACAGTTGGTGTAAGCGGGTAATTCTTTGTGGATAGACTTCTTTGATCAACCAACAAAGAAACGGTTTATTCATCAAAGAAATAACCCTTTATGTAAATTTCCTTTCAAAAGTAAACTAATCGAAGACTGCATCCAAATTACTAGATCTAACACCTTATGATGGCAACTCTGTTCTCCACCCACAACAATCCAGCTCGGAATACACTCGACTTATAGAAAATTGAAATAAAATTAATCTTACCGGTTCCATTCGAGCCATATATTCCATGGATACACTTTTTGATATAAATCTTATTATCATAATCCATCCAAAAAACACAGAAACATTAAAGATTGTAATCTGATTGCTCTTTTTAAATTCCAACACTGTGTAAACTTACAACTCAACTGAATGACGTAAAACATTTGATTTCGTCATTACGTGCGCATGCGAATTTTGGCGAGTTATTTTAAACTGAAACTACCTGTATTGTGTCGATAGCTAACTGTTATTGATTCTTTTTCCTCTACAAATTTGTTACTATTTAATTTATTTATTGTAAGGTATATAATAACATGTAATTATTGAATGTTTAGTGTCTTATTTCCACCAATAGATGAACTGTTAAATATCGCCCCATTTCGTAACCTTTAAAATTACTTGTTGATGACGTCACTCACATTCCTGGAAAAAGTAGTCCGTCAAAAGTATATACATGAGGGTGTCAGATAAACCTTGCCTGTCGGATAAAGCAAAAGTTTATCTGACAGGTAGAGTTTCCTTCTATAAAATCATTTAGTGGTAGGATAAAATACTTTTTTGTGTTGCAATATCAATTTTATAATAAATTTATTATAATAATTGTCATTGATGATATAAGAGACGTAAGCGTGTTATTACCAAGTTTGCCTAAAATAGCGCGTGGTCATACATGTGATGACTTTCGTGCAATAGCAATACATTAAAGGAATTGTCTATCACTAGCTTGGGATGAGCTTAACTTATCAACATACCGAGAAAGTTAGTAGATGGTTAGAGGATTGGGAAAAGACCCGCGGTTTTCGAAAGGATGGCCTGTGTTCACAATACCTGTTTAAGACTGACGTTTTTAGACGCCTACTCAAAATACTGACCAATGAAAACGCTCGTTGCACATGAGCTTTGATTTGCATTGGCAAATATTGACAATCGAGACTAAGATTAATTATGAGAGGTTTTATATCCATAGGGTCAGGTAAAACCTGATCCTGACATGCGTAGCTCAAAATGGCGATGCTCGATTAATCAGGTTTAAAAGTAGTGTTCACTAAAACCTGCATCAAATTTATTTGGACGACAACAGTGCATATCAACATCTTATTCTAGTTCCACAATATATTCCCTAGATGAAAATTTGGTTAAAATAGTTGACACATTTGGATTAGTTTTCCGATTTGAGCTCAAAGCCTCGTCTTAATACTGAAAATAGAACATTACGAACGGAACGTGGAGCCCTTTTTGAATTCACTTCGAACAAAGTAGAACTTTCTGTGAAAAACCTTGTTTGGTCTACAATAATTGTAATATCCCCAAACGATATCAATTGAATTTTCATGTGCATGACTTTCCAGCCTCCAACCTGATTCCAATAACCCAAACAAAATGAACATGTGACTATTTATTTATTGCAGTTTAACATTTTATTTGTATACATTTTAAAAGATATTATAACGGTTCAGGATACTAATACAATATTTATTTTTAGTAAATCATAATATGTTTAATGTTTACAATAAATAGCAATGACATGGACAAATATATAAAACCAACATTTCTAATAAGCTGACATCATGTATGATTTGCTTTGACATAACTTCAGATATTCGTTAAACGCTTTGCAATGAAATAACATTTCAAAGAACCATTAGCACGTTTCAACATGATATTTAAGTCATTATTTAAAATGACCCACATATAGAATATCATTGACGCACATTATTTAAAATGACGCACAAATAGAATATTATTGACGCACTTAGCTGTATGATAATAAATGACTCTTCTATTTTCAATTATCCGAGCATGGTGTAACTGTTTTATCGGAACATCTAAAACATGTAACGAAAGGTTAATGGTAAATATATGCATTACGCAGGGATCGAGTCTGAATATTCCTTGTCAACGCCACTCCTGTTACCTTTCATCCACACGAAACAATATAATAGTTTTCGTTAGTGCCCTGATGATTGGATAGCCAATGTTTAATGCTACTAACAATTGAGCAAAGCAAAAAACAAAACCATTATTCAAACTAACTCAAACTAACGATAAATCCCTAGCACTTATCATTTAAAACTTCAAAATTGGCGTCAGGTAGCTCACGTGCCAATTTGGCACTTGCATAACATTAAAAATGTTGTTTGTTTACCTGAGGCAGATGCAAATGAAAATTCATCATATTGTATATGTGTTGCTAAAATAACTATCTTTATTATATGAAAAGTAGTGAAATATAGAAAAATATCAGTGAGATATATCCCTATATCACTCACAGTGATGGACTACTTTTTTAATTTTATTTGATTTGAACAATATTTAATTTTAGGTGTTGCCACCATTTATCATACATAATTACCAAAAAAGAAAAGTAGTGAAGATTAATAACACCAAAAGTTTCTTTCCTTATTTTCTCTTTGATTTTCCTCAGAGCCAAGGAGACTAGAACAGACAATGCCCTGCGGGTACAAGTTTTACCAAACAAGGTATTGGAGCTCGTCATCTTGGTCCAAATTTAATTTTAGCATTCAAAGTATTTATGTTATCCTTTGCACTTTATTCATCCCAGCATATTACACTGGCACTTGGTGTTTACTGTTGCTATGGACAGTAGTCTCCCTTTGTTTACATAATTGTTGTATTGCCCGCTCTCAAATTCCAAAATATAACAAGTAATAACTTGTGTTCAATAAGCACATAATTATATTGTTTTGTGTGTATTACGTTTTTATATCCAGTAACCACTCTTAAGTATTTAAGTATCCAATGTGTGTTCTTGTAAGTAGCGTTCAGCGTTTAATTCTCCGCCATCTTGTTTTCTTCTTTTAATCCAATTGGGTTGTTAAGTCCAAATAATTAATGTAGAAAACACTTTATACGTATAAGTATTCAATATTTCAGAACACTCCTAACAGTACATCTTTTGTTGTTTTACATTTTAACGCGCATCTACGAGTTTAATCAGCTTAAATTGCTTGCGAAAACACATGTGCGTTTGAATGTTGTGACTGTGTTAACTATTGTTTACATAATAACTCCTATGCGTACGTTATTTTTAGAAAACTAAATTTCGGAGAACTGAACGCACTTTCACTTTCAATATGTACTTTTATCATAAATATATTTAAAGCTAGCAGTGTGTGTTAACTTCTTGATTTAAAAGCTGACCATTATTCAACGACTACGTGTATCCAATTGTATTTAACTTAAATAAATTTAGAAACACGGATTCTGCGTTGTCTATTAATATACTGTTTAGCATAGTAGACTGTCGTACTGTAAACACGCTGCCATGATAATGCCTTGAGTCCAAAAAGATTTGCGATTTAAGTTGCTTAACTAGATCTAATCCACGGCACATTTGATCGTAATCCAAGATGGCGCTGGAATGTTTATTGCTAATCCCGATTACTACTCGTTATAGAAAAAATAGTGCGGACGTAATATTGTCAATATCGTGTTGAAAATCCCATAAGTAAAAATCAAACGTAAAGAATATTCAAATAGCATTTAAATAAAAAGAAAATTTGTTTGTTTTCGGTGTGATATTGCGTGATATAGTCACCGGAATATAACACAATATTCATTTAACTATAAATTTCTTAATCAAGTTCTCAATCTGAATAAATACATGATCTATTTACAGACACATTTATACCCCAAATGTTTAAATTGTAAAATACATTGTAGTACAATTTTTCGGGTTTTGTGTCATTTTTTTGTTTCCTTTGCAAAAGAACTACAGCCTATGATGACAAAGCATTGCTGATATATTTTGCTACACGCAGAGACGAGATTGATTTACACTATTACTCTACACTATGTGCAAAGATTAAAGGTAACATAAATAGGTTATGTAGTTTGGTGTTCGGTTTATTGTGTTCGTACAAAAATGGCTTGCTTTTTTTTGCCAACACTTTTGCTTCCAATTCCAGCTCTCCGAATAACAAACCTCCCCACATGTAAAGTATATGACATCTTAGGACTGGGAAAACATTATACAATGTATACATGCAAAATAATATGAAATGTAAATCGTAACGTTCAGATGATCAAACAAAATATTAAGAAGCTCAACTAACGAAGTGTATTTTTTATTTTTATTTATAAATAAATAAATAAATAAATAGTTAGATTGATGGATGAATGTATAGATGTATGGATGGATGGATGGATGAATGGATGGTTAGTAGGTAGGTAGGTAGGTAGGTAGGTATGTAGGTAGGTAGGTAGGCAGGCAGGCAGGCAGGCAGGCAGGCAGGCAGGCAGGCAGGCAGGCAGGCAGGTAATTAGTAGGTAGGTACGTTGGTAGGTACGTAGGTACGTAGGTAGGTAGGTAGATAGGTAGGTAGGTAGGTAGGTAGGTAGGTAGGTAGGTAGGTAGGTAGGTAGGTAGGTAGGTAGGTAGGTAGGTAGGTAGGTAGGTAGGTAGGTAGGTAGGTAGGTAGGTAGGTTGGTAGGTAGGTAGGTAGGTAGGTAGGTAGGTAGGTAGGTAGGTAGGTAGGTAGGTAGGTAGGTAGGTAGGTAGGTACGTAGGTAGGTAGGTAGGTATGTACGTAGGTACGTACGTAGGTACGTACGTAGGTACGTAGGTAGGTACGTAGGTAGGTAATTAGTAAGTAGGTACGTAGGTAGGTACGTAGGTAGGTACGTAGGTAGGTACGTAGGCAGGTACGTATGTGGGTACGTACGTAGGTACGTACGTAGGTACGTAGGTAGGTAAATACGTAGGTAGGTACGTAGGTAGGTACGTAGGTAGGTACGTAGGTACGTAGTACGTAAGTAGGTACGTACGTACGTACGTAGGAAGGTACGTAGGTAGGCTGGTTGGTTGGTTGGCAGAGCGACACCAACTCCCGCAATAAAGACGCTTTCTTTGTCATGAGTGTGGTTGGCCCTAGTATCAAGATTTATGACCATACGTCATGTTTGCATTCTCATAATTAAGATTAATGGCTGGTATTTTCAGAAAGTTTAATAACCGCAGTAATCTTCCAAATACGTACCATACGTCATTTAATCGTTTTTAATTTTAGTTTTCTTTAGTGATATGAACAGAAGAAATGCATTTTGTCTGAAAATATTATTAAAAGAGGAGATGTAGTTAATTCTGGTGTTATTTCATTTCCTCGTTCCTCAGAAAAAAAAAGTTATTATCTTGCACCCCCTCCCCCCCCCCCCCCCCGTTAGCGTCCAACGCTTTACTAATTTGTAATTAAATTGATGTTCGTCCGTCATTTAATTCCGTTTAATTACTATTTCCATTGAATACGTAATATTTCAACATCGCGTAGCACGGGAGATCACTGTGAGGTGTTTGGCTAAATGTAAACAAACTAAAAACTATGATAGATTTTTTTTTCGGCGTAGCTGTAGCTGTCTACGATCACTTTTGACCTAGAATGCATGTGCCTTTCTCTGTTGCGGGTGCAAACAATGTTGCTAAACCGTTTACATTCAAACCTTTAGCATTTTAACCGAAATAAAAGGTTAATACAATTCTAATACTCCAACGATGAACATTACAACTGAGTGTACACATATATTTGGTTCCGTGTGAAATGCATTGCCAGCAAATGTATCGTCATTCCTGTCAAAATTGTCAAGAAGTAACAAGCAAAATAATGCATGAAAGGAGGTAACTACAAAGGAATGTACAAGTATAGTTGGTTACATGTGAAATGCATTTCTACCAAAGGTATTGCAATTCCTTATAATTGTAAAGAACTGACAATCAAAGTAATGCATAAGAACAACGGGTTGCATTTTTATTTCATAGCAAATTACCTACAGAAATGTCGAAAAAATCGTAAAATGTGATTTAACAGAACTAGGTTTAAAATGCAATGTACTCGCAGAAGAAAATAGCAAAATAAAAGTAGAAGCCTATTTGACACGTGAACAAGAATCACAACTCTTAATCTCAACTTGATGTAATCGACCCATAATTGCCTAATTAGTTCTAGCATTGAAATGACATATACGGATAAATGAAATTCCGTTTGATTTTGTGTGTGGCTTTGTCCACACTGTACCCGTACATTTTCCGAAATGTATAGCCATTATCGACAATCGACAAGGAAACGACGTTTTGTTCACTCATTAGGAAGTTTACCAGTTTACCAGTTTATTTACATAAAGCACAATGTTCACATATATGTGAACAGAATTGGCATAATGCATTCGAATAATACACATAATTAGTCACATGTAACAATGGCAATAATAATGCGGATGGACGGGAAACAGCGTATTGATTGACCAAATTTGAGTACAGATATAATAGCAAACAACATTATACAGTAAAAGTGCAATCTAGTCGTATCTGAATTCTAATCGGTTAACGGTCTTATTAAATCGGGTGCTTTATGAATAGAGGAAAGTTTCACGTGGTTTACCGTTGAACAAAATTGCTGTTTATCTTGAACATTGCCATTAATGATATTATTAAAGAGGTTCAAAATAATATTTCAGGCTGAAAACAGAAGTGGATCGTTGTCTGCAGTTTCACAAGGTAATTAAAGATGTTATCTTTGGTTTGCTATTCTTTATAAAAATGATTGAGAGGGTGGGGTAAAAAAAAAAGAAGAAAAAATTGATATACATTATAGACTTCTGTTCTATATAACTATTGCATATAGTGCTCAAAGCTTCTCAGTAAATATATAAACATATTCAATATCTTTGTTATATAACATAATATTAGACTATACCCAACCTCCAGGCATTAAGAAGCAATTTGATATGGTCTTATAATTTTATTGTAATTTGTAGTTTAATTTTATTGATTTTTTTTTATATTTTTTGTGTGGATGTACTGATTTTAAATTTTGTCAAAGTTTAAACCAAGTATATTTTTTCGAATGAGTTATGCTAAGATACGGTTGTGTATAGTCTGGTTGCAATATATATATATATATATATATATATATATATATATATATATATATATATATATATATATATATATATATATATATATATATATATATATATATATATATATATATATATATATATATATATATATATATATATATATATATATATATATATATATATATATATATATATATATATATATATATATATATATAAGTTTAAATGATTAAACCCATATGTACTTAACGTGGTACTATAAGATATTTATTATATTTTAACAGTATTCATTAGCAAACATTGTTTCAATTTACATATACTTATTTATAGGTAATTTAACATATTCAGTTATACAAATACACAAACAAACACATATATTTGATTGTTAGACCCATATATACCTAGGTTGTCGCTAAGAAATCTGAATAAATAGCCAAACATTTCTATTTTACAAAGATAATCTGGTATTAAGAAATATTTTCCTCATAAAGTGTGAAATTAAGCTTTATTTTCAAATATTTACATTTATTTCAGCAGCCAGTAAGAACATTTAGTAGCCAATTAGAAATTTTAGTAGCCAGTGGCTATTTTGGCTACTGGTGATGCTAACATAGTATACACATATAATATACTTAGTTTAAACATATTTATTTCAAACAAACAAACATTGTTATACATAGAATTTCATACAACATTTATA
Source organism: Congeria kusceri (assembly GCA_027627225.1). Classification (NCBI taxonomy): domain Eukaryota; kingdom Metazoa; phylum Mollusca; class Bivalvia; order Myida; family Dreissenidae; genus Congeria; species Congeria kusceri. The sequence goes on along the minus strand of CM051037.1, from coordinate 20,791,238 downwards.
ATATGTACATGTTCGAATGGGATTGGAACGAAAGACAAAGTCTTATATAGTTCTTCTCCCTCAGTATACATTCAGTTACATGTTGACAGACGATCATAATTGGTTTTTAGATGATTAAACACTAATAAAAGTACGGCAAAAAAGAGAGAAACTCCGAGTATAGAGTTTCATTCGTCAAGTGCATGAAATGGGTTGACATTTGAAAGGTGTTGCAGATATAAAAGTAGTCAGAAGTTTGGGGAAAAAGAAAGAAATTTTGAAAGACTTGTTTGGTGCAAGGGAAAATACGTTTGAGAGTCGTTCAGTAGCATACTATGTATCAAATCGCTTACTATTAATAATAAATGTGTGTACTGCATCAGCTATTTTAGTATTGGTTAAGTAGTCTCGAGTGTCGTCTCCATATAGGATAGTTTCAATGTAGGGGACGGAATATATGGATATAGTGTTTATAAGTTCGCCACGAATATGTACATACTGACTGCATTCGAGAAAGTAATGAGACGTCGTTTCATGAAGTCCACAGAGACATAACGGGGATGCAATAATGTTTCGCCTGAATAGATGTTCATTTAAGGCGCTACACTTTGTTCTTAATCGCGTGTGTAACATTTGAGAGCGTCTTTCGCCGTATGAAAATAAAGGATTCGGAATCGGGCGATCTATGTTAATTAGCCTTTTGAAGGAATGGATCGATTCAGCATTTTTGACATCATCGGGAAGATTATTCCATTCAGATATAGTAGATGGTAGGAATGAATTTGAGTACAGTGATGTTCGGGCTTGAATTGTGTGAAGATGTGATGAATTTCTTAGCAAGTAATTGCTAGATGACCCAACTGTTGCGGGCAAAAGAGATTGTAAGTAGTTAGGTACATTGCTAGAATTCATTTTATACATTAATATTAATTTATGTTTGCGTCTTCGTTGCCTGATAGATTCCCATCCTAGCTCATTATAAAGATCTTCTAAAGATACTAAACGTGTGCATCCAGATGTTATTCGCGCGGCTTCAGTTTCGATTTTGTCTAGGTCATCTTTTTCATATTGTGTACAATTATCAAAAACCGCGTCTGAATACTCAAGAATTGGTCTTATAAATGAAAAGTATATTTTCTCGAGAGCTTTTCTATCAAGCATTATTTTTAATCGACGCATTATATGAACTCGTTTCCATGCTTTTTCCTTTATAAAAGATATATGCGCATGCCAAGTACAGTCATTGGACATAAATACACCTAAATGTTTATGGACATTAACAATGGGTATATTAACGTTCTGCATAGTCAATGATGGATGAGGTGGTTTATTTATTTTGCGAGATATTAACATTAATTCGGATTTTGAGGGGTTAAAGCATACTAACCATTTATCAGCCCAGCTGGAAATTTTATCTATGTCTGATTGCAATACGGCGGCAGTTTCGTTTGGCGAATTTACGACCATGAAAAGACTGGTATCATCAGCAAACAAATTTTATGTGCGCTTGTATGTCAGCGACAATGTCATTAATATATACTAGAAACAGAAGTGGACCTAAGATCGAGCCTTGAGGGACACCGGCGAGAATTTCAATAGGAGTTGAATGCGCTCCCGGTAGGATTACTTTTTGTTTACGATCAGAAAGATAATTAGACAAAAAGGACAATAGATTTCCTCGAATGCCTGCTTGTTGTAGTTTGTATATGTAAGCTGATTAACAGTCGAATCACCAGGCAAGAAGCCAGATTGAGTAGGTGCAAAGAATGAATTTGCACGAAGAAAATTAAAAATGTGCTTGTGTATTATTCCCTCAAAGACCTTCTCAATAGTATTTAACAATGATATAGGTCGATAATTAGACGCTAAGGCTGGATCGCCCTTTTTGAAGATCGGACACACATTTGCGATTTTCCAACAAGAAGGCATTTTGTAGGTATTTAGTATATAATATACTTGACAACATAGTTGATAAAGTAGCACAAGAATAACACATGTTGTATAAACATACACAGACATTTGGATTCTTTACAATAAATAATTGTGTTTCTAACAGTATGTGTATTAATCATGGAGTCTATCTTATGGTTACATGTATTTACAGTTTAAATAACCAATGAAAAAATAAAAAAATATATAATTCTGATATGGTATTGTGGACAGTCATATGTGTCCGTTCTAATATTTACAATATAATTATGACATTTTAACAGATATTTACAATTGTTGTAGGGGGCCACCTGGAGATATTAGTCAGGGGTTACCGGCATTGAAGTGCTATTTGGGTCCATCACCTACAAAAACTTAATAAACTGTATGTATAGCTTGTCTCTAAGAATAGACCTAGTTATACGTGTATTGTTACTTTTTTTTCATTTAATTGGTTTAACATATTACTTAGTAGTATTGGTGTGTGCTTAACTTAACCTTCAACAAATTGTTAAAAATTATCATAAGCCACACTTAGTAGCACTACTTCTATTTGTTTTATTTATTTCAGGTCTGCACAATGGTTGAAAACACCCTACCGAAACGAGATGCGGGAGCTTCAGTGTGCTACCTTAATAATAATTATTAATATTATTATTATCATTATTATTTTAGTTTATTATTTTTCACTTTTAATGTGACTATTTTTGTTTTTGATGTGGATATATTTATGCTTTTGTTTTTTATTTGATGCTATGTTTTGTAAAATTTTGTATTCATCCTAATTTGCAATCATAATTAACCATGGGCTGAAAACAGTTAATGACTATGTATTTCACCATTATTTTTGGCCCCTGAAATAGTTCATTATTTTACTGCACAAAAGCTCAGATTTTTAAGGCATTTGAAGTTCTCACATATTGTTATTGTGTGGAATTTTAGTACATTAGGGCTTGTATAGTATTGAATATTTAAATATTTTATTCTTTCATTTCAGAAAATAGGGCATATAAATAAGTAATGAAATTCATCGCCTATACCGTTGCACGAGGGACATTTTCGTTCATGTACTGGAACATTGTACTGGAACATTGTGCCATCGTCCAGTTACAATTGGTAAGGTATGATTTCTTGTGAGAAAAGCAATAAGGTTTCTACTAAGGGTTGCAGGTAAAATTATTATATATTTGCCTTGAATGAATGTTTGTTTTATTATTTTATAAGTATTTGAGTCTGATGTTCTTTCAAGTTCAGATTTCCCGTTTTGTTTATATAAGTCATTTAATTCATTGGATAGTGATGTAACAAGCCATTTTTTATTTAGAAAGGATTGACTGTACCGTATTCCAGGGTATCCATTGTGGCATAGTATTGTCTTGACATTTTCTATCCATGTTGACTTTATGACAGTTTTAGAATGTAGATCTAACAAAAGTTCATATAATTTAGACGATAGTTTTATAGTGTTTTCAATAATTCTTGACCAAAAAGCTATTGTCTGTTTTTGGATATCTACTTTGATTGGTGTGATACCAATTTCTCCATAAATCATGTAAGATGGTGTAGATTTTTTTAGATTAAATATATATTTATAGAATCGGAGTTGAACTCTTTCAATTTCATCTGAATTTCCTACACTCCAAATTTCGCTTGCATATAGAAGAATATTTGGATGTGATATGGCAAAGAAAGTGATTTTATTTTGCGCAAAAGACAGAACATTGCTTCATTTGCCTGTTCGGCCTTATATTTCTTTGTTTTTACAAATGATCCACTTTTTGTAAAATATACACCCAAATAGTTATATTCGTTTACAGTTGCAATGTATGTGTTTCCAATTTTAAAGTTAATGTTATTCCTTCTGATATTCCTTTCCCAATTATCATTATTTTTGTCGTGCTGATATTAACATTTAATTTCCACCTGTCGCAATATATTTTAAAACCATTCAGTGCATTCTGAAGATCTGATGGATCATCACTAAAAATTACTGTGTCATCGGCATATAATAACAGAAAGAGTTTTATATATGTGTGCAGGCCCTGAATTGTTGTTTCTCTTTGTATTCCATTGATACCGCATTCATTTAGGTAGTTACTCAGGTCATTTAGGAAGATATTAAAAAGAAACGGGCTTAAATTTTCACCTTACCTTACTCCAACCAGGCAATCAAAGAATGCTGTGTGGCCCTGGCTTTTTACTACTTTGGATTTTATATTGTTATACATATTGGTTATGATTTGAAGACATTTTCCATTGATTTTTTCATTTTTTAGCTTTTGCCACAGCCCTACTCTCCAAGTCGAATGTTGTTTAAAATCAGCAAAGCAGCAGTATAGCTTCTTTTTATGAGAGTTTGTGATTTCAATTAGTGTTTTAAGTGCAAAGATATTGTCAGTTGTCGAGTGTTTTTGGCGAAATCCTGCTTGGGTCTCATGAATTAGATTATGTTTTTCTGAGAATTTATTTAATCTGGTGCTAAGTATGCATGTAAACAGCTTGCCAAGGCAACTTAGTAAATAAATGGGTCTACAGTTTTCTGGGAGTTCGGGGTTACCTTTGTTTTTATATATTGGTTTTATCAGGCCAATTGTCCAGCTTTCAGGTATTATGCCTGAGTTGAATATTGTATTGAACAGTTTTACATATATTGGTAACATTATGTTTTTAGATGATTTTATTTGTTGGTTTATTATATTGTCAATCCCTGGGGACTTATTATTCTTTACTTGTTTAATTGCACATGTAATTTCTGCAGCACTTATGGGGCCATTAATTTCATTATTTTCTTCCTGATTTATGTGGCCATTTTCCATGTTAGTAGCAAAGAGGTTTTGTTCATTTGCATCTTTTGGTTCCATATTTATTTGCTTAAAGTAGTTTTAAAAGTCGTTTGGCGAGGCTTGTGTCTCGTTATTTTTGCGGTCTGTTGAGTTAATAATTTTCCAATATTGTTTTGGATTTTCTTTCTTTAATGTTCTCAGTTGTATGGCTTTGGATGTGTTGTATTTATGAAATGATGTGTTTAAGGTATTTTTGTATTCTTTACTTAATTGTTTTAAATTTTGTTTTAAAAATGGTGTTTTGTATTTATTATAAATTTTTCTTGCCTTGTGATACTTGTTTCTTGACCGATTACATGTGTTATTGAACCACGGCTTTTTATGGACTGTGTTTTGAGTAAGATGCTCGTCTTTATAAATTTCAGGTTTAATAGAACCAAATGAATCTTGAGGGCATTTAAGAAATAAGTTGGTTATTTCATTTACAATGTTGCTAACACTATCTTGATTAACTTGACTATCATTTTGCAATAAGTCATATAGTCTGCTTACTATTTGTATGGCTCTTATTATATCAAAGTTCTCGCTAATTTTTTCGCTTTTGAGTTTATCCCATAATTTCGTTCTAGGTTCTGTGTTAGCGGTTTGTGTTTGATTGCTATTGCGTGTTAAATATGATTTTGTTTTCATAACAAGTGATATAGTGAGTGGACATCTGAGTAAAGGTCACAAAAATCATTTATTTTGAGGTCGTTTATTTCCTTAAATACACTGGAAGATGATAGTGCATAATCTACTGTGCAAGAATTTCTACATGAAAGTTTTGGATTGTGAAGTTCTTGACCTATTCTGCCATTAAGTATAAATAAATTGTTATTTTTACAGAAGTCTATCATTTTCGTACCATAACTATTTGTCTTTGTATCGACTATATTCCTGTTAAAGGGGACATTTGAATCAGTAAAATTCTTAATTATTTCTGACTGTTCGTTTTTAATGTTTTCAAGTTCAAATAGGTCTGCAATAAGCCTGTCTGTCAGGAGATAATCATTTAAGTTGCCACCTCTAGAGTTGAAATCTCCTAATAATAATACATCTTTGCAGTCTGGGTAGAACCTAAAAGGTTCATTTTGTATTTCAAAATAAGGATCTTCAACAGCATATCTCGTCCCTAAAGGGGGGATATAGACAATGCCACATTTTAAATCTTGTTGTCTGTCAGGTTCTCCATATAGCTGCCATGATATTGTAAAAAATGTAATTAGGTCAGAGTCACATTTTTTATCAAATTTTATGAAAGGACTTATTGTATCTCCTATAAAAGATGGCTATTCCACCTGATTTATACCGTGTTAAAAGATTTCTATAAAAAATATGTGTTTTAAAGCCTTATAGCGTTACTGTGTCACTTACGTCAATTTTGGTTTCTTGTAGACCAGTAATATCATATTTGCTAATAAAAGTTGCAAATTCTGGGCAAATAAGTTTGGAGCATAATCCATATACGTTTAGATATAATATACGTAATGTTGAATTATTATTACAAATATTAGTCTGAAAGATACGACTCTCGTCAATGTCAGGGGCTACGTGTTCGTTCCTTCCCTTGTTTCCCTAGTTTCGAGTGTCAGTAAATTGCACTTGGTGGCTATCTATATGATCATTTTGCACACTGTTCTGTGGCGTCTGGTTTGTGTTGTCGGTCACTATTACAGTGTCGTTTGTATCAAGCTGGCTTTTCGCGCTATGGTCGTTGTGACCGTCGTGGGTTCTGATATTGTCATGTCTTGTTTCAGAGCATTTTGGCGTCTGTTGGGCACTTATGGATGCACTTTGATGAGGATTTATATCGGTTAGTGTTTTGTCGCTGATTGTTGTGTCACTGTCATAGTCGCTTGTTTCGCTGGATTCATAGCGTTGCTGTTTCGTGATTTCGTTGTCGAGAGGCGACGTGGCTTTCTTCTTCCCGGCATGCGCACTTTGCCTTTTGGGAATGTCGGTTGGCGTACTTGGCCCCGAGTGCTGCTTTAGTTTTAACCTGACTTGAAACGGAAGTGTTTGGTTAACATAATTCATCATAATTGAATAACACCCACGTTATGTCATAATTTTTGCATTTTTATTAGCAACTGAAATTTGATTTTGTTGGCACCCAAGTGTGTTTCGTTGAACTTATTTAATATCCAACCATCAAACCACGACACATTTCACATGCTTGTGTTATGTTTATGGGATGGGATTCTGGAATACATTTTTATTCTATTATTGGATATTTTGATATGTAACAAAAATATATCGGGAGTTAGTTATTACGTTTAAAGGCAAATTGATTGAATATATGGATTTATGAAACATTACATTCTTTGCTGCAGTAAGTTAAGGCAAAGTAAAGCATATAAAACGTTTGAAAAGTTGATTATTGTTAATATTAAATATTAACCTAACGGAGTGTTCAATCGGAATATTTGGTTTACATCTATTTTATATTCAGTTGAACGAAAAGTAGAAATGTAGAAACACTTCATTTTGTATTTAATCAAATAAACCAATCAAAGTCTTACATTTAACTTTATCCAAAGAACATGATATGTAAAAGAAATTGCCTATATATCGGGAGTTAGTTATTACGTTATAAGGCAAATTGAGTGAATATATGGATTTATGAAATATAGGTACAACATTACATTATATGCTGCAGTATGTTAAGGAAAAGTAAAACATTCAAACGTTTGAAAGTTGATTCTTGTTAACATTAAATATTAACCGAACGGAGTGTTCAATCGGAATATTTGGTTTACATCTATTTTATATTGAGTTGAACGAAAAGTAGAAATGTAGAAACACTTAATTTGTATTTAATCAAAAGAAACAATCAAAGTCTTACATTTAACTTTATCCAAAGAACGCGTGGTAACAAATAGTTTATATTTCAGATAATATTCTACATTAGGTTGTACAGTGTATAATGCTAGTAATGGTTACAATATTCGATAGTAATAAGCTCCCTGTCTTCATAAGTGTATGATTAATTTGTTTACTTTCATAAACCTAAGGTTAACTTGTTACGTTTAATATACATTACCTAAAGTTTGCCAGTCTAATAAATCAATCTAACATCAACATATTAGCATTATTTTTACTAGAAAATGGGTTTTGATATATGTCACCAGGAGTAAAATTAAAACAACAATGCATTGAACTGATATTTCTCACAATTTAATTAAAAATAATCTCTAGGCGCCTAATAACCTGTCTAACGCCAAGTCTGCATTAATTCACCCTATTAGGTTTTCGGTATTTATACGTTTTATTAATGATAACGTACGTGTAGCGATCATGTTGTTATGAAAAGCTGTTTATAATGCCTTGTCGTAGCAAAAAGTTGAAATAAATTATCTAACAATCGCTCGGGATCAGCGTAAATTATCAGTAGCGAAACCGGGAAAGTCTATAAGTCAAGGCTAGAGGATGGGCAAACAGGATTTTCAGGCCCAAACATACAATATTGAACAATGAGAATAATAATGATAATTTTATTCAGAATATGTTACAAGAACACGGCATAGTAAAACAAAACAAGTATAAAACAATCCATATATAAATTTACACGATAAATACATATTTAAAAAAGATAGTATGGCTACTCATTCACTCACTCAGTCCTCTCTGCGCCGTCTGGTGCTTGAGGCGATTGCAAGAGAACGCCACTTTGATATGTTGGCCGCTATTACAGGGGCTGTCTGCAGGCGTCTAGTATTGTCTATTATGGTAAAAATGTGAGTAAAAATTATGAAAAACTACAATATTAAGTACATGGCTAATACCATGATTGCAACATAATTATATGGATGACACACAAAAGGATTGTATAGTCCTTATTTTCAGTGTGAGCCATATAATATATTCTAACAAAATGTGGCAACCCTATTGACCCTAAAGAGGTTTCATTGTTACAATAATGTAACAAATAATAATAATAATAATAATAATAATAATAAAAGTAATAATAACGAGCTATGATTGGGATCATACAATGAAATCATTCGAATTGCACGTTACGGGGATCGTTATATAATTGCTCTAACTAAATTGGCAAATAGTTGGGGTCTATGATTCATTATGTCTGGGTTCACAATCATAGGAATAGTCTAAATTCATCATTATGTTTCAAGGGTATGTTTCTTTGTTCATTTTCATCACGTATTTCGACAAACGGGGAATTGTATTTGGATGCGTTTATATCTAGCTTTCACTATAAATGCTAAATAACAAAGAACATTAAAATAAATAACGCCATATATTATTAAATATGTTTGTACTAAACGATTAAATGATTGTTTTGTTGGTTGCTTTTGTTTGTTTGTTAGAGTTTGCTTTTGTTCAATTTTGTGCAGCATTAAATATCGGTATTTTATGAAAAAAGACACTAACAATGTGCTATCATTAGTGTTTTGTTGAGTAATTGTGTGAATATGGATATTCAGACTCGGTTAATAAATAATAAATGGATTTACCATTAACCTTTTCGTGAATAATTAAGATTTTGTCATAGGAACAATACACGAAAAATTGAAAATGAGAGTAGGTCATTTATTATCATACTGCTAAGTGCGTCAATGACATTTTTTATGTGCGTCCATTTCATTAATGTCTTGAATTCCATGTTGACAACAGCTAATGGTAAAACGCATTTCGTTGCATTATTTAAGCGAGTTTTGGTTATTCAAGGGGCCTGTTCACAGATTGACGAATCGGCTCTTTTTTTAACTTTTTGCCACATATTCCAAAATGAAAAGCATAGTGTATATAAAAGGGCGAAATAACACTACGAACAGAAATATACCGTTTCGTTTATGGGTTATCATCAGTTGAAATTGATGAAATAATAAAGCGTTTGTAAAGGTAAACGATGAAATCAGTCGGAATGTTTCTGCTGTTTTCGTTAAAATTGTTGACACCAGGCCCCATGTTCACAAAAAGAAAATTATTGACATTGAAAAACACTTGACAATGAAAATGGATCTTCAGTGACATCGATGCCAACTTTGGTGTTCACACACCATATTGAAATCAATGATGCATGGCACTGAAGATGCCCAAAACGATTTTCGACGTTAGTTGACATCGATTTCTTTGTGAACACCAAATTCAAAAATTGATGTCGAATATTGACATCAATGTAAGCTGAAAACGAAAATAACTGTCAGAAAGTTTTGTGAACATGGGACCAGGTGGATCACTTACATAAAGTTAAAAATGCAGACACAAATATAGAAATTGGAATGTCTGAGTGGTTATGGCGTTAGCCTTTTCATCTGGAGACTTGAGGTTCCCGGTTGGAGCTACGTTTTTATCTTTTTTTATTCTGTTTATTATTGTAATACTTGAGCTCTTTAGTTCCGATGCTTAAATCTGTCAAGTTAAGACATTTAATGACATACTTCAAGTAATACAAAAATCTGTGAACAAGTCCGTTTAAATTATGATATGTTTTGGGGCATTCGGGCGGTAGTTCTGTGGTAGTAAATAAATTATATTGCAATTTTAAACTTCACACATAGAAACTGTATAACGAGATCTCGCTTGGAATTGTGTCATGTTCAACCAAGTCATAGGCGGATGTAGAGAGGGCGAAAGCGACGTAAACTTGTCAAAAATCAGTTTTAAATAAAATAAAATTACTTTCAGTTTATAATCTTTTCGTGTTAGGGCAGTTGTCAGTTACTGGCATAGGTATGTGCACTTAGTACGGGTAAACCGCTTAGATCGACTAAGCTTGCCCAGGAAAAGTGTGAGTAGGTTTACTGACCGCCGTGATATCACTGAAATACTGTTAAAAACGACGAAAAATCCAAACACACAAAGAGTTTTGTTTAAGCTGCTTATAAATTAGGGATAAACCCAAAAGTACAGATTGAAAACCGCGTTAGGTTAGTATGGTTTCCATTCTTAATCACTTGTACGTTTTTCTGTTACTTAACTTACTGCACCATATTTTGTAATGCTGTACTTATATTATTATATATTCAATCAGTTTACCTTTCACGTAATCATTAACGTCCAATATAAAGGCTATTTTGTTTACACATAAAAGTATTCAATATTAACCACGATAAAACAAAATGTATTTCATATACCCATCCCACAAACATTAATAAAAACATGTGACATGTGTTGTAATTTTATATTAAATTATCTCAAATGAACACGCTTGGGTGCTAACAAAATCAACATAGTTTTTAATAAAATTGTAAACTTCTAACAGCATGTGGGTGTTATTTCATTATGTTGACAAATCCAAAAAAAGTCCGTTTAAACTGCATTGCCTATACATTTGCATCTTTTCGTTTTTTTTTCCGAAACAGAAATAATCAGAAAGGGCAGCCAAACGCATCATTTAATACCATGGTTTTAAAATGAAAAAAAACTACACTGGTAATTTGAAAATGGCAACCAAACGCATCATGTAATATCACGGTTTTAAACTAAAGACTACTCTGGTAATTTGTAAAGCAAAGCAAAAATAGTATTAGTAGTGTCTATGTACATTTTCATTACGTATTTCGACAAAAGAGGACTTGTGTTTCAATATGTATGTGTCTAGGTTTCAATTTTTAAGCGCTTGTTAAAGTGTGAATGTACGATCGTACAACAGATATCGTGGCACAAATACAATTTACAAAATAAAGTTTATTAATATATATTTCTATTTAAAATGGAATAAAAGTTAAGAACAAACATTGCTTTTTTGAACGCATAAAAAGCTTCGTTTTTAATCACCAAATAGTTTTCGTCTGTACAAGCGGAAACTCAAATCATGTATATACGTTGACTTGACAGTTGGTTTAGGTTACACAACACTAATAAACTATGCAAAAGTCGACACTAGTACTGGTTGAATTATGTCATATTGAAGTGTTTCCTTCGTCAATTTTATGTTTTTCTGTTCGCTTTCAAGTTTTATTGTCACTTTCATCTGCTTATTTTTAAAATAATTCATATGAAAGATCGTACATACACACTAATAACAAACCTAAAGTCAATGGCAGTACACATTTTGGAAACTGTACGAGTACATATGCATTGATGGCAAAGACACAAATTGATATCTAACGTCATTTCATTGGACATATTAGGTCGGTCAATAGCTATAGATACCTAATGTTACTTGTTATGTATCCCCGACTATGTATAGAAGTTGTCTTCTCACGTCTTGTCTTGTACCGCTCAAAACACGGTTTGGTAATTCTGACGGTCACACTGAGAGGTTGTATACTGTATAGACGGTCTACAGACTCCTACTTTGGTTCCGATAATTTCTGTTATGATTGTTGCGTATTTGCATTGAATCACAAATCTCCTAAGTATGGTGGCATACTTTCACAAAGATAACTTGATACTTTTCATTAAAATTTGACTAATTTTCAAGAAAGGTTGTTAGCCTTTCGTGAAAATATACGCATTTTTTTTGACATTTTTGTTTTCACATCACATATTTCGTATTACATTGAAAATGTCCCGTTATTGCCTTGAACTGCATACGATAACCATTTTAAGATCATCATATTTTTCACGAAATTTGGGATAGTTTCATGAAAAAAAATCATTAACTTTTCATTAAAACTTTTTTTATCGCGATAACTAACAATGTTTTGCGAAGAATTGCAGAAGGGGGCACTACGGGATCCGGTTAATGCCATATGCAGTATCGTGCCTCTTATGGAAAGGGTGAGACACGAGAATTGTGCGAAACACGAAGCGAGGCACGATATTGTAACACGAGATCTCGCACTGTCGCAGTATCACATACCACGAAATCTCGCGGCCAAATATCGTGTCTCGCTTCGTGTTTCGCCGGATTATCGTGTCTCGCTTCGTGTATCGCGGTAAAATATCGTGCCTCGCTTCGTGTCTCGCGGAATTCTCGTGCCTCGCGTTGAAAGGTCGAGACATGAGATGCGAAGCGAGACACGAAGCGATACACAATATTCAGGCGTGACACGAAGCGAGGCAATATATAATATCGTTCAAATATTGCCCGAATCTCGAGTCTCGCGGTAGATTTTCAAACCACGAGACACGAAGCGATACACGATATTCAGGCGAGACACGAAGCGAGGCACGATATTATATCGTTCAAATATCGCCATAATATCGAGTCTCGCGTCTACCGGTGCACCAGAATTTATCACGTTGTAGTTGTTTGATATAATTTTGTAAAACTATGATAATGATGATGTTGTTGATGATGATGATGATGATGATGATGATGATGATGATGATGATGATGATGATGATGATGATGGTGATGATGATGACGATGATGATGGTGATGGTGATGGTGATGGTGATGATGATGATGATGATGATGATATGATAAGTTACACCGAAGTTGAATTGACACCAAAATCGGCGTTGACATTAATATACCGAGATATCATTTTTACCCTAAACATATGATACATGAGGGCCAAGATGATCGGTTATGTGGCTTCTCGGACCCCATATTGTTTGGTCCCCACCTATATAAGGAGACTTCTCGGACCCAAGATATTTCGGACACCATATGAAAACTTCTCGGATCCCAACATTAATGTGTGATTAATTCAATAATTATTAATATTTGTACCGTAAATAAACCGATAATACGGCCCCATGTTTTCACCAGTGATACATGAATAACCTAAATAATGTACTTAAACATCATTATTATATAATTTGTCAGCCAAATTTAACAAATTAACTATGTACGAAAATAATTGCGGGAATGAATGAAAATTGTTTTTAATTCCAATTCCTTCCGTCTCTCCTCTAACTGTCTTAATTCATTATCTTCACGTTGCCGTCTGGTGATCTGTTCTTCCTTATTTCTCTTTAATTCGACCTTTTTCTGTTTTGTCTTCCTTCGAGCTTCTATAAGTTCCGCTCGTTGTCTTTGTAATTCATTCAACTGGGTCATTTCGATATGTCTATCCCTCTGCTTGATTCGTTCAACCCTTTCTATTTCACTTGCTAATTCACAATCATTTCGTATCATTTCTCGTCTGCGAAGTCTCTTTTCCCTTTCTGTCATATCACCTGCACCTTCCATGTTGCAAAATGTCTATTTCAACCAATCAGACGAATATAATGTTTATTCAACGTATATGCTTATACGAATTCACGTTATTATAAACACTTTGTAATGTTCATTGTCATTTCAAAATACATTGTTCATAAACCGTTATTTTCTTCAGAAGCGTCTATTCCACAATACACGTTTATGGTAACTTTTCATTCACAAATTCATGTATCAGCATATACAACTGTTCATGTTATCAACATAGCATGCAGATATATTCAGTAAATCACTATATTGAATTGAAATATAAACAACCTAAAATGCTAAACTAAATATATATTCAATAAACACTAAATATATGAACATCAGTCACATTAATTCACCAATCTCTAAAAGTATGTCTAATCCAATAATTATTCAAATAATTTAGTAATTAAGTTCAAATTAAAATTTGCTAAAAGTATTTATCAATAACCCGTCAATCAATTACTACTGGTCAACGCGCACGTTCTCCGTTTCCGATAAACGCCTTTTAACCCAGATCGGTAACTCGATAACTATCCAATCGCAATATATGTAAACTTTACAGATTAAACCTGTAAACTTACAATATTCCGAATTAAATCAAGGTACGACCGCTAACTAATCGAATCGCACAACCTGCAAGGATTTTCTGTAACCATTTCTTTATTTCACAATGAAATTGGTTTATAACGAATTTCATTGAAAAATAACGCTCCCATCAACGGTCTCATTCACTAAATACCCGTGAATTTATCAAATGCACGTGTATAGCTTTTCGGGGTTACCAATAGGCAATAAATGGATAATTGCGGGTTTGGAGGGATTACACAGGGTATCACTTACTACTGGGAATGCAAATCACTCTGTACTTGGGTTTTACCTAACTATATATAGTAACGTGTTTACCTAACTACACACAACTACATAGCAATACTGCGTAACGTTTTATTGTTCAACGGATTAGTGGTCGATGAATGCACGTGATTTTACTCAAATGCAGCGACGTAGGTCAGGTTTCATGCAACCTAAATGTTAGTGCAGTGGGTTTCCCTATTTATAGTTTTGGGAAAAAAAAAGTTTTGGAAAAAGACACTTTAAATATCAGACATAAAAATAACCTGCTTGACTATAAAATACAACAAAAATATAAAGCTCACCACACCACCGTCAAATGAATCGATGATCACGAATCAACACAATGTTCACACACTGTCACAATATTTAATGTCACAACTCCAGCGACGAATCCCTGGTCCAGTGTGGTTGTAACGTTCTAGAAGATAGGGCCCTTAAAACGTTTTGTACCCGCGGGTTCCTGAAGATCGATGATTGGTACCGTCCTGAAGATCTAGTATACCAAACGTGCACGCTTTCCCATTCGACCAAACATCAGAAGACTGCAACATTGGGCGCCATTGTCTCCGGTCTAGCTACACCCCTTCGAGGCGGCTCGGGTTCGAATGAACAAACAAAGTCGTGGATCTAGTCTCTAATATGTATTGGTCAGATCCTGTGAATGAATAACGATGCTTATAATAATAATAATAATAATAATAATAATAATAATAATAATAATAATAATAATAATAATAATAATAATAATAATTAGCATGCAAACAAGTATACAAATGACAATTACAATGCATAATCAAAATGGCGGTATGATGAGCGGGAAATTCTAACATCATACAATGATAAAATACAAAAGACAAATACATATTATAAAATAAAGCAATAGATCCGAGATATATATAAACAATTGTATAAACGGTTATTAATAATATTTACCTGTAGGTTTATTATTAAACCCTACAAAAATGGTTTCAAATGTGCCGATCAATGTGGCGATCTGTTTGTGTCCGTTGTCTGTGTGTGTCTGACGTAGTGCGGGAAAGTAGCGAAAGTAGTGCGGTGAATAAATATTAGTACTCGTGCACAACAATGGGTTAACAACCACTATTAGTTAACTAATATTTCAACTACTACATTGGAGTGCTATCTTACTTACACTAGAAGCAAACTAAGTTAATACTAAATGAATACTCAAATTTGACTAATGGAAAGGGTGTTTTACTATATATATATCTATATAGTAAAAGGACATCTTAGTTTACACCCTATGACACCCTTACACGAGAAGTCCGTGCATAACCCGCCAAACTTTGCTGTTAACACTCTTAAAAACAACTAAATACCGTACAACACCGTATTTTTCGAAACGATAATAATTTCATTCGTTCATTGTTTCAAAAGTATATGATACAGGATATTTTATTTTGTATTCAAATTTTGCAGTGATGTAGAGGATATTTGTTTGTTTCCGGTGTGATAACGCGTGATATTTTCACGAGCGCTTGCGCGAGTGAAAATATGTAAATTGTCTCATTTTCCGGTGATGATATAACGCAATATCACATCGAAAACAAACAAATTATCTTTTTATTTAATGCTATTGAGTTTTCTTTACATTTGAATTATTTTGAAAGGATTTTTAACGCGATGTTTTCAGTTTTATGTCAGTACTATTTGTTCTATAATGCGTAGTAATCGGTGTTAGTAATAAACATTCCTTCGACATGTCGGATTACGATAAAATATGCCGTGAATTAGTTAAGGTAGTACAACTGTAATCATTTCCCGCGTTTTTTGTCTAAGATCGGCCGATATCGGTGACTGTCGGAAAGTTTCGTTACCCAGTTCGTAATATGCCCGTTTGGTTCCGATTCTTGTCGAACACATGATATTTTTAATATTGACCTTTTCGACATTCCAATAAAGGGAGATCACTCTGAGTAGGTGATTGAGGTCAGGGGGTTCCTACTGATTAACAGCCTCCGCTCAGAGATTTGACTGGTTCGAGCACAGCTCTAATCAAATCCCTGCCGGAATAACAAACCACGTGATGATGATCGATTTAAATCTTCTAGATATTATTTTTGGTTTTCATTAGTTATTTTCATTTTCTGATTTCATTATTGACTGCAAGCGATATATAAAAAGTCAAATTATGCAGAAAATTTCACTGAGTTGCATTAAATAAGTAAAAGTTACAAACGCGTATTCCTTCCAGATGTGGAAGGATTTTACTTGTGATGGCAGTGGTTACCGTTAACCGATAGGGGAGGTAACTGCTGCGAGGAGTTTGACTGATTAGGCTACGTCTGCATATTCTGATATTTGTTCTTGATGAGATCATTTCTGCTCATTTAACTATATGACTGGAAAATAAAACTGTTACTTGTTGTGGATAAATATTTATGCTTTATATGCACTTTGTTATGTTTTAAACAGGTTAAAATTTAACATTCTAAACGTGGGTGGGGTATGGGAATTAATCATTAAATGATCGAAAAACTAAGCTATAAAGGCAACAGATCTTATTTTGGCATGAGATTTAATACCTTTCTTTCAAATAGGTTATGAAATAATAAAGAGAACGCCAGTATATTTATTTTCATGCACGTTATGCTTATCCATAACAGTCCTTAAATGTGTCATCAATGTTTGTCAATAGAAAATGTATAGGCAATATTTAGAAGTTTTAATGTATATACGGAATTGCATACAGTAGAGTAGCCAGTTCAATATGTTTATACATAATATTATTGTTTCTTTGTATTACAGTATATCTTTGCAATAATAATAATAATACTTTAATTGAACTTTATTTGTTTCAGGGAACTATCACACACAGAATCTGGAATGCGTCACCCTTATTTTCTAGGGGAGTATTCACCTGATTGTAGTATTCCTTCTTGAATTAGCATATTGTGACACACAACACCACTAATGTAATAACATTTATAAAAATATATATATATATATATATTATGTAATGTGTGTTTAAGTTAAGTAATAATATTAATTGTCCAAATTCAAGTGAATATATTTAAACTAATAATGTTAATAAATGGAAACAGTTGTTATCATAACAAATGGTTGTTGATGGATTGTCATAAGTATTAAGTAATCACACATCTGTGCGCATACAAAGTTCCAAGTCGAAACATCTTCGGGCAAAACATCATTGGTGCGAAACATTCCTGAACCCGCAGACAGTGGACAAGTGATATATTGGTGACCTGACTAATTTTCTTCGTCGATTCAGTCTGCGGGGCTATGACCCTTGACCGCTTTGTGATTTTGTGTAAAACCACTGCGGGAAGTAGCTATATATATTCTATAGAAAAATTGTTCATTGTGACATTGGAATCAGCATTAACTGTGACTGTCCAAGTTCCTGTTCAAAATGGTTACACTGGAAATGTCAGGGGTATCAGCCCAACTCAAAAGCTGGTGATGAACCTGCTTGGTTTTTTTACTGAACTGTACTCAAATTTTTGAAAAAAATGACTAAGTACTGGTTCTACAAAGGAATATACTAATTAAAACATTTCCATGTTTTGAGCATTACTAATGTATTGTTTGTGATACTTGTTTCAGTATAATTAAATACTTTATGTAATTTTGTTTCTTTGTGTGCTGTGGATGTGATTTTGAAATACTTTATATTTATAGCTTATGATTAAAAGAAAATACCCCAGTGACATGGGCTTTTTTCTTGTTGTGTTGTTTGAATAAGCGAAGATAATTAAGCTGCATATATTCATTATGATGGTACTAGTAGGACACAGGTCTATTATGTGGATCTGCAGGACTCATCCTGTATACCAGTATACTGCAGCCAAATCTACTACAATTACAGACTTTACGGCGGTCAGTTAACCTACTCACTTTTCCTTAGCCGATCTAAGCTTTTGACCAGTACCAATTGTACATACTTTAATGAAAGTAGCTACTGCCCTTCTTGAAGCAGACGTATGGAGAGAATGGCCGTATAAATTATTTTATGACCAATCCCACACAAGTTATGTGGCCGGGCTGGGGCTCGAACTCGCGAACATCCGGATTGACAGTCCAGCTCTAACTAAGCTAGCTGGGCCCGGTTTGTATTCGGGTTGCAATTGTCAAAGAAAAAAAAATCATATAAAAATGATATATACATTTAATTAATATATCTGTGAGAAACCCCACTCATCAAATCAAATAAAACTAATTTTCTGGGTCCATGAAAATGTACTCAATGTTGGGCTATTTTTTACACATTGAATAAAAAGTTGTTGTTTTTTACACACTACTCGTGTGACCATTAATACTGTTATCCAGCCAGGTCTAAATTATGGTTGACGCTAAATAATGTGTGTGAACGTTAACATCGTAAATTAAAGCAATGCGTCTTCAAATAACGTTAATTAATTGTTTACTTTGAGTGTTAATAGCAGTTTATGTGAAACTGCATCAGCAGCTGATCGATGTTTACTTTAGAGCGAGAAAACGGAACCCCCGTGACCTCAAAATCACACGTTTTCTCGCCAGTCTCGTTACGCGTGATTTGACAATGTCGAAATCGTGAATAAGTACATTCTTTTATATAATCACATTATTTTATACATGTTAGTATCATATATATATACTTTTGACGAAATGCAAACAGATAAATATTTTGACATAATGAAAAATTGATAGAAATCGAAACCGCAGAGTCACATATTTTTCGTGGTATAAACAAAAACAACTGTCAAACGAAAATTATAAATACGAGCAAAAAGGGAATGCTTACTGAAAGAAAATCGGAGCCATATAAATAACCCTCACCTGATCGTACATATGATGAACCCGCATGAATCCTGATAATAAGGAGATGAAACACCTGTAAGTAAAACAAGAAAGTGAAATAATTGTATTTTTATTCTGAAATTTCTGAATATATTAATATTTGTCTATAAAATCAGAACGTAATAATTAGAGGATAATGTGATGCTTTTCATTTTAATGCTTGAATACGAAATTGTATTGCTTAAATGTACAATTAATATATTAGTATAAGTAATATTATTTACATGTATTTGTGTTTGTCCATATTTCTTTACATACTTAGAGTATACATGTAAGTAAATGAACATATAAGTCATGAAGTACATGTATGATGTGTCCGTCCCTTAGTTTTGAAGCCTCCAGACACTTTAATAGTTGAGTACTTATACTTAATATGTGTGCCATTTTGCTTATTCATGTGTGCACCAGTGTTTCTTCATGATCAGCATACTAATACAGATCCATTCAGTAATTACACAGTTTTGACATTAATTTTACCTAACACTGAAAATTATGGCTTACTAGGTTGGGTTGCACATATACTGGAAAGTGTTGTATGTATATTGTTAAATATGTCGTGGAAAACAATCAGTTATTGGATTGTTTTCCAATATGTTTGCAGCTGAAGGAAGAGAATTGCCACAGATCACTCAGAATGCTTCCCTGGGGTCAAATCTTGTGCTCAACACAGCACACATGTTTTCCTGACTGTGCAAGTTGGTGAAGATGCAGCCTAAATTACCAGCATATACAGCCTCAATTACCAGCATAAACATTGTTGACATGAAGATGATTCGAAACGAAGATAATAAATACGACACTTATTGTTGATGTATGGTGTGTTGTCCCAGAGCTGAAAACGTTGCAGGGTGTGGGTGGCATTTTGTGTACCTCTAGGGAACTGAATTTTGAAGAAAAAAAGTTTGTTTAACTGAAATAATAACATTTAATTGTTAATATATTTAGTTTAACTGGTATAAATGGTGTATTAAACTTAAAATGCTTAATTTATGTCACATTTGATAATTATTGTTGTGGAATTGCCTCAATATAGCTGTCTATTTTTTTTAAGGAGTATGATAGTTTTTCTTCACTTTTTAAAAAGGTACTTAATAAAATTTGTTTCTAACTTTTTATTTTAGTCAAATATATGTCATAGATGAAAAATAAATAAAAAGATTTAAGTGAAAAAACATACCAGTCCAGGAAAACCACCAAAATCTTTAAGACAACAGATTATTTTGTCTGTTCAGTCAGCCTAAGTTTATGCTGAGCTTCCATAGAAAATTGATAAATATCAATACTTTTATCTTCTTTAACGCCTTATGTAGGCTTATTTTATAATCTTCAATCATTACATGTGTAAAAGACAACAACATTTTGGATATATTTGCAACTATAATTGAGTTATGATTTTGTTTCCATCCATAGGGTCAATGAATTTTGATGGAAAAAGGGGTTGCCCTTAACATTTGTAATAAGATCAATGATGTAATACATATAATGGAAATACTATTTAAAATTAGGTTTGGAATATTGCCCATTACAGTTGTACTACCTTAAGCAATTTAAACCGCAAAATTTTTGGCTCTACTGACATAATCATGGAAGTGCGTTTACAGTACAACAGTCTACTATGCTGTACAGTATATTCGTAGGCAACGCAGAATCCGGGTTTCTAAATTTATTGAAGTTTAAATACATGCAATCGGATACACGTAGTCGTTGAATAATGTCCAGCTTTTAAATCAATCAGTTAACAATCAATGCTAGGTTTAAATATATTTATAATAAAAGTACGTATTGAAAGTGAAAGTGCAGTCAGTTCTCCGAAATTCACATTTTCTAAAAATAGCGTGAACATAGACCTGCTTTAGTGCATGATGCAACCCCACGTCGTGTTGACCTAGTTTCAGTGTGTGAAAGTTAATTTGAAGAAGGCCTTTAGTACACAACTATTTAAAAACGCCACAGAAGTAATCGCAGCCGCAGTTTCCTCAAGACGGATGGGTGGACGGACGGACGGACAGACAGAGAGACAGACCGTTACTTCTACAGCAACAGGCTTTTGTGAAAATAAACAATAAGCATAAATAAAGCATAGTCATCATTATAGTGCAAACAGAAACGGTTATCAAATCGAGAAGAAATAGCAACACAGCAGCAGTATCCTCCAGGCAAATGGGCGGACTGATGGACAAAACTGACAAACAGACAGACAAACAGGCAGACAGTGGGCCGTCATGGACTGGGCCGTCATGGTCTGGGCCGTCAACGACTTGGGCCGTCCTGACCCGCATTCGTTCGTTAAGGAAAAGAGTGTTTCCCTGCTTTGCTTCCCTGCTTTCAAACCGCGAGACTCGATATTCGGGCGATATTTGAACGATACAATATCGTGTATCGCTTCGTTTGTCGCCGGATTCTCGCGTCTCGCTTCGTGTATCGCTGTTCGAAAATCTACCGTAAGACTCGAGATTCGGGCGATATTTTGCCTCGCTTCGTGTCTCGCCTGAATATTGTGTATCGCTTCGTGTCTCGCTTCGCATCTCGTGTCTCGACCTTTGAACGCGAGGCACGAGAATTGAGCGAGACACGAAGCGAGGCACGATATTTTACCGCGGAACACAAAGCGAGACACGATAACCGGCGAAACACGAAGCGAGACACGATATTTTGCCGAAAGATTTTGTGGTATGGGATACTGCGACGGTGCGATATCTCGTGTTACAATATCGTTTCTAGCTTTGTGTCTCGCGGGAATATCGTGTCTCGCTTCGTGTTTCGCGCCATTCTCGTGTCTAGCCCTCGCCGTAAGAGGCACGATATTCCATATGGCACTAACCGGATTCCGTACTAATTTGACTTTTTTTTCTTGTTAACCAGTTTATATTTTCACGAAAATGTTTTTAATTTTTTGTTAAACGTTCGTGAAAGTGAATAGCTGGTTACCTTATGCCGAAGTATGCCACCATTCCTAAGCGATCATATAAGAATTCATTAGTATGAAATTTGAACAGGAAAGTCACCATGAGACATATCCACAAAGCTCCTAAGGAAAACTTTTACTGAAGTCATATTTATGTAATCATTATAAATTCAGTTTTCTTCTCGAAAAGCAATATTTATATTTGAATTATGGGACAGTAAGAAACATTTGTTGATTCTGTATAAGAATATAACTATTTTAAACACAACATTTTTTACGGAATCTGCCGTAGACTTAAGGAATTTTAGGATTTTTGGAAACTAAATTTTAAGGAATTTTAGGATTTTCGGAAACTAAACTTTCTACTAAGGAGCTTTGTGGAAACGGGCCCAGTGGTCGTTCGTAGTTTACCTCTGACTGTCGAAAATTTGTAATCTATAGTATAATTACCTTTGTTGCCATTCTATAAATAGCGGTTACGTCACATACACTAAAACACTACCTAAAAGCACTAAATGCAGTTAATGACAGATTTGTCAATTGTACCAAACAGCGAAAACTTTCATTGCGTTTGCGCTTTGATTTTTTCAAGGGTGTGCTTCCGTGCGAGACACAGGTGCAACGCAGGTGAGAATACCTTTGACTGTCGCTAATGACTCTGTGACCTATAATATAAAGTCCGTGCGAATTGAATTGGTCACATAAACGTTATATTACATTTAATTCAGCTAGTTAAATTACTGAAATGGCTTTGAATGCAAAATTATGTTCTTGTCTAAACATTTTTCAAAGTTAGACACAAAATCGAGGTAAATTTTTGACTTGTGTATACAAATAAATGCCTACTTTTAGCATGTATGCTAGAGCTGTTGCCCTTCAGTTGTACATTTTATTAAAATGCACCTGGCATTAACTCTAGGCAGAGTTCTAAAATGGGTCAAGTAAGATGAAAAACTAGGTCACTTCCTGTTTAAATTATTGTTAACCTGGCATTAAATCTATGAGTTATATTATGAGTCAATTGGGTGAAAACCCATGTCACTAGGTCAAATAGAAAAATGCTTGTTCACAGTTTAGGTCTTCATTTCCCAAGAAATCCAGGTTGGATCAGATCTTAGACTAATGGAATTTAGAATCACGGTTCATACGAGCACGCTAACGAATAATAAAGGAAAGTCTTGGCCCTATTCTTTCAACATTGGTCACCATCGTCCTCGGAAAGTAAACATATCGGTTGCTTTATATTGACCTTTGCAGCATTGTATACACAGTGGTAACATCACATATTTAGAACTTTATCATAAGACGAATGACTGTTCGATACGGTATGTGCTTGAAATAAAGTTCCAAACAAACTTAATAAACATAATTTTAAACTCAGGTCCATCAAGCGACGTTGATCTTTATCTTTAGCGAAATTTATTCATGCGATGTAGATTTTTCTCTCTTTAACTGCAATTATATTTTCTGCAATACAATGGGATGGAAAATCAGTTAGAAAGTAGATTAATTCGCAGAATTCCTTGGTCAAAAGTACCCAGGGCCCGTATTCACAAAGCTCATTAGGGAAAACTTAAGTAAATTCCTTAAATTCATAAAATTCCTTAAGTCTCTGGCTGTTTCATGTATAGGTCTTTTAACATTAAAATGTAGAAAAATTGTAATTATTGCTTTTATGTTTATTATTGCAGCCTTCTTTGTACATAACTAATTGGATTTCACATAGACAACTTGATCTGAAATTCTCACTTAAGTACAACTTAAGTTAAGATTTCCCTTAGGAGCTTTGTGAATACCAGCCCAGGTCAGTGTTACAATCACAGGACAGGAGTAGTCAAGGTATTCATTAAAGCACGAGTAGTCAAAGTATTAATTAAAGCACGAGTAGTCAATTAATTAATTAAAGCACGAGTAGTCAATGTATTCATTAAAGCACGAGTAGTCAATGTATTCATTAAAGCACGAGTAGTCAATGTATTCATTAAAGCACGAGTAGTCAATGTATTCATTAAAGCACGAGTGGCCAATGTATTTATTATAGCACGAGTAGTCAATATATTTCTTATAGCACGAGTAGTCAATGTATTCATTAAAGCACGAGTAGTCAATGTATTCATTAAAGCACGAGTCGCAATATAAGTAATAGTTGTAGCATACTTTGACCGAAATATGTTAGTTATTTAAAGAGCCCACGGGGCGAGATGAAATAAAATAACATACAATTATTGAGGTCAAATGGCGCTACAAGTGTTGTTTACTATATTTACCGATCACATCGCAGCTTTCTACAACGCAGATTCCAATGCATTTCCTAGACGTCACGTTATATCTGACATGCTTGACATCTGTGTCGTTTCCAAATTTGTCGCAAGGTCACGTGATGCGATCCGAATGTGCAAGCTTACCGTGCAATAAGTAGATTGCGTATACATTTTAATATACCGCACGATACTTATTGCACGATAAGCTTGCATATTAGGCTCCGCCCACCCGTTACCGTTCTGATATCACAGTTATTGAATACGAAAAAAACAAAGAGAGCTCTCTGAAATATGGTCTAAATGTTAGTCATCTAGTTGCAATGTTAACAGAGAACTCTCTGAAATATGGTCTAAATGTTAGTCATCTAGTTGCAATGTTAACAGAGAACTCTCTGAAATATGGTCTAAATGTTAGTCATCTAGTTGCAATGTTAACAGAGAACTCTCTGAAATATGGTCTAAATGTTAGTCATCTAGTTGCAATGTTAACAGAGAACTCTCTGAAATATGGTCTAAATGTTAGTCATCTAGTTGCAATGTTAACAGAGAACTCTCTGAAATATGGTCTAAATGTTAGTCATCTAGTTGCAATGTTAACAGAGAACTCTCTGAAACATGGTCTAAATGTTAGTCATCTAGTTGCAATGTTAACAGAGAACTCTCTGAAATATGGTCTAAA
>CM051037.1:20755941-20760941 GCA_027627225.1 Congeria kusceri | reverse complement strand
ACCAGCAATAGTAGCAGAAGTACCGGCAGTAGTAGCAGAAGTACCGGCAATAGTAGCTGAAGTACCAGCAATAGTAGCAGAAGTACCAGCAGTAGTAGCAGAAGTACCGGCAGTAGTAGCTGAAGTACCGGCAGTAGTAGCTGAAGTACCGGCAGTAGTAGCTGAAGTACCGGCAGTAGTAGCTGAAGTACCAGCAGTAGTAGCAGAAGTACCGGCAGTAGTACCTGAAGTACCGGCAGTAGTAGCTGAAGTACCGGCAGTAGTAGCTGAAGTACCAGCAATAGTAGCAGAAGTACCGGCAGTAGTAGCTGAAGTACCAGCAATAGTAGCATAAGTACCGGCAGTAGTAGCTAAAGTACCAGCAATAGTAGCAGAAGTACCGGCAGTAGTAGCTAAAGTACCAGCAATAGTAGCAGAAGTACCAGCAATAGTAGCAATAGTAGCAGAAGTACCGGCAGTAGTAGCTGAAGTACCAGCAATAGTAGCTGAAGTACCAGCAATAGTAGCAATAGTAGCAGAAGTACCAGCAGTAGCCGTAGAAAGCAACATATACAGTAGTGTTCGTAGATGTAGAAGTAATATGCACTAATGGTTATACACGGTGTTCGTTTTGGAGTGTATATGGATAAGCTGAATTATGAGCATTAGCTTGATATGCTTGTAGTGATAACAAATATCAGTGGTGTAACAGTTGTGGTGTCCGCCTTGCGATCTGGAGACCACGAGTTCGATCGCTACTCAGGGTGTATTCGAATTCAACATAATCATTCTCACAGACACTTTATACGTAAACAAGCAAAATAACACTGACAAACAAATATTTGTGAAATAAAGTATCGTTTCGGAAAAAAACATTAATTAAAATGGATTAAAATTAGAGCGTTTGTAACGCTTTTTATCGGTATTTTGGGAAACACGTCGTCGTGTATCACTTACATAGGGATTAAAATGCACCACCATGTAAGTCAGCATAGCCGAGTGGTTAGCGCGACAAACTTTTGATCCCAGCGGGCGTGTATTTTTTCATTATATTTCTGTATATAATATTTGTTTTTGGTTAGTGTAACTGCTTTAGTTTGTGCAGATTATATGACATTTTCAAAAATAAGAAAATATGTGAACAAGTCCCTTTAACAAGTAAGAATAAAGAATATTCTTGAAACTGCTCCATTCTTTAAACGCTGTTATTTTGAATCTTACGTGCGTGGTATTTGAGCATTCTTTATTAGAATGATTTGTAAACCGCATAAGCGACAGTGGTACCCAACATATTGGTAAACGCACAAGTGTTTTTTCTTGAGTCCAAGTCTAGGTCAGTGTTCAAAAAGATCTTTAGGGAAACTTATTTCTTAAATTCATTGAATTCCGTAAATCCCTGGCTGTTTCAAATATACATGTGTTTTTACATTAAACAGTTTTAATATAGTAAAAACTAGTATTGCCTAGTTCGTTTACTCTTTTGTAAACAGAGGTCATTGGATTTCACATAGACATTTTAATCTGAAATTTTCATTAAAGTACAACTAACGCTAAGATTACCATTAGGAACATTGTGAATTCCGACCCAGTTTTTATTCCAAAGTCTAAAAATGGCTTGGTGAATACGGGCCCAGTTCTGTTCTTACCTTCATACGCAAACGCCTCGTGCAGCCCGTGATGCTCGAAAGCGGATGTGACGAGAGGCTTAAACCACGGGTGTTGACGTCTGGGGTTTCGCCAGATGAAGGCACTGGAGCGAGGACAGAACACCCACTTGTGGAGGTTGCCTGGGTAACCAAAATACACAGATATGATATGTTTGAGTGTTTGTATCTTTGATTGTACTAGGTTTTTTTGATGGTTTTGTTTGGTTTGGTTTGGTTCGGTTCGGTTGGGATCGGTTTATTTCGGTTGTTTGCTTGATTGGTTGGTTGGTTGGTTCGTGGGTTGATTGGCAGTTTGGTCGGTTTGTCGGTTGGTCGGTGTGTCGGTCGGTGAGGCAGTTGGTTGACTGGTTGCAATTAAGTTAGTTGGCGGATTAGTTGTTATGTGGTTCACTGGTTTGTTTACTGCTTTGTCCATCGGTTGATCGGTCGGTTTTGGCTTTTATGTCGGTCAGCGGGATGGTTGCATGGTTGGCCGGTCCGTCCCAATGTCCTAATGTCCCAATGTCCATCAGTAGGTCTATCGGTCTGTCGGCCGGTTAGTTTAGTTATCGACGGTTTGTATCATATACGACCATGTCTCAACACACGCTATCCCCGCCTTACCTGAATAGAAGTCCGCGTCTATGTCCTGTATGTCGGGCCTCAGCTGGCCGGGCACGTGCGCGGCGTCAACGAACACGAGCGCCCCGTGCTGATGACACACCTGCACGATCCGCTTTACCGGCATCACGACCGCCGTGGGACTCGTAATGTGGTCTGAATAATAAGTAATAATTAGAAGATATTAAGTTAATGGCCGGTTGTTCAGCTGTACCTGGATTAAAACGTTTGAGACGGATCATCTAAACTTCCGTTTCTCCAATAAATAAGCCGTCTCAAATTGAGATGCTCACCATTTCGAAGTTGAGCGCTAAATCGAGGATAAATTTAAAAATTATATATACTTGTGTGATTTAAATATGTATTCGATCTTTAAATGCTAAATATAAATTAGTTTTTGTGTGTGTCACAAAACCTTTTTAAAATTGCATAACATTTGGGTGTTGATACGGTCATATTTTCTTTTAGTAATAATAAAAAATATTACTGATTTGCGTAATGTAGTGAAGACATTCATGTACATGTACGTTAAGAATTAGAGATTTGTTAAGCATATCAAAATATTGACTGAACTTCTTGGGTATTCGTATATTTTACTGGGATTTTTTTAAACTTTTACATGAAACGTAATATAAACAAGAAATGTCTTTAAAAAAGACAATCGGCGTTGACATTAATATTGAGATATGATTTTTACCCTAAACATAATACAAGAGGGCCAAGATGATCGGTTACATGGCTTCTCGGACCCCAGATTTTTTGGTCCCAACCTATATAAGAAGACTTCTCGGACTCCAGCTATTTCGGACACCATACGAAAACTCGGATCCCCTAATTAATTTGTGATTCATTCAATAATTATTAATAATTGTACCGTGAATAAACCGATCATACCTCCCCTTGTTTTCACCAGTGATACATGAATAACCTAAATAATTTACGTTAACATCATTATTATATAAATTTGTCAGCCAAATATAACAAATTAACAATGTACGAAAATAATTGCGGGAATGATTGAAAAGTATTTAGTGTCAGACGCGTATAGTTATTCTTAAGTAAAGTGCCCTACCTTCATCTTGGAAGTTATCTATGCATAATACATACACATTTCGAAGTCAATGAATCATTTATACTGTTTATCCTCAGGAAAAGCAATCTTCAGAAAACATTCAGCCTATTTGAAATAATGATGACTTCCATTTTTTAAAACACAAATATTACAGTAGACTATGGCGATTTAAAATAATATTCGGTAGGAATATTATGTATCAAGGGTTTCTGTGTATAAATGGCATTGCAAATAATGTATTAATGCTACACAAATGAAGTAAAAGTAGCATTAATATCATTTCGACATATTCCGGGCGAGACTTATTTCACAACATGTTATTTATTGAAATGTATCTTTTTATAGATTGATTAACATCTACTGGAGAAGTTGATAGAAATGTACAATTATCATTGTTTCTTAATAGAACACGGCGCAATTCAATTTCAAATTAACATGCACAGTATGTTTATCAACATAAATTCCCATTTATTGAAATATTCGCTCTTATGTTTCTCTGTATGCTAATTGATGCATTGATATTATAACAGCTATACACCGGCAGCTCAACGCACGCTATTTTTAGAATGATCGTGTGTTGAACTCGCTTTGTTATTAACAGAGCGGGCCGCTAGGCTAAACAAACTAATGGTTTAATTCTGGGAATTAATATAATATTCTATTCATGACATACAATAAGAAAATACGTTCATATGTATGCTCAGTTCTAGAGTATATGTTGAAGATATGTTTATTACTTCATTTTAACCGCTTCTGTAAACAATTATGTACATTTTTTATCCCCAAAAGTATGCAACAGTTATTGGTATACGTTAAACCATTGTTTGAAGTTTGCATTCCCTAGAATTAGAAAATTTGCCCAATTCTATTTTTATTCAATTTTCCCGCTGCATAATTATCGCAAGAAAATCTGGGTCAAAAGTGATCTTAGACAGCTACGCCGAAAAACAGAACACGTGGACTCGATTTAAACTCCTCCCCAGCTATTGTTAAATGATCAATTTCAGTTCATCCAATATAACAAACTTGACCAGAGGTATATTGTGTAAAATAAGTTAACCGTTAAACACGTGAAACCTAAGTGCAATCTCATTGGATAAAATATTAAAAGAACAATTATTCCAACACTGTAAGCCACTTTAGAAGTTACAAGTAAATGCTATTCTACCACTGTAAGCCACTTTGGACGTTTTAAGTGTATGTCATTCTAGCACTGTAAGCCACTTTAGAAGTTTAAAGTGTATGCCATTCTAGCACTGTAAGCCACATTAGAGGTTTAAAGTGTATGCCATTCTAGCACTATAAATCACTTTAGAAGTTACAAGTGAATGCCATTCTAGCACTGTAAGCCACTTTATAAGTTTGAAGTGTATGCCATGCTAGCACCGTAAGCCACTTTAGAAGTTACAAGTGTATGTCATTCTAGCACTGTAAGCCACTTTAGAAGTTACAATTGTATGCCATTCTAGCACTGTAAGTCACTTTAGAAGTTACCAGTGAATGCCATTCTAGCACTGTAAGTCACTTTACAAGTTAAAAGTGTATGCCATTCTAGCACTGTAAGCCACTTTAGAAGTTACAATTGTATGCCATTCTAGCACTGTAAGTCACTTTAGAAGGTTCAAGTGTTTGCCATGCTAGCACTGTAAGCCACTTTAGAAGTTACAAGTACTGCAAGCCAC